>VZTJ01003789.1:77383-139334 GCA_013397795.1 Orthonyx spaldingii | reverse complement strand
TCCTTCCTTCCGCCCTTCCTTCCTTCCTTCTGCCCTTCCTTCCTTCCTTCTGCCCTTCCTTCTGCCCTTCCTCTTTTCCTCTTCCTTCCTTCCATCCTTCCTGCCTTCCTGAAGGTAAGAAGCCTTGCCCAAACTCTTAATCCTTCCTCATGTTTTTTAATTTTAGTACCTTAGTTTGAGCATTATTTTTCTACAGTAATCTTGGAACAGTGAGTTGCAGTGATGTATTTATTCAAGTTTGGTTTCATAGAATCAGAGAATATCCTGAGTTGGAAGGAACTCACAAGGATCATTGTAGTCCAACTCCTGCATGATCATAGCAAGGATTCAAAGGATTGTTGTATCAACATTCTTATTTCTATAGCCTTGAAAAACTCATGTTTTCCTACAGGGATCCCAAAATATTCAGGTTCCCAAACAAATGCTCTTGATAAGTGACTCCATTTTTGTTTTTACCAAGAAGCTTCAGTGTTGTCATTAATTTGATTCACTGCATGATTTTGTAGAAAACTTCTCAATGTGTTGTAACAGCAGAAAAGGGGCTGATGCAGTTGGTATTCCATTAAGAGAGACATCCTGCAATGAGTCAGCAAGTGAAAGAGCTGGGGCATTCATTAATGGAGTTGTCATGTTAAAGGACGATTATCTGCCAAATTTCCAGCAAGGCCAGGGAGGTCTTTTAAAAGAAAGTCGTAGTACAGGTAACCATTCATTTTCTCTGTGATTTTAACATACTACATGATTGGGTTCATCATTTGCAGTTTTGTCTTTTGAAAAATTAAGTACTAATTCTGCTCTCCTGCATTGTAAGAATGGAAAAAAAAAAAAAAAAGAAAAAAAAGAAAGGACAATAATCCTAACAAATATGTAGGGGGGGAAAAAGCTTTTACAATATCATGGACAATAACATGACTTCCATTGCTTCTGTCTTGAGCTAAAAATCTCATGGCAATTAAGCCTTCCTGAGAAACAAGGAAGACAATCAGTAGTGTTCTATAAAAGAGTTCAGTGTTTTTTTAGATGGAAATTATGTTTCAAATATATGAATGAGGATTTTAAAATATGGTCAGGTTTTTTTTAGTTACCTTTGTTTCTCAGTGTCTATGAAGAACATATAGCTCACGAGGATCTTCCTTAACATAATATGAAAGGTGATAGCCATGCTAGGTGGACTGTGATCATTACAAACTTTCAAAAAGTTTGACTATATGATCATTCCATTTCTGTTATGTCAGTATAGTACCAGTAAATTTACATATCATGGATTTGTAATCTAAAAAAAAATAGTAGTAGTTAGTGTCATTATTATCATCATCATTTTAACTTTTTCAGGGGTTTATATCTACACACAATAAATAACAAAAAGCCAAGAGGAAGAAAAATAAGCGAACATAGAATTTCTTTAAGCATCTCTTACTAAAAATAATATAATGAAAACAAACGGACATTTTGATTAAAGGGTGATCATTAATGCAGCATGTTATGATCTGAACTCATAGTTTAATTATCTAATTAAGAACAAATGAAAATCATTAAGGTCTGTGGAAAGAAATAATTCATTTTAGGAGAGAAACAGTAGAAAAAAGCAGTCCCCTTAATTACAAACTGTCATTGGCATGTAGCACCTAGGAGTAAATCTTGCTGCAAGATGTCATGCCTAGCTGTATTGTACAGCAGGTGGTGGATGAATCATACCAGCTTCATGAAGAATTGCCAAAGAAAGGAATGTCATTAACGAGTAAGCCTCCAGACTGGGAGTAAGGTCTCATGAGTCCTATAAACACTTCTCTTTCTGATACTTGGCAAATCACTCAGCATCAGTTTGCTTAACTGTAAAATAATCATACGCCGTTTGAGACCTTGAAGACCTTATGTAGATTTGCTGTCCTGTTCTGAAAGAAACTGCCAGATGAGGGCAAGAAAACTTCCCTAAATTGACCTCAAAGGTTAGGAAAGCAGAGAACAGGACCCATGCACCGTCACTTGCCCAGGTACCAGCATAACGCAGTCTGGGATCACATTACATGGATGTATAACACACCTAGCAGCTTCAGAGACAGCATTCAGTTCAGGAATGGTTTTGTTTGAGGCTTACTGATTCTTTAAAATCTTTCAAGTGTGCCTAGAGAATACACTGAAAGAGGGCAGTTCCCTTATTAACTATGGAGCCATACACACACTTTTTTCTTTCCGTGGAAATAGATGCGCTGGAGGAAGGTGAAGTGGCCATATGTTAAGATATGATTGGACTAATTTATCCCCTGAGAATGGCTGCTGGCTTTTTCTGATTATGTTTGCAAGAAGCAGGCAGATATTGACACGAATTTTCCCCATAAGTTCATTGATTAGGAAAGATGCCCAAACTTCATGGAGGCCCTAATGAGAACGGCTGGGACATTAAATCAATGTGATTCTTTCCATTTTTAAAAGTTCTGAAAAACAAATATATTTCTTTTATTGATGGTTTATTTTGAGGGTACAAATAAAAACAAGCCATTTATAAAGTTCAGTAATGTGGAGAGAACATTACTGTTCCTAAAGGCTTTGCAGCACAAGAGATAGGCCCAGATTTGAAGCCATGAGAGATCTAATTTCCAGCTGTGAATGTGACCTATGCTTCTGAATCTTGGGATATCTGTATCACCTACTGTCTTCCATTATTCTACACAAAAAGTTGGAATTCTGATGAAGAACTACAAGACATAATGAAGAAACCTGCACTACAAGGAAGTCTGACCATTTCTGTAAAGCCTAGAGCCCTCTAAAAAGTGGGGTTGTGGTCATTCTCTGCTTTCTAGTTGCTCCTCAAACAAAAGCTTAAGCATTACTAGTAAACATGTCAGCCAATGGCTGTAGAGGAATTCAGATTAAACACAATATGTTCAGCAGGGGTGTCAAATAATGGGTATGACAAAAGGAAAATTTAAAACTTGATTCTGAAGATGACAGGTCTAATGAATGAAGATAAGAATTTGGAGAATAACTTTTTAAAATAGCAGCTCAACAGGAGACTACTGAAGTGAAAACAGCTGCTGGGACTATTACACAGAAAACAGCTTGAAACAGCTACAGCTGCATATATTTGTTACTAGGAAAGGAATTCATATGTATGGAAAAGTCCATCCAGAGAACAGTTGTGGACAGACGTAGCCAAGGCAAAGCTGGATCTGCAGAGGGAATTGGAGAGTCTGGTTGGTTTCAGAAACTGAGATTTAAATAGCTAAAGTTTGTCTGAATTGTCCATTATCTGGACTGAATAATGAGCCATGGCTTTGGGGGCAGGGAGTTTGCTGCCTGAGTATCTGAAACCAGGTGTTGCTGGTTTTTTCTGTGGCTAGTACCATCTGTTCTGTGCCCAACAGAACACTTCAGCCCAAATCATTTATTTTATGGCTGTGGATGCAAAGGTGAGTGATACCCTATGGAAGACAACTGTAATATGGCACAGGGAAAGTATAGAGCATGACTGTGGATGAATATTCAGACAGATCTGAATTGCGGAGACCAATTAAAAAACACCAGACTATATTGCGCACTTTCTTTCTCTATGTGAAACCTCTGCAGGTGACTGGACCCTGCACTCCCAACATGCTACTGAGTTCTGTTAGTTGACTAGAGAGCTGGAAAATACAAATCGGGGAAGCTTGTGCCAGGTGTTTTCAGATGTTTGTGGGCTGCTGCTGATTCATCTTCAGGATGTACCACCTGCCTGTGACAGTGGTTTGCAGCATAGTTGCATGAGGAAGGTAGAATGTACAGTACAGGGAGAGAGTGTATTTTTATTTTTTCATCCACTCCTTAACAGTCTCATTCCTATTCTTCTCTATCACTGGCAGCATGGAACAAGAAGAAGTAATTTCTACACACTGAACACCTTTGCTTATATCCCATTCATATCCATAAATAATTTCCCAGAATTTCTTGTGAGTTCCTTTTTTCTTTTTTTTCATTAGGCCACAGAAGCACTGACTGCAGCTTTATGCACTGCAGTTCACAGCTGTACCCAGCAGGAACGTTGTACAACTGGTCCAGCATATAACATCCTAACTTTTCACTGCTGACAACCTCATTTTCTTATTCTCAATCAGGTTATCTACTCTACCTTGCTCAAACAAACCTACTCAAACAAAACCAGCTAAAAATTTGGAAAAAAGGGAGTCACTGTAAGCAACCAAAAAACCAGAAATACATCCAAACATTGCCATTTTTGCCATTTAAAATTTTTCCATGGTAAGAAATCATTCACTAAAATAGACAAGAAAGCCTTCTGATATTAGAGATAAATGTATTGCATTTAATTTACAGGTAGTGTGGAAGTGACTGGTCAGATGAGGAAGCAAAGGATTCTGAAGGTATGAAGGTAGAAATACTGAATTTTCAAGGGTTAGGGGTTTTGTACTAGACACAGAGCTATCATATTTTCATGCTCCCAAATTTGCAAAAGGGACCTTGACAGTGTGGGTCTTCAGGTATCACAAGAGCATAAATTTAAACTGACTTAAATAAGACTATAGCTGTCACTGTTTCTATATACTCTGTTCTCAGTGAAGATTTTGCAAGTCTAGAAAACCTTCCAGGATCCAGCCCTCCTCATGCATATACAGAAGTTTAGGTTGAAAATTTTTTGGGGTTATTTTA
Organism: Orthonyx spaldingii; assembly: GCA_013397795.1. Taxonomy (NCBI): domain Eukaryota; kingdom Metazoa; phylum Chordata; class Aves; order Passeriformes; family Orthonychidae; genus Orthonyx; species Orthonyx spaldingii. The sequence goes on along the minus strand of VZTJ01003789.1, from coordinate 134,696 downwards.
TTTCAGGGCTTGAGGAGTCTCAAAGACCTGGTTCCATACCAAGCATCATGAGTTTCAAGAAACATGACTTTCCTTTTACTGATCACATAATTAGGAATAAGCTATCGTGGCTTCAAGACTGTCTTTAAGCCACAGAAGTAGAACACTTTAATTACTCGAAGTTTCAGGGTAAAACTCTACAAAAATTAGCATCTTGTCTCCAGGGAAGAAGCCATTGACCTTTAGGCCTCGAGTTCTTCAGGAGCCATCCACGTATCACAAATCAGATAAGGTTCTCAGTACTAAAATCCACAATATCTAGCTGCTCTTTATGATTAATTATAACTGTATTTCTTCATTTCCCAGAAGATTTAGTACCAAAGTCATATTTAATAATATTACTACTTTCCACTTTGGACCACTACTGGATTCAAAGCAAATAAATATTTTTCCTTTAAATGAAGGAACAGAAACCCTGTAATGGTAAGTGTATTTCGGTTTAAAAGTCTTTTTGAAGACTCTCAATCACAATTTGTAGATACAGATTTTTCTTATTCCATGCAAGTCTTGGGAATCTTTAAAGGAATGTTTTAGTAATCAGGGTGAAACAGAGCATACTTGTGTAATCTATTTCTTTCCTTTACACACTTCTCCACACACACGTAACTGATCATTAGTTACACTCTATTTCCCATATCTTGAATCCTGTTAACATAAGTATTTCTATTTCTTATTTAATTTTGTTTTTGAGGTATTTACATTGTTGTCATTGTTGTTGTTGAAATTATTCTGATTAAAGTCTGCCTAAAATTTAGAGGAACTTATTCTTGACAAGATTTTATATTTGGATCACAGAACTCTCAATGATAAAGTTTTGGGTGTTGAAACAACTTACAAGTCTGCTAAGTGTGGAGCCAAAATGATGAGGCCATGTTCAGATGAATAAACATGGTTGAACACTATATTGTATCTTTTGTGTTTCGCCTATTGGCTCCTTCGGGCCACCGAATCCAGCCCTCAGTAGCTCCTTATCCCAGGAGCTCTATTCCTGGGCTGAACGGCGGCAGCTGCTCGCTGGTAGAAACAGACAGACCAGTTGCGTTTATATCAGCGTTCCTTTATTCTCCCTCATGGAGGGAAAAGGGTCATGCATAGAACAATCTGTGTTGGGGAGAACCTGGCAAGACTGGTCCAGCCCACCTCTCCCCCAGGTCTTTATGCCCTCTGTCCATGGAGGGCAAGGCGAGAGACAAGCCAATAGGCAGATGACTGGCCGTGACATCTGGCCAGTCCTGGGTGAACAGGGGAGGCACAGGTGGAAAGCAGAGCTGTGAGTGGCCAGGCCACCGGGGGATCCTCAGTGGCCTGCACACTGCTACACTATATTAACTGACTACTTTTTATGTTCTTGGGGAAAGAGGAAGAAACAGTCAGCTGATTCTGCAACTGGAAAAAATTATCCTGTATAACAGAGATGGCACTGGAAATCTATTGTATTTTTATTTTAGGAAAGATAAAAGAGAAAAAAAAGGGTGTTTTATTGAGGTTGAGGAACCTAAAGGTTTTAAAAACAAGTTTGGTAAACATACCTTAAGAGTTATTTGGCCATGTGATTTGAGGTTATACCTGAAAGACCAATGGGTAAGCTCTGGATTTTGGTTTCAATGCTGAATCTCCATGGTTCCATGTAAATGAGACATGAAGAGGACACCTTGACTGTTCTGAGTTTACTTGGACTATCTATGGTTCTACTTACTGCCATCTCATTGAACACATTGTGCAACATATTATGCTCTGGGATCCAGTGCATTTTGAAAATTGTGTTTATTCTGTTAAGCTGTAGAAAGTGAAAGGAAAGAAAACAAAAATATATAAACTTAGTGAACTTTCAACAGAGCCTGCTTACACACAAAGCAGAAATCATCATGTAGATTTATTAAGAAACAGAGAAAACACACCATCTTTTGGAAAACACTACGCCTTGAATTGTTGAATCACTCCACATTTTAATGTGCAAATTTGTTCCCTGGCTTTTTGTTGAGAGGATCAGACCATTTGGCATTTTGTCTGAGACATAAATGCATTAGGAAGATGCAGTATAATTTATTAAAATGTATAAAGGGAACAAAGAATAGGATTAATTTTCTTCCTTTTTTTTTTTTTTTTAATTCCGGGGGCACCACTAGGGCATTTAATATGGGTTAAACTAGATTCAAAGAGCTTTTCATTAGACATTTAACATAAATGACTAAGAGCTTAATCAGCACATACCATTTAAATGCATCGAATGGAGGAATTGGACTGTACATAATTTATAGAGTTTTGTTTTTGATTACATAAGGGAAATACATTTTTTATGCCTTAAAAGCATTCTTTTATGATGTCAAAAAAATGTATAGTATTATTGTTCAGAAAATGGTGTTTCAATTTGGTAGTGAAGCCTAAAGTCACCCAAGTGGAAAAGATAACTAGCGAATTCCTCAAAGTCCCGTAGTTTGTGGGTTTTTCTCTTCAATGCGTCCTTTTCTTCTGGGCCTGATAATGAACATTGCCTCTGCTTTCCACACTATGTCGCTTGTACATTCTTTTTTATGGCTTTAAAAAAATTGACTTGTGAATACTTCTGGAATGCAGTTTAAACAGAATTAGTGAGAGTATCACTATGCTGGGCTTGCAGCATGGAAGCAAAGTGATCCTGAAAACATGTTTTGCTTCCTTTTTTCAATCATTTAGTGGTAGTATAAAAGTAATTCAGTCCCCACTTAAACAATACCTGGGGTAACTCTGTGTGTATCATCTGTTCCATCAGAGATGATTATAGGAAATTAAAGTGCTGCAGAGGCAAAAGTGGCTCCCATTTTCAGGAACTTTATCAAAATGTTAAGGAAGGATAATATTCTAAAACGCTTACTTCTTAGCTTCTGTTTGCCTTCAGCAATACTGTCTATTACAATCGCTCTTCAAATTACACTTGCTTTCCTTTCTAACAAAAGGCATTGTTTTTTTCCCTCTCTTCTCTTATATCTTTGCAGGAGACAATAAAGTATCTCTTCTTATCCAGAAACACAGAGCGTTCTTATCAGCAGAAAGGTAAGAAAAAGAAAATACCTCAGCAATGGAGATTTCTTTTTCTACTGTTTTATTTTTTTTTTTTTTAAGTAGGTCAGCAAAAGAAAAAAAGAAGTTCCAATTTCTGAGATGCTATCCCTTATTGTTAGAAGGAGAGCTGAAAATCAAGAGAAAGCTCTTATTCTCTGAGAACACAGTCACCCTAAAATGCATACCTTCATCTCACACTTGCTATTGCTTCTTTGCCTCTTTATTTTCTGTCTTTCTCTCCCTCTTTTTCTCCATCTTCTTTTTTTTTACCCAATAATTTAATTTTAATGTAAATTTTCTTATAGTGGATTTTCTCCCTCCTGACTGATGCTACCTACTGGTAATAGTACTGGAAAAACAGGAGTAAAACCACTCTTTGAGAAATAAAGCATATATTTATGCATAAACATACACAAGCAAATATACATATATATAGCTATGGATCTGCATAACTATATATATGGTTCAAAATACATGCACTTAAATATGTGTAAATATGTTTATGTACATATATATATTTATGTGAATTTATTTTTATGTACATAAGGATATAAAGTTGCTCTTAGAAGCTGGAATTCAGCTCTCATTACGGAGCCTAATTGTGTAATGCTCCCAGTGTCATACATTTACCTACATATAAGACCGTAATGAATTAAGTTACATTTGCTTGGTGTGGCTCCTTTTTTGTTTCATCCTGTCTCTGCAAGTTGTAGCTGTCCAGAACATTATTTTGGTAGCATTTTATTTTCATGTGAAGAAAATGTTTACCCAAATTGAGATGGGGGCAGGGTGGGGGTGGTTGTACAAAAACTTGTCAATTTAACTTGGGCACCAAACATGGTAAAATCTGTACAGGTTCTTACATCCTACCAGAGTTTGTTCCATTCCCTCAAATTTCTCACTAGGGAATCTTTGTCTTTTGCACAGGTTCCACAGTGAACCACGCCCTGCTTAGTCCTATCCAAGCATGGCACAATGCTGAGAAGGACAGCTGTGTATATTTTCCCCATCCCCAATAAACGTTCCTCTTCCTTCTTTGCATCCGGTTTGGGAATATGAAAAGACGTGAGTCAGGCCAGCATGTCCACACAGTAGTTGTGTATCAGACCAAGATCTTGTTCCCCTTCTAACCAATGTCTAAAAATTAATTCTTAATATTTGAACTAATTTAACACTAGAAAGAATTTTAGATTAAGTTTCTTTGAGCCTATTTTGCACATTCATCCTGAGCAATTGTTCTTTAGTGGCACAACTTTTCATCTATTGTTTCTAAGGGTTGTTTCCTAACCCACAGTGTTAGATGTCTAAGCTAGTGCAAAGGAATTCAGGCCAGACTGGATGGGGTTCTGAGCAACATCGTCTAGTGCAAGGTGTCCCTGCCCATGGCAGGGGGTTGGAAATAGATAAACTTTAAGGTCCCTTTGAACCCAAACAATTCTGTGATTCTATGAATACCACCTGTTGTCTTTCTTTATAGCCAGTACCCAGTGATTGAATCATCCTCACTGAACTTACCAGGATAATGTTTAAATCTGTTCACAGAATCTCAGCTACCACTTGACTAAGGAAGTAAAAAGCAGGGGGCGCAGAACAGGGGAGAGGGGAAATGTGAAAACACACAGATTTAAATATCAAAATAGAAAAGTTTTCTGCTAGAACACTCAAAAAAAGCCTGGAATGGAATTAAACCATTAATACTTTCTTTCTAGATTTTGCCTTAGACTGGGTGATGCTAAGGCCATCCCAGAGAGTTGGGTAGGAACCAGACAGTATCTAATGTCTGCTGAGAGGGAAGAGAGGGAAATGCCTAGACTCCTGTTGTGGAAGACCTGATGCGTTCGTCTGTCTACATCCACTTCTCCTATCCCTATTGATGCACTCACTGACATGGCAGAAGGTAACAGGTGCTGAGGCACCTTGATATAGATTTGCTTACAACCCTTTACTGGCTGCTCTGCTTCCCTTTCAGCATAAAGATATTCCCATCTTCACCCTTCCTACAGTGAATAGGTGGAGGCTGACTACAAAAATCAGGTCGTGGGAATTTGATGGCCTTCAGAAGTGTCCAGTTTCTCCAGTGGCAATATCTGAGAGCTTTAGCAACTTATCTAGGTTGTCTGAATCACATCTAAATCAAAGGCACTTCATTTGAAAGTGATGTCAAAAGTAATATGATTATTTTGGTTATGAATATTTTGAAAATAATTTAGAAAATATATATTTAACAGCCAGCTGTGTCATTGGTAACTATGATTATATTGGCCTGTGGAAGACTTCCAACTGGAGCAGGTGGATATTCCTGAAACAGGCAGTATCCTGTAAGAAGGATCTGTTCTGGACTAGGGAACAAATGTGAGAAGGAAGGAGCAGCAGTGAGAAAACGTAGTGCATGAACCACAGCCATCTCCATCGAGCTGCACAACTCAAGGGAGACAGGTAGAGAGGCTCAGAGTGAAGGAGTAAAGCTGAGCGTAGAGAAAGTGGTGGTGGGAAGAAAAGTGTGGTTTTGGGTTTTTTTATGGGTTTTTTTGTTTGTTTGGTTTTTAATTAGTTTCTCCTTACTTAAGTCCCTTTGAAATGGCAGTAGATTAATTTTCACAAAGTGGTATGTTTTGCCTGTGATGGTAATTGGCAAGTGATTTCCCTGTCTTTTTCTTGACCCACAAGCTTTTTCATCTCATTTTGCTGCCCTGTCCCACTGAATGAGGGAGCAGCTGGATGGGCGCTTGGCAGCTGACCAAGATCAGCTCACTACAATGACAACCACAGGTTTGTGCACCACCTCCTGAAATATACCAGATTGCTGAAGATTAGATGACCAATTCCATGTACTTAGCATTGAGTGCCCCTTGTATATGTCAATGAATTTGCCTAAGGATTCTGAGTTGGTGTTCCCTTAAGGGACATTTGAAGTTGTCAGGTACTTCTGAAAAGTACACCAGTCCCACAAATTGCCTTGAGATTTTGAGCAAAAAAATTAATTACATGAAAATGTGTTGTGAAATTTGACCTTCTTGTATTAAAGGGTGTTATGCTGGTGAAACAATAGCAGATTTTTAAAGAATAAAAATTATTAAAATACTTTTGTTGTGTGCCAAAACCTAAGAACTTATGTTTTCAACTCACTAAGAAACTGAAGACTGTCAAAACCATCCAGCTTGTGGTTGATTGTGATGCTACTCATCATTGTTTGCTATAATTTTAGGGGATGAGTGTTCTTTTTGCTTTACTTGGGTTTTTTAACGGGTACATACCTTGTGTGTGAGTATGTGTGTGCGGGTGTGTGTGTGCGCGTGTGTGTGTGCATTTTTGTCTTTGCTTGGCTCATAGTTGATTTTTACACTTGTTTTGATAAATTATCAAGGGAACTCTTTAGAAATATCCTCTTTGTTTCTCCTAAGTACAACATTAGCAAGGAATTTTGTCATTAGCTTCACTTTTATGCATTAAAAGAGGGAGGGGGAAGACACTACATTTTGTGATTTCAAAATGATTTTTCCCTTTTCTGCATATTTTTTTCTTGCTCATCACTTAGTTTTTTTTTTCAGTCCCATGTTGCTATTTTGTCAGTGATGACAATATGGAAATCCATACATATTGGTATTCCAATAGAGATTTGCCTAGCCAAACAGAAGCAAAAAATTATGTGAATACAAATGTATTAACTGCAAAGATAAATCACAACCCGCAGGCAACTTGAATAAGCTGAGGAAAGAGAGAAAAAGATGTGGGTTGCGGAGTGCAGCTTGAAATCAGCTGGAGTCGGAGGATGGAACATCACACAAAGAAATCAGGAAACATTTATAAGCATAACTTTTTAGTATCACACAAGCAGAAAATGGAGAGTGATTGAAAAGCAAGCAGGCCCACAACCACACTGCATTGGAAAAGTTTTATCGTCTTTGGAAATCATCTGTGCTCATTGTCAGGCTTTTTTACACCTCTACCTTGGTTTGGGGTTTTTTTCTTTCTTCTTCTTCTTCTTCTTCTTCTTCTAAAGAAAAAAAAAAAAGTTTAAAAAATATGAACTTAGGAAAAGCCAATTTCATGTGCTGTTAATTTAATTCCCAACATAAAACCTTACTTCTTCTGATGGAAAATGAAATTACCCTTTCTACATCCGTTTTATCTGTCAATTAAATTCTTTTTTTTTTCCTTTCCTCCCCTCAAAGAAAAAAGAACATGCACATTATTGGTTATATTTTCTGCGTTTGCAACAAAATGAAAATGGGAAGAGGTGGCATTAACTACAGTAAGTACACAAAACCTGCTTGATTACCATGTAAAGATGCTGGAATGACAACCCCAGAGACTTTGAATCTCCTTTGTGAGGTTGTAGATGTCTAGGTTAATTTTCATTTTCCATTTGTCCTGGTATTGCATGGCAAAGCAGTTTTAATAATGGGACTTTTCACACTGTTAACTATTAACCTTTCTATTTTGTGGTATCTTAAAGAAATGGTTTTTGAAGGCAGCTTTCTCTGCCTGAATTTCTATGTGAATAAAGATAGGAAAATGAAATGCATTTTTTGGGCAGAAAGAGGGGACATTCCCTGTGATCCATTCTGTATGATTAATTTCAGGATGATATTTGTCTCTTCTTTATGTTGTCATTATTTGACAGTTACGAAAAAATCACCTTCTTTGGTCTGGCTTAGTTATTACTTGTATTACCTTAAAACTGACTGGAAAATAGTATTTAAAAAAAAATAAAAATCAGTGTTTTAAAATTGAAAAGAAAAAACGTGAGGCAGATTTAATTCTTTGTGTTTTAAATGAAGGGGGAAAAAACAAACAACAAAACACCTTCTAGAACCAAAACAAACCAAAAATGATCCTTTTAATTTTTAAAGAACATCCCTAAAAAGAGAGAAAAGCAGATGCCATTTGTTAGGTAAATCCTAGAAAATTGTGTAGCTCAGCCATAATAGTTTGTCTTGTATATGAAGTTCTGAAATGTTCTAATCCTTATCTGGAGCAAAAATACCACTGATAAATTGAAAATAAGGCATTTTTACCTTGCAGATTTTTTGCAGGTATACTGGGGACTGGCAAGTACCAGTGTTTGGGTGCTGAGGGGCATCTCCTGGTGAACATTTTCTTTTGGCATTGGCACAACCCAACCTAAGATCCCTTTCTGCTTACACTCATGGTGGGGTGGCTGGAGCAGCCACCCTTCAGCTGTGTCAGCTGGAAGTTCAGCTGCACTGAATTCCATGAGTGGATTTAACTGTGATCTGAAGTGGTGAGGTTCAGCTAGATTTATTTTCTCAGTAACGTTTTTAGAGGAGAATAGCTTGGAGGCTGTAAGCCAGAGGGCTGAGCAAATATATGTCTTAAAATCTCTTCAACTTGATTTGCCATGGGATATCTGCTATCTTTTCTCTTAGAACAATTTTCAAGGAGGATATTCTTCTCCACTGCCCTTTTTCTTCACTGACCTTGAGAAGGACAAGTGAAAGTTAAATACTTTCTGCTTACACCTGTAAGAGTTTATGGAAGCTTAATGTGAAGTTTCTGAATCTCTCAGGCGTGCAGTGAGGAGTATTTCCTGGGTGAATTTCCTCCTACTTGGAGAGTTTTTGCATAACTGAATGTATCTGAGAGTCTAAATAAATAATACTGATTTTTTTTGTCCAACAATATATACATAGTATATACTGTTTCAGTTCTGTCACAGCAGAGGCATCTGAGGCATGAATCTCCTCACACTGACATATGCTAAAACCAAACGCAATTTGGTTGAAGTCACAACTAGTATTACACCAGAGGAGAGTGATTGAGTGAAAAATCAGACCTACAGCCTAAAAAGTGCAAGTATATGTGTATATAGAGCATCACGTTTGGTATTTTTTTTTTTTTTAGCTTGACTACATACCCCTGGAAGGCATTCAAATCATGCACTTGCAGTTATTTGTTACTCCTGAAATGATTAAAGTAAATCACATTGTTTGATATGAAAAATATGTTGTACACAAACTTCTATTTTTCTCAGTGCTCTGCCCTCCATGCTGCATTTTGTAGCATAATCAAAATGCAAAATACATTTTGAAAAATTGTATGAGAGACACATGTGTGAATCATGAGGTTTATTTGCATGTTTGGCCTTTCAATTCATTAGGGATTTTAGTTTTTCCGGGAGGAAAACTGTCACATTTACATATTCTTAGACAGACATGCAAATATTAGTCAGAAACTATAGTTTATTCAGTGCATTACAAGCTCCTAGGCTGCAAAACAGTAATTTCAGTTCTTGAGTAATATATGTTTTTGGAAATCTGGCATAATAATGCTGTATCATAGTATTGCCCACTAGGACCACTTATGATTTTGTCAGGTTTTTCATTATCAAGCCTTATATTCTGGGCCACGTACATCGTATGCCAGCCATATAAATTTGTTATCTGACATGTATGGTCTCAGTCCCACAGCAAATTTCTTTTGCAAATTTCACAAAGAAAAATCGTGGCAGCTTATTCAGAAGTTTCAGCTGAACCAGAGGGGACACAGCACCAAGTGCAAGAAAACTAAGTAGCACAAGTCCTTTATGACCACTTCTGTGTTTCTGTGATCTAATGTGTTGCAGAGGTTTGATGCTGCAGATAGAAATATGCACACCAAAGAACATACACAGTGCAAATACACTGTTGGTAGCACCTGTCAAGTGGAAAAGAAGCATCTGTCACCTGTCTGGGAAGTGGGATGTAGTGTTTTATATAGCTTTGCTTGGCATAAATTCATGAAGTGGTGTAACAGAATAGAGATTACTTCAACGTATACTGAAGTAAATAGTTTACGTCAGCTGATTTCCCTTCTCCCTCTCCCCCATTTCCTATGGAGTTTATAATAACTGCTACAAATTCCCATGGGTAAATTCAGCCCTGGTTAGAGACAAGGTTACCACTAAGGTCAAGAATCCACTGCAGCAAAAACAACTCACCAGGCTGATATATCTGCCAAAGGTTTCTTTAGCCAGGGTCAGAGGAACAGCGTGATTAGTGTCACACAATGTGCTACCTTCGGTTTCTAACCTTGATGCCCCAGGACACACTCACATTTACATTCATTTGCCCTGGTTCTTAGCCTGGGTGAGGCTTAAACTCATGCTCCTGGTTTTTTAGCAAGTGAAGAAAGTTAAAATGTTTATAATGAAAAACTGAACTCAGAGATGATGAAGATAGATATCCTTATAGAAATTCATTAGGAGAACATATCAATTGAACCATTGGGACTGAATTAACCAATACACTCTCTCAATTAATACTAACAGGTAGGAAAAGCTGAACTATGTGTAAATTTTTCTTTTCTTTGCACTAAAATATTAAGGACAACAATATCTGCTGCCAGTCATCATAGGAGCTTTGCAATTCTTCTAATCTCATTTTCTGTAGACTATTTGGGGAAGTGGGACCAGATGATTGCTCCCATTCACAAAATTTATGTAATACATGGATATAAAAGCAACTCTGTATACTTTGAGTTCTAGTTAGGCAATCAGGAAGGCTGCACAGAACCTCTTGACGTGACTAGAGGGGACAAAATTGATAGCTAGTGGACATCTGATACAAGTTCGAAAGAAGTGGTTTTTTTCTCTTAGTACCATAATTATTAAAATGTTCATGCTTTTCATACACCACAATTTCTGTCAGTTTTCTTAGTGTGCAGAGGAGATACGTATGTAGAAACTTGCTGTCCTCTAAATCCGCATAGCCACCAGAGATTGCAAACTTTTTGAAGGGACTGTTGCAATCTGTCATGTTCATGATCCATGGATTTAGGCTTTCCCTGTGCACAGTTGCAGAGAATTCCAATGATACATAGACTGTGGGTTGATTGGAGATATTTGAACCATACCTTACAATCCACAGTGTGGTTCTTTGAGGATTTGCTAATGGCACTGAAGGTCTGTGTATTTCGACGTTACTCCAACCAGTACCTAGGAATTAGGGCTTCTCAAAATTTCTCTAGAGTAAGGTAATGCTCATGCTTCTTGATTCTGCTAAAGTCCAAACACAACTTATCTCCAATATGCGTGCGTGGGAAACAAGGTCAGCATAACGTAATGGCTCAAGAACTTTTCTAAAGTCTTGGGAGGGTTTTACAGATCACACTGATTTCTGTGTTGCAATGCCTAGACAGATGTGGGAGCATCATTACTCTGGTGTCTGTCAGTGTTAAGAGATTACGTAATTTTTGTCAGGGATGAAGAAAGATACCTGAAAGAAAGAGTCTTGATCTAATGATTTTTATTCTCCTGTATTTTATATAATTACTGTAGTGGTACACTATCAAACAATTATCTGAAATTCACTCATTATCTGAATTTACATAAATTGCAATAACACAGATTTGAGAGATGCAATATAATCCATTAAATGCAACTGCAACAACTGCAACACAGTATTCTGGTTGCAGCCCCAAATCTGCTCTTCACCTGCAGGATGGCCATAGGCTACTCATCATTTCCCCTTCTATTTCCATCTTGTCTTTTTGTAATTTTATACTGTTTGTAAAGAGCTCTTCACAGCTTGGTTTATCACTAACTATTGTGTAGACAGAGTCTACCAGAAAAGCCAGCTTAGATGAGACATTTAAATCATGTTACAATAAAAATAAATGTAAGAGAATATTTTACGTACTTACAAGAAGATAATTGTCTTTTTGGACAAGTAAAAAATATTGCCCATGATCCCAAATCCCAACTTTTTTCAAGATAACTCACTAGCAAAGTGTTGCCATCACATATATTCTTCCTCCCTTACTTTTCTGTGTTGGATTTATTCTAGTCACATGCGTGGGTTGAGAAATATACAAAAATACAGTGCTTTCATTAAGATTAGAAAGCTGCAGCGCTTAAATCATTCATTTATGCAATTTTTAACTGTTTTTAACTAGCACAAAATAGCTCATTGGAATTATGCAAGTATAGATCATTTTAATTTGAATCATTGTGGAATCATAAAGGACTCCGTTCTTTAATTTTGTGCCTTCAAGACAGACACTTTGATTAAAAAATAATAAAGCATGAGAGCTAGAGGGTCCTTGCAGGTTCTTCCAGCTATCATGGATCCCTGATCTTTGGTACTAATTCTTCTCATTAATATTAATAAAGGGTTGTTAGGCCATCTCAAAGCATCATACAAAACCCATGCAATTAATTGCTTGTACTGTTTTTATGCTTATTTTGCACAATGAGAAGCGATGCCTCAGGAGTCTAAATATCACTTAATCGATAATATAAAATTCACTGGAAATGAGTCCTTCAACTCCCTTTTTTTTCATAGAATCATAGAATCATTTAGGATAGAAAAGACCTTTAACATCATCAAATCTAACTGTAAACCTGATACTGCTAAATCCACCACTAATCCATATCCCCAAGAGCCACATTTACACATTTTTAGATACCTACAGAGATGGTGACTCCACTGTTCCCTGGGAATATCCCACCTGGCTACATTCTCCTTACAGTTACTTGCAGAGAGCAAGGTGTCTCTTAAGCTTCCTTTTCTCCATGCATATGTTGTATGATATATGAAATGAATGGTCATGGAAAACATACGGCAACACCAGCACAGATTTGCCCTAAAAGAGTTTGTTCCAACTTTCCTGTAGCACAGGAGTGATGTTCTCTGTGGTCATGTGGTCCATAATACAAAGTAATACTTAGATTAATAGTGGTATCAATTTTCCTGAGCTCTATAGGCATTTGATGCCATTTTAGACTTCCAAAAATTTCTATGGTCTAGTAAGTACCATAGGGAACCTCAAAAATAACATGAGGAACTTATATTTAGGAAATCGGAATATAATCTACAGATATCTATAAATTGTTGAAATCAAACAATTGTTTTAAATTCTTGTATGTTTTTCTACAGAGGCATCATCAAAACAGAGATGGAAACAAATTCTAGAGATACACACATCTAGTTTGATCTCATTTTATATCATGACTTTTATAGGTGTCAAAGTAGGACACACTAATATTCACACCCTTCTCCTTGGATAAAAATCACAGTTCAGATTACAGTAGATTGTAAGTAAGAAATTATTTTTTCTAGTTTATCAGATAAGTTTCTGTTATCTGAAGTAGTGCACATTTAATGCTGATATACCATTTTAAGGAATACTTCAGAAATTGAGGCTTGCACTCTTTACCTCTAGTTACATTAAAATTAACTTTGCTTTTTGTCCTTAGATTTTATTTTAACATTTTCTCTTTCTTTTTTGTTAGCAATTTTAGTTTTTTAAATCTTGTTTTACTGTGCTTTGCCTTATTTCTGTCTTGAATTATGAATCTGCAAAATTGAGTTTCTTATTCCCAACTGGATCAGATTAGCTGATCTAGGAAACAAGTTTCTAACTAACTTTTGTGCCTTATTCTACATTCTTATGTGGAAGAAAAGCTGTTTGGGTTTTCTTTCTCAGTGAAACAATTTTCAGTGCACTGAAGGATTTCTATACTTGATGTACCTGGCATGTGGTGCTTGGAAGAGTCTTATTTTACTCTTCAAATATTGCACCACACCAGTGCCCTTAAATTTGAAGTACAGGGAGACTATGGCCCAAAAGCAGTTTTGCTTAACAGTGCTTTTTTATAAATCTTTCCAATTTTCAGTAGGATTAAAATCAATTATATATTGTCTGTTTCTAAATTTAAAAAAAAAAAAAAAAAAAAAGACAGAGCAAGAGAAAGAGGAGACAATACAGACAAATTTCAAATTTGCACATGGCCCTTTGTTTCTTCTTCAGTGCTGCAGTTTTTATGAGATAAAATGCTACTATTTAGATTCCTTTTCTTCTCCACTTCTACATAACAGAAAGGTGATTGCAAGAAAGTAGATGGAGCACCATCAATAAGGTCTTCAGAACAGGCTTCTGCAAATGTGGACATGCTAGCAATGCTGAGTTGTGTGGCATCCTTCAACTGCACATGATAACACATGGTTTTAGTCAGCAAAATATTTCAGAAAAATGAGGCCTTCTCTCACATCCTGAACTGATCTACAAAGATGACTTGTGAACACTACAGAACAAAATGGGAAATAGTTTAGGTTTTGTTTGCTTGTTTTTAACCACAAGTATAGCATTGTACTAAATTGTTTGTATTGGTGTAAACATTTAACCCCAGCTGGCAACACTTCTGCCACCTGTTAAGGAGGAAAATTGGAAAAAAAGGTAAACCTCTTGTCGTGATCTGATTATTAGGTTCTTAGAAATACCTCTGCCCAAATTAAGGTACAAACGAGACCATATGCCAATCAATAGTATGGGATTTATTTGATAGTAGATATGAGAGAGAGAGAAAGAGAAAGAGAAAAGGATAGTCAAAGAAGAAAAGCAATAGTTGGGGGGGACAGAGACAGAATAAAGAAAATATCACCACTCCGTGGATCCCAACGCTGCTCCGTTGACCCTTTCCAGCCGGTGTTCTTGGTGGTGAAAGTCCCCCCGAAAAGCATAGGATGCCCTGGGTTAATATACCCTCAAGCCAGGCAGCATGTCCAGGCATGTCCCCCTGGGAGGGGGCATTTTGCCAGTGTCTCTTTGCAACAGACTTTGGAGCTGTTGCATCACGTGCAGTCCTGTGGTGCAAGGTTCCTGGGGAGTGCTTTGGGGGCTCTTTGGTGGCACAGGACTCCCCCTCAGCTGCTTGTCACGTGAGAGTCCTGTGGACAGGGCCTGTGGGGTTGGAGTTCCACAGCGGGGCCATTTTGTATAAGGGAGGATGGGTCTTTAGTGCCTGATTAGAGGTTTATATCTTGCACCCAAAAACCTCCTCTCCACCACCACACTCGGTTGGAGGGGGGGAGTTTGTAGGCCTGGCTTCTGTGAGCTGTGTTCTCCCCCCTCACCCCAAACTCAGCCAGGGACCATCGTCTCAGCACCGCTGGTGGATGCTCAGCCTGAGACGATTGAACAAAAGCTTTCCCCTTTATCTAATCAGCGGTTTGACTTTTAGTCCAAAGTCCCAATCTTCAAGGAGGCTTCTCTGGTTCTTGCCTTTTGTAATATCAATGTTTGAGGCATGAATTATTTTCAGCCTCTGACACCTCCTGGACTGAAATGAGAACTTTTTCATAACTGTAAAAAATACATGACAACATAATAATAAATTATTTAATACTACTAATTGTCATGACAATGAGAGAGGGGAATAAAACCCAAGAGAAACAAGTCTTGCACAACAGAATTTCTCACCGCACCCTAACCAATGTTCAGCCCATCTCCAAGCAGAGATCTGTCCCATCTGGATAAGTGCCCCCAGCTTATATACTAGACATGATCTCTTATGGTATAGAATATCCTTTTGGCCAGTTTGGATCATCTGTCCTGGCCATGTTCCCTCACTCCCTCATAGCTTCTTGTGCCTCTGCTCACAGGCAGAACATGGGACCCTGAAAAGTCCTTGATTTATAATAAGCACTGCTGAGCAACCACATCGGTGTCTTATTAACATTATTCTCATACTAAATCAGAAACTCAGAACCATTAAAAACACTACTAGGAAAATTAACTCTATCTCATCTGAAACTAGGGAAACTGGGGATGGTCAGATGTGGGGATGTGGTCTTATAAAGCTACATGAGCAAGAATGGCCCTACTTTCTTGTCATTTGTATTCAAACAGATGTTTATGAGCTATTGTGCCTACTGGTATAGATGGTATTTAAAATAGCATTCACTCTGACAAAGAATCCCTGCAATAAATTTTTATTGCTTTTTTGTTGTTGGCTTTCTGTTGCATCATGGTACAGAAAATGGATTTGAAGGAAGCAGAGCTGTGGCTACTTCAGATTTCAACACTTAGGGGCTTGCAGGAAAGAGTCATTCTGCTTGAGGTGGCTCACAATAACTGGTTAAATCCTGCAGCTATTCCTCTGGGCCTTTTACAGCTGGGAGAGTATTTTTAGCAAGAGAAAGTACATTTTTATGCACACCTCTACCTGTATTGTTTTATCAACAAGTATGAATTTATAAGGTCAAGTCTCATCCTTCAAGTAGTCTTCGTATACACATGCACACATGAAATAAAATGGTTTTAGGAAATGTCAGAATGCTTTATATCAACATTTTCAGAATGAACTGGAATGTTTCATTTCAAAATGTCATTTTCATCTTGAAATTGATCTTTTTAAAGGGTAAGAAAAGGAGAAAAAAAAAAGTCTTAAATAACTTGAAAATGAAACACAACATTTTCCAATTTGAATGAAACTTCCTGGTGTATAAACTCAAACCTATTGATTTATTTCTTTTCTCTTTACCACTGAACTCCAAAGTCAGATATTCTCATGAGTCGAGTGTTTTACTCATATTCCAAACCAGTCAGCTAAAAGTGCAGTTTCTGTTTTCTCTGTGCCTGCACACAGGATGTACCATCAGGTGTATCTTTCACAACTGGAGATTGCAGGCATGGCTACATGGCTGTGTAATTCCTGCCACTGCTCCATTAAAAGTGGTGGTAGGTACCTTAAATTGCTATAAAATGAAATTTCGTCCAAGGAAGATCTGCAAAAGTGGAAAAAGTACAATTTTACCCTCTGTAAAGAGAATCCACAAGAAGGCAGAAAAATCCAGGGATTTAAACATGTGGAGCCATATAGAGTTTCTCCTGATTTTTCTTAGGTTCTAGATTGCTTGGAATCCACTTGATTCATGAGGGCAATACACAGCCCCCTCCCAGGCATCCCTTCTAATCAACAGGTTGGCAATAGTCAAGAGTGAACTATACATTACTATCGCTTTCTGGTTCACTGTGCATTCTCATGAGGTCATGAATATAACCTTGTCCCTTTTTTTCAACTGTTATTATCGAAAGATTTTTTTTAACAAGTCTAATATTACTAAGTGTATAAGAGGAGACATTTCAGGTAATAAAAGGCAGGCCAGTCTGACATTGGTGCTAATTAGAAGTAAAGAAAACATTAACTTGAAATTAACTGAAAGCTTCTTACCTTGTGAGACCACTTATTCTATAAAAATCTTGGGCTGAAATATAACATCTGGAACAAGTTTTTTTTTCATATCATTGTAATTTGATGCAGCTGATATTAACAGCCTGAACAAGCCAGGCAAACAATTACCTCTCTCTCACGCTCACTCAGAAACTCTTTTCTCCAATGTCGTTAACCTATCCAGTATTATGAAGGACTTGTCACTGCTAAACTCTGACTTAAATGTGCCATTCATCATAACCTACGAATATATCAACAATGAATTAGAACCTAAAAATACTACTAATAGCATTTAGTGTAGTTTCAAGCAAAGTGGGTCTTGCAACATATTTCCTATTTTTGATAAAATAAAGATCTGGTTATTCAGGTCTGGAAACTGTGTTTCAGCACACTCACTTTTAGTGTTCTATGACATTTTAGTTAAAGCAAATAATGAAAAAACTAAATAAGCAAATAACAGATTAGTTCTAACTACCAGGATAAAGTTGTGGTACAGAGAATTTTTGCCTTAAATGCCTGTGTAGTATTTCTTTTCCACACACTCAGATTAAAAATAAGAAGCAAGGAAGAGTTGGTGTGGTATGGGAAACGATGCCCATGGATGGGAAAACTAGATCAATTAAAACAGTTTGGGTGGGGCTTGCAGCAACTTGGCCTAGTAGATGGGTCCATGGTAAAGGGGTTGAAATGTGATGTTTTTAAAGCCCCTTCCTGCTCAAACCATTCTGTGATGCTATGGATATGGTTGGACTTGATGATCTTAAAGGTCTTTTCCAGCCTAAATGATTCTACGATTCTATAATCTTATTTTTGGTCCAAGATCCTTCTTCTCCCGGTGCCATCATTTGCTGTGTACATCAGGCACAGGTTCATTTGATCCCTCTCCGGGCTGATTCAGTTATCTAATTTTGTAGTAAAAAACATTCAATCTATTCTCAAGTATCAAATGAATGTGAGTGATAAACAAATAAAGAGGGAGGAGATCATTTCACTTTCAGCAGTAACGAGCCAATTAAACTTCATGAAAGTTTTCTACGTTTGAAGTCAGTAGTATAATATGGCATCCAAAATTGTTAAATTACTTACTGTATCTAAAGCCTATGACTGTAATGTAATAAAGTTTTGGTTTTGGTTTTTGGGGGTATTTTTGTTTGTTTGGGGTTTTTTGTTTGCTTTGTTTTGGGGGTTTTTTTTGTTGCTTTGGTTTTGAGGGGGTTGTTTGTTTTTGTTGTTGTGTTTGGAGGTTTCTTTTGGTTGGTTGGTTGGGTGCGGTTTTTTTTGTGGTACAGGATTCATATTATACATGCAAATAATCCCAGTCAAACTGGATCCCTAAGAAACTCTGAAATCAGTTCCCAAGGAGCCTCCAGATGCAGTTCACAGCTGAATAAAGGTGTATCCAGGTGATTTCCAAATAGGGAGAAGATAATGAAAAAAACACTATAATCAATCATTGCCTTAACCAATCATTGGACAAAATTTAATTTTTCTGCCATTATTCACAAAATCTCATTTTACATAGGAGGAGACTCTAGAAAGTCCAGATGTGTTTCATCCTCTCATGAGAGTAACTAACAGGTCCCCACTGTGATAATACTTGTATGAACAAACACTTTCCTCAAAGGACTAGCAATTCAAATAAGTAGGGATGCAGGAATAATAATATGAAAAATTTTGAGAGGAATTCTTGAAACAAAGAATAATTCCACAGTTCACCTGCTGTGACACAAGTGCTCGGGCTTGGTAGATATTTACTTGAAATATATGAAAATCTATCTGGAATTTACTGAGTTGGAAAGAACGCATCAGGATTATTGAGTCCAAATCCTGGCCCTGAGAACACACCATAGAACTTCCTGCCCCATACCAGTTGAAGAACTTTCCTCATCCTTAGCAATAAGGGCAGAGATGGTGGTGTATCCATCTTTCCCAGTCCAATGGGTTAGTATAAAGTGGAGTGTTTTGTATCTTCAATTAATATTCAGAGTTGTGATTTACAGCAGCAGATAACTGAAAACACCACAGATTCTTCCACCCCCAGCACAAAGATAGGACAGAAAACTATGGAAGGCAGATTTCCACAAATCCTGCGATGAAAATACTCAGATGACATTATGTTGAAGTTGACAAAGTGTAGTGTTTTGATGAAATGAAGAAAATTCCCACAAATTCATGGCAGAGTTTTAATGGAAAAGAAGACCTTCTTTGCCATTGGCAGGTTTGCCCAACTGTATTTTGGAGATTTTTCCATCATTAATTTAAAGGTATTAAATGAACAAAGATCAGCAGAACTAGCAAAAAAAGGTACTGGCAATTGCTGATGCTGTAATTCACAGTTTAGCACAGTTAGCTCAACAATAAGGATTGTACTTTAAGCAAGGAACCACACACAACTCATCTGTGATGTAAACCACACTTCTCCTTTTCCTAAATAGTTATTTAAATAAAAATTAATGATTAAACTTATATTTCTTGACAATCAAAACCAATTCTGTCGATGCACATTTGTCAACATTAGCATTAAAATCCATTGGAAATTGCGAACTCCAGAGTTCCGCTTGCAGCTAACATCACTCAGACTATTTTTGCTGGGTATCCCATCTGTTTTACACCTACAAGTTGATAGGCAAGAACATGAAGTCTCAGTGGTCAGTGCTGGTGGTCATACACACCCTGTATGTTCAGCAACTGAAATACCACAGGGTAGGGAGCAGGTGTAAATTACCCAGAAGCTGTCGGATTGGTGGTGCATGCTTGAAACAGCTGTAAGGGGTCCTGAACAAAGCACAGCAGTTGTAATGAGAAAACTATTAGCATATGCATGAATAAGTGGGTGTGAAAATGCTGGCTAGCAACATGCAGTGTGTACTGTATTCCAGCTGAGTAGGTGTAAAAAACATCCTCTTGACGAAGAAGTGTGAATTTCAGGGAGACAAGCCTGATGAAAGATAAAGATTTGTGTTTGTTTCATTTGCTTAGATAAAGGGCATTGTACTTTTACGGCATTATTCTGTCATAATTAGGTAACGTTTGCCCCAGTTTAAGGCAAATAAAGCAAGCACAAAATAACAGGACAGCAACTGTGTAGGATTGAGAATCACAACAGGTTTTGAACCAGCTCTTTGAGGTCAAAAATGTAACTTTCTCACTGGTAATACTCATCAGAACTCCAGTGTCTTCACCAGGCTACACAGAGGTCATGGCCGAGATTTCTGTATGGCTCTTTGTTGTATGTGCCTGTTAAGACTACCACTAAAGATCGAAAGAGAAACTGAGCCATCCCTTTGCTGGAGATCATAACTGTCCACTAAAAAAGGACACTTAAAAATTCTGCTCCTGGGCACTTGAGGGCATTTCACATTTCAGCCGTTCACAATTTATATTTATTTGAAAAATTGTGTTGCTCGGCAGTCTTTTCTAATAGCAATATAATGGTATTGCAGCTGGAATTTAATGGTACACTATTACACTTCAGGGCAACCACAGCACGAGTGTATCAATTCTGGGATGAGTCAATGGTGAAAAAGCAATATTGAGGTAATATTTTTCCTCTTTCTGTACATCAGTGAGACAGAGGCATAGGACTTTTGGCAGAAATGTAAAAGATTATTTTTCAGTGATCTAGTTTTATTCCAGACAAATTTCAATATCTCTTACTTGAAGGTCTGCAGTTCTACCTTGTTCTGTTCTCTGACAGGAGTTGTCACAGGGATATCAGAAGAGTTACCAACAAAGCAATAAATGACATGATCTTCTACCTCATTTGCCTTTGTTTTTAATATAACTTTTCAGCATTCCTTGAAACTTATTTTCTGTCACACATAGAGTGAGCATGAGGTTGACACAACACATTGTGGAAAGCAATAAGAATTTTGTTGGTTCGAAAGCTCTCTTTTAATCAAGAATTTGAGAAAATGTCATCGCTTTTGCTATTAAACTTTGCATTTTGCAGCTGATGGACATGTCATTTTAAAAATGAGATCAAATCAGATATATTCCATGTTTTGCTGTAGGGGTTCTTGCTTCACTACCTCATTTAGGCAGGAAAGGCATCAGAGATAAAAATGGCCATGATGGATCAGACTAGACGTTCAGTTAAGTCAATATTCCCTTTCCACTACTTTCCAAAAGCTGATAATTAAAACAAACCAGAATCACAAGTAGGTCTGTGTACATTTTCCTGGTACACTTTTATAGCCTTCAACAGCTTCTGCCTTGGAAATCTCTTGAGCTACTGGTTGCATGTTTCTACTTAGCAGCTTTAGGTGGATTTTTCTTTAATTACTTTATGTGACAATTTCTTGAATCCATGTAAACTATGAACTGTTAAAGAAACAGCAAATTTTTCTACAATGTGACATCAATCTGACAGTCTATATATATGTAACTATTTGTGTATATATAGCTATATGTATAAATAAATACAATAAAATAGTAGTTACATAGGAAACAGAAAAGGATTGCCATTGCTGCAATAATCTCCTTCCTAGAAAAATTAAAAGGAGTAGCAAAATCTCAAGTCAACTTTATGCCCAGAGAGGATCACGAATCTCAAAAGGTTTGATAAACTGTATTACCTGGCATTAATCTGCATGTAGTTGTTTAACTTGGGAAAGCCGTCATCACCATTCACAGACAGAGAGAGGACATATTTTTGCAGTCTAGAGATTAAAGTCCTTATCTAAGTGGCTAAAGGTCTTCAGCTACTGTCAAGATCATTCTAATTAATTGTATTTTTTAAACCTATCAATGGATAGCATAAATAAACAGTCTTGCAAACAGATAAAGCATTTTAAACCTTTTTTTTTCAGAAGAGTACTAAAGTGAAAGTCTGTTTTATTTCCTTTCACTCTGCAGAATTTGCTGCCTAATAGCTGAGCTTCAAAGATAGGGATATGTATGTACAAGGACAATAGGAAATGGTGATATTCCCCCAATGTATCATAGTAAATATAGTTTTTGTCGGCACAAGACCACAGGTCTGTACTGAACTGACAGTACAGGGTCTCTGAAATGAGTACAGAAGTCAAAACTGTGTAACAAAGAACAGCTTTTTATATTATTTGGGACTGGTGAAGGTTCTTGGGCACTTGCAAACCTTAGCTGGGAAGTCATGTTAAGGGGACAGGTCATGCAAAGGAAATGAGGGAAAGGGAGAATGAAAGGGCTAAGTGGGCTGAAAACTGAAAAGGAGGAGGAATCCTTTACTGTACATCACCCACCTCTCTACCTCAGGAACTAGTCAAGTTTTAACTCCATCTCATGAATTCCTCTTCAGAAGGACTGAAGCTTTCAACACCACAACTCAAAGTAAGCACAGTAAGTTTTCTGAATAACAATTTTAGCTCTAAAGAGCTTTTCTATGCTAATTTTCACTATGTGCATTGGTACAAGTACTAATAAAAAAAAAGGATTAGGCTTTTATTTAGACTGTTAAACATTAATTAAAGTAACAATGAAGCCTGAGTTTCAAATACAAGAAATACTGGTCCCTTTTGCATCAACAACATTTTGAGTGTAATATTATCAAGAGAGAAGATTTCTATCTGTTGGATAGAAAAGAAACAAAAGCAAAATGAAATTTAATTAGATTTTATTTTAAAAAATAAACTTAAATGCACATATAAAACCAGTGAAATTATTATGAATTTCAAATTTTTGCTGTAATGATCCCCCCCTCTGTTTTTTTCAAAGTCATCCCTAATTCTGCATTGTGTCATGCCATCACAAAGACATGCATTTAATCAAAAGCCTTCTGCACCTGGGACACTGCTAGTCAATATGTAGCAAACAACTCATGTCTTCCAATCTAAAGTGGCGACACTGTTCCAGAGAGATCCATTGATCTCAAATGGCAGAGTTAGTCTTCTTTTGTGAAAAGAATCTTTCAAATAAAGCTACTTGAGTGTTTGAAGGTGTGAGCACTTTGATGTTTCAGAGCCTCAATTATTTAGGTACCACAGAGTTGAGCATTGTGTATCTGCCAAAGTCTCGTTTAAAAAGCTCAGATGGCTAAGATGCCATGTTCTTTTCAAAGTTTTCTGGTGACTGAAATTAAGAGAAAAATCCTTTAATTTCAGTGACTCCTAAGGCTCTCTCAGCATCCACTCTGTTGTGCTTCAGCATGACACTCAAATGCTTGCTTGCAATTTGAGTACATTGTCAACAAAGCAGATGGATTCTAACTAAGGAAGTAATATTTATGCTGATAGACTATGGTAAAAGAAAAACAAACAAATAACCCTCCTCCCCTCCAGCTTCTGGTATATCTTACTAAGGGAAAAGATTCAAAAGCTTGGCTGAAAAGCGATTTTCCTGATATCATCATCTTTAATAATTAATTCAGTTTAGTCACCAGGATTGTGTAAAAGCAAGTGTTTGCCTATCCTCAATGTACTACAGTTGATGAGAGAATAATTCCGTCAGTGGTGCATCATACTGCTTTGTCTGACTATTAACCTGTTATTATTCCTATGTAGACTTCTGCACTGAGGTGAATTATGGTAATTCAGCAAGATCTGGCCCACAGAGCAAAATGTGGTATCCAGACAACAATGAAATCACCCTTTAAATGAAATGATTGAATAAAAGCAGTTGATTGAGAGAGGTAAAGAACAATTTACAGGTAGTATTGTGAGTGCAAAGACACAGGCTGAACCCAACCTTAGGGTCATAACTGAGGTATTTAGGCTAGAATACTTTAGATAAATTACTTTCTATTACTTTTTTAGCTACTGGAAAGCCACAGGAACCTCCAGGGTGGTTCAGATCTAAGCAGAGTAAATTGTCACTTCAGGAAGTATATTTTTGTATGTGGTCATATAACTAAATTAAGATACTAAATAAATTGTCTTAGCTAAGAGCCTAAAATTCAAGGGAAATAACACTTGCCTTTCTTTCTGCTCATGAAATAAGATGTGTTGTTCCCTGATTAAGAGGAAATAACATGAAGAAAGAAGTAAAAGACAGGTGGAAGTGTTAAAGGTATAACAGGTGAAAGAGCTAAGAGACACAAGACTCTATAGATCAGTATAATTCTTTATGGTAGAGTCCAACTGTTTTGGACAGAAAACAGCAGCAGATCTGAAGAGATAAATTATTCAGTCACAGCCTGTCATAGGATTTTTGGTATCTTTCTTTGAAACATTTTGTGAACAGCCACTGGATGGACCACCAATGTTTTGAGTTTGCATGGCAAGGTTTCGGTAGTTGCGGGGCCAAAGGAATGGCTTATCTGAGTATCTGCCAGAAACTTTCCCCATGTCCAATGGAGTCTATGCCAGCCAGCTCCAAAGATGGACCAACTGACCCACAGCAGTGATGGTGGTAACACCTCCAGGATAATGTATTTAAAGGGAAAAACCCTTTGCAATGGTAACTACAGCCAGAGAGAGTAGTGAGACCATGTGAGAGGAACAGCCCTGCAGACATCCAAGTCAGAGCAGAAGGAGGGGCAGGAGCTGCACCAGGCTCTGGAGCTGAGATTCCCCTGCAGCCCCTGGAGCAGCCCATGGTGAGGCAGCTGTGCCCCTGCAGCACAGGGAGGCACAGGGAAGCAGAGATCCACCTGCAGCTCCCAGAGGAGCCCAGACTGGAGCAGGAGGATAAGGAAAGAAGGCCTTTCATCTGTGGGAAACCTGTGCAGGGCCTGTGTACTTGTGGAGAGAGGAGCGCAGGCTGGAGTAGGCTGCTGGTAGAACTCATGACCCTGTGGGGGACCCACACCGGAGCAGCCTGTTCCTGAAGGATTGACCTTATGGAAGAGACCTGTGCTGAAGCAGTTCATGAAGAACTGCAGTCTGTGGGAAGGACCCATGCTGGAGCAGTTCATGCAGGACTGTCTCCCATGGGAGGGACCACATGCTGGAGCACGGGAATGGTGTGAGGAGTCCAGGCCCTGCTGAGGAAGCAGCAGCAGAGATAGCATGTGAGGAATTGACCACAACCTCCATTCCCTGTTCCCCTGTACCTCTGGGAGAGAGGCAGTAGGGAACTAAGTGAAGTTGAGCCAGGGAAGAAGAGAGGGGTGAGGGGAAAGTGTTTTCAGTATTTGAGTTTATTTCTTATTGCATTATCCTGATTTGCTTGTGTAGTAGTTTGAAAACAAACCAATGAGAGATTGCAAACCAGAATTATAATTTAATAGGAAAATTAAAGCAAATGCAATAATACAAGAAAAAAAAAAAAACAAAAAAACAAAAACCTGACAAAGTCAGGATCCAACCTGTCACCCTGTTAGTCAGGGTGGTGGTAGTAGTCCAAGTGAAATGGTTCAGTTGAAGCAGTGATCCTGTAGAAGGGTCTGGTCTCCACCTGAAGGTCCAGTGGTAGCCCTTGTCTTCTGGGAATCCAGTAGGCAAGTCTGGCTAGTGCAGTTCCAAAGCCCAGGTTATATTCAGCTGAGAATGCTTGGCTCCTCCCCCCTGGGCGGAGCATTTCACAATGGGATGAGGTAATTCCAGTGAGGTAATTCCATGAGTCATGTGGTAGTTTCTTGATGGCTCATTAACAGAGATAACACCCGGAGGAAGTTATCAGGGGTGAGTCATGACAGGAGATAACAAACAGTGCCCCACCTGTTTTAACAGCTTGTGGAGATGGTAATAGAATATATCTTATATTGCAATCTAGGACAGCTTGGTAACAAGTTAAATTAATTTTACCTAAATGTAGTCTGGTTTGCTTGTGACAGTAGTTGGTGTGTGATCTCCTCCTGTCCTTATCTCAACCCAGGAGCCTTTTGGTATATTTTCCTTCCCAGTTGTCCAGCCAAGGAGGGGAGTGACAGAGTGACTTTGGTGGGAAGTGGGTGTCCAGGCGGTGTCAACATTGTTGTGGTGCAGGCCAGCACACTGTCCTCGCCTGCTGTTATATCACCACTCTGTTTTCACACACAGGGACCTTCACTTTCGTGCTCAGTGAGGATTTGGGTTGTCGAGGTTTAAGGCATGAACATACAGTGCTACACGTTAGCAGCTAGGCACAGATGTATGGAAAGACAGATGTTTGTATTCATTGCAACAAAACTACTGTCTGTTGACATTTTTTTAAAGTACTTATCCCCTATTCTCCCATGTAAATACAAGGGGTTTTTGCCTATTTTTTTAATTTTTTTGCTAATCTTCCCCCAAGAGAAGAACAATGTCTACAGATGCAGAATTTAGACCACAAACTGTGAAGTTATTAGATTCCATTTTCTTGTAATAAGGAGCTTTCAGCTTCAAACATAGACAGCTAGGATGTGGGTACACAATTACTGGGTGTGGAGGTTTTCAATGGAAGAGACTTAAGTCAACTGCGAGTTGCAGAATTCACTAGGGACACCCTAGGAATTAGAAGCTTCACATACAGGACTGTGAATTTCTCTGCAACTTTAAAATAAACTACTTTCATTTCATCATTTCTCCACCATCTTCAGCTAAAAGACATGAAGACTTCTATCCATGCTGACTATTACATGCTGAGGTTTATTTTGAGTAGGTGAGAAGTCTGCTATTTTTGCTTACCTTTTTCTTATTTTTGTTGGAAACATATACTTTGCAATATATAACCATATTTTCTTCTGTTTTTGCCTCACAATCATGACCATTAATCCTCCTGTATTTTAAGGCCAAATTTTCTGTTTAATCAACTCCATAAGAGTATTTAACACCTTGATCATAAGAATTTGACACCTTGATCACTCTTCAGTCCTTTCACAGAACCATGTGCTAAATTATCAGGCAAAAGAAAGAAATATAGCCATTTAGAAGAAAGTAGCATAACCATTTAGGCAATTAATTAAATTGTTTGAGTTTCTCAGTTCAACTAGCTGTAGAAAAATCACTTCTACTTGAAAACACAAGCTGGGGTGTTAAATTAGTTCAGCTTCTTCCTGACGTGGAAGGTAGGGAGAGATACCATGACTGACTTCCCTGAAATCTCAGTGAGTATACAGTGGATGACAATTAGAAAGATAGATGGACACTGCAAGTTGCTCCAAGCCCTTATGTTGAGCAACCTTATTAATTATCACTGCTTTGTATTGCACAGACAAGTAGGTGGCCACACCATTATGAAGCAAGTTAGATGTCCTGTCTAAACTGGCTGCATCAAATGCTTCATTTCAGTGTACCTCTCTTAAAAAATATTGAGTTGAGCATGTAGATATATCTGTTGTCTCTAAGAAGAAGAAAAAAATCCATACTTTTGTTAGTGAGATGAAGCTGCAGGTCAACATAGTTTTTAATTAATTTTAAAATAGAAGGTGGGAACAGAGAGAGGCCTGAGCAAGAAGATAAAAAAGGGGGAAAATATAAGAAACAATAATAATAATTAAAAAATACAAAGCTAACTAGTAAGCTAAAGTAAATTTAAGTTTTCTGGTTTATAAAAACATAGTCAGGTCTTTGATGGTCTATGAAATCTGGTGTCCCATCAATTACGTTCTCAAAAGATTTCTGGAACATTTTTTTAAGTGAGAAGTAAGTTATGGGTTTGTCTTTTAAAGTGTGTTTTATTATGTCATTACTTCAAATAATGTCAGTAACTCGGTACCAGTTTCAATGGTTATGGAACATTTGTATTTCAAGAGGGTGTGATAATCAGTGTATATTCTGGTATAAAAAAGACTTTAGCCAGATTACTTTTTATCGGCTCATGAATTTAGATGCAGTTCCTTTAACTCCATAACACAGCTGTCTGAGGGTAGATATATGCAGTCCTTCAGACTGGCTGCCATTGAAAACTTGTAGTGTGAACATTGATAGTTTGCATTGGGAGGAACTGTACTGGTTCATGGGTAAAGGTATTTTGAAGCAAAGGTAAAAAAAAAGGTAGAACTGAGAGCTGAGAGTCAGCCAGCCATTTCATAAGCTGAGATCTGTTTTTGAGTCTCACCCTGTGGACAAAACGTGCTGGTCAATCACCTGAAGCCATTCAGTAGATTTAATACAGGTTTTAGCTTCTTACCCAAACAAACAAAACCTGTACTCTGTCTGTCATGAAACCATTAATTTAAATGCCAAATTCATTCTTTACACTTAATGTGTTTGCATTTAGATTCTAAAACCATTTGCAAAGTGGAGGGAGGGGGGCAGAAGCAAAAGTTGGCAAAATTCATAGTGCCAGCAGTTTTCCATCCATTGAAGATTAAATGCAGCACATTCTGTATACACCTACGTGACTATCACACAGAGCACAATAATTCAGCAACTTCAAATGATTTAATTGGCAAGCTGCAAGACTCTGAAAAAAGCTAGAAGAATAATGCAGGAGTTACTCATGTGAACTTGGTCAAATGGTTTTTAAAAGATGACCAAAAAAAGCCTTCTTATGAAGGAAGACATAAGTCATCCTTCTGGTTAATGCAGATTAGAGTTTGTAATATAATGTGTACATTTCTGTCAGGAGAGAGTTGAATGCAGACACAACTTACTGACTGATCTATTGGAGTTGGACTTTGTCAGCTGAATGCTGTGAGTAAAAGACTCCCTTATTAGACACAGACAAAGATAAGGAACTAAAGGGCAGAGTTTAGGGGAGGGGGGAAAGACTAGGATTTATTTCAGCAAAGTAAATAAGTTTAGGAAATATCAGAGTACTATGAAGTGAGAGAAAGAAAAGTTTTAATGGTTCCTTGTAGCTCCTGAGCAGGCTCTGCTGGTGTAGAATATTGACCACATTCACAGGAGATTTTGCAAGGTCTTTGCAAGGTTTACTCAGTATTCTGGGAACTAGCTTGGACATAGCTTCATGTCAGTGAGGACTGCAAAGCTTAGAGTGCTTTTAATGAAAGGAGGAAAGAAATAGAACACAAAGTTTTTCCTTTCTCTTCTGATATGAGTGGAAAAAGGTATAGAAGAGCTCCTTAGTTCATCTTCTCACAAAAAGGTAGAACTGGTTTAATATGCTGTAATGCAGAGAGAGGAATGATCTGTAGTTAATGCTGAGTGTAAAGGGTAACAAGATTATTACGGTCACCAGTTTTTGATAAGTGCAGTAATACAGGTTGAGAAGAGCTGACTCTTTGGGGCAAGGCTTGTGAACTGGCATCTTGGTGTCTGTTGGGAGGCATCTCAGAAAACTTTATAATTCATTCCCCTGCTGTTAAGCGTTATTAAACTTGCTTAAAAAACAAGTTGTGTGTCATCTGTCTCAGGTGTGTATAAAATTGTGCTGATGCTAAATGCTTGGAATATTTTACAGCTTTTACAGCTTGTGAGGATCCACAGAATTGATTGATGCCCAGTCCAAACATTGCACTGATGGATGCTGCATAAGATAAATATAATATGAATCAAGGAAAAAAAAAAGCTTTTGGGGGTTTATTACTGGGTTTTGGGGTTTGTTTTGATTTGGTTCATGTTTTGGGTTTCTTTGTGTGGTTTGTTGGTTGCTTTGTGGTTTTTTGTTTTGTTTTTTTTTTTTTTTAATTAGTGTGGAAAAGCTACTAAAGTTGTAAGCAAGTAGAACCTGTCTTAGCAGGAACCAAAGGGGGAAGATTAGTTTGAAGGGAGCCTTGTCTAGAGTGCAGCAACTGCAGAGGAACTTTCCCCTGTTCTTTGTCCTATAAGATCCCTCCTGTAGCAGCAGTAAAAGAAATAAAGCAAACCAGGGTGTAGTTTATGTGTTGTTGATACAGCACTTTGTGAATGTAAAGAGCTATGCAAGTGCCATTACTAGTATTAGCAGGTGATATTAGCAGGTGAGTTTCTTGCATAAAAGAGAAAAATGGCATCAATATAATTGCTGTGTCCTGGGTCTCTGGAAATTTTTAATTAATACACTCAAACTGAAGCTTAAGGTAAAGTACTGGGACCATTATGGACTATACCCACGTTTGCTGTGGTGTACCCACAGTTTTTGACCAATTTATAATCCCTTACCTTAACATTTGCATTTACGCATCTTGAGTCTGGTGTGTCTCAACTTTTCCTTTTTTTGCTTTTATAAGTATTTCCCTCATTCAGAATATATTTGAATACACGCCTAAGTGTAAGCATACACTAATATCACATTGTCACCAATGAGATTTAGGCATTTTCCTAAAATTTAGTAGTTTGTTGAAGAAGAGTGAGCTACAAAAACATAGCATCCCACACATATAAAAAAGGTAAGCAAAAGTGTGTCAGAGCAGAATTCCTCATCTATTAATTCTATTCACTTGCAAGTGACAGAAAAAAAGAATATAAAATCAAATGTGTTTTTTTTTTCTTGCAAAGATGACCTGATGCCGTCTGTAGAGTAATGTACAATCAGTGAAGCTAAGAGGTACTTTGATACAATCCTAGAACATGAGAAATGCATATGTAATTTCCCTTGTAAATACTAACTCAAATACTGACTGTTTTTCAGGTGAATTTGTTTGGGTTTGAGTTGTTTTGTTGGGTTTTTTCTGTTTTTTAATCTATAGGGGTTTTTTATTTGTGTGTTTGTTTGTTTTATTATTTCTCAGGTGATGGATTGACTGAAACACAAGGAAGTCAAGTGATTTGCCCAGGTTTGACTTCCAGTGAAAAAAGTGTGAACTTCTTAAATGAGCAACTGTAGGTAACCTTAGCCATTAAACATCAAATATGCCCCTATATTTTGTTAAACACTCAGTGTAGCCATAGTTAAATGACAACAAGAAGTGACTGTGTCTCAGCGCTGATTGGCAGCAGGCATCAATCATTATTCTGGCAAGGATCTTAGGAATACATCATTTTGTAGCAAATCTGGCAGGTTTGAATGGGATTATTTCGGATTGGTTTACCAATAACTGTCATGCCCAAAATCTTGACACAATAAGAATTCATTGCTGGAGCCAATCACATACTTCGTGCCAGCCTCAATTCCCATCCTGGATAGTCTTGATCCACACTGATGCTGCAAACAGAATCACCAGGCCTCAGGGGTAGGAACAAAAAAAAGGTGCAAACCACCAAGAAAAAGGTTGGAGTTTCTCCTGACATTTACAGAGAGGCCTAAGCGTTTTATTCTAGAGAGCCACCATTTCACTGGGTCATGAAACCCACGTTACTGAAAATAGCTGAATACAGCAAGAAAAAGCAGTAATTTCAAATGACAATTAGTGTAAAGTTTTCTGCTGAGTGAGTGGAGAAATACTTAGGCATATCAATCTATGGTAATAACAGGATCCAGGGCCCTGTTGTGACCATATTTGAGCACTAGAGGGGTTAGGAAAATACAAGAAATTAAGTCACTGAGGGAATAAATTTCATTTCCAAGGTCTTATGAAAGGTTCCTGTTACAACAGAATTTGAAATATATATGCTACTGCCAAGCTAGAGCAGCAATAACCAGTAGATATGTCCCGGAAAAGGGCCAACCTTACAGGCAGATATGACTTTTAGGGTCAAATTGGAGACAGTGAAGGTGGAGTCTATTCATCATGGAAGTAGCTGGAATATAAATTAACTTTAGAAAACACTGACTGTAGTTCAGCCCTACATGCCACAGCAAATATAGAAAATAAGATTTGTATCTATACAAAAAAAGAGAAAGAGAATATGGGAAACAAGTCTTATAGGTATTGGGGATACACTATTTCCAATATGCACTGTCTGGATCCAGACACTATCAGGTTCCTGGGATAATAAAGAATTGATACTACTTGGTTTCCACCAGAGCTGCTTAACTCTATCATCTGATTTTCCATTAGCTTCGCCTTGTGAGGAGACTAGAGGGTTTTTTGTTCTTCTAGGTCTTACAATAACAAGACATCAACGCCAAGATAGAGTACTGCATGCACTGACCAGACCGTAGCAAAGGGATGTGATAGAGAAAAGGAAAGTTGGTGGTGTACAAGAAGTACTGAAAGTGAAATTTTCTTCTGACGTTCTCCAATAATGGACAGAGCTGATTGGGATCACAGACTCTTAGATTTTTCACCATCAGCAGAAGAACCCTCCTAAAATGATTCATGGACCGTGTAGGAATGCCACTGATGTTATTCAGCCTTCCTAATTTGGCACTTCCATTAGAAAAACTGAGAACAGCATCTTTCAGCAAGAAATTCACTTGTTTAGGTCCTAGGGCTTTGGGGGACAGTGGATATCTCCCACTATGTTTATGTATTCATATATAAGTGGCTATTTCTAAGGACAATAAACTGATTTTGGGAAAAAAAAAAAGGTGAGTTTTAGATTTTTTTTCTGAGCACTGTGAATTTCAGTCCTTCTAGCTCATTTATATTTTGTCTGAGAAGATGGTATAACAGCATTCATATATCACTAAGGAGCAATAAAAGCAGGGTAAAATGAGCCAGGAGCCAAGCCTGGCAGCAAGAACAGCAGGTCTGGTGATGGAACCAGAACTAGCTACAGGCAGTGAATCCCAGACAGGTTCAAAGGGGTGAAACAGGTCTGAGGCTAAGCCAGAATCCCAGTCAGCAGGTCAGGGTCAGCAGTGCTAATGGTTGGGGCACAGGCATGCCTGCAGCGTAGCTCAGACAAGGAACCAAAACCTCAGACAACAACTGTAGCTCCAAAGCCAGAGGATGGAGGTCCCAAAGGAGTTTTCTCACAGCTTCTTCTTGTACGGAAGTAGGAAGGAAGTAACTACCAAAAGGAAGTAACTACCAAATCAATGTTCCCTAGTAAATGTTTATTCAACAGTTTTTTATTTTTAACCTTTTTTTTTAAGCTGTCCATGTGCCACATTAGTATGTATCACAGTAAATCATAAGTTTCTTACTCCAGTTGCTTCATTTCCTATTACACTGACTGAAAAGTATCACATCAGCTCATATAGAGCTGAAAGATGAAGTGAAGTAGTAGAAAGGTAAAAATATTGAAAACTATTTTGTTGTTGATATTGTGGATGGGTTTTTTTGCATGGTTAGGTCCTGTGTATTTATT
This sequence comes from Orthonyx spaldingii, assembly GCA_013397795.1. NCBI lineage: Eukaryota > Metazoa > Chordata > Aves > Passeriformes > Orthonychidae > Orthonyx > Orthonyx spaldingii. The sequence continues at coordinate 101,822 of VZTJ01003789.1, read as the reverse complement.
TGCCTTGTGACGCATATCCAAATTCATTCCACAGCTTTGAGATGTGAACATTGGGCCACAGAAACTTGTGTCCCTTAACACATGGCTATCTGATTGCTATCAAGAACACTCTCTTTCTGGATGAACAGTCCTCCATTTAAAAATTGATCCCAGCTCATTTCAAATGAAATCATTGCCCGACACTGTGAAAAAAATTAAACGAGAGAAAATTCACAGAGTAGTAGTAAGCCACAGAACTGTGCAAACAAATCTTCAGAAAGATTTCTGGTATCATCTCCTAAACAAGACTTGCTCGTGATCCATTTTTTCCCTTTCTGTTTTCTTTTCTATCTTTAAAAAACAAAGATTTATTAATGAATGAGAAAATATTTTGCTGGCTTATATTTTGCCAAGAGTTGTTAAAAAAGACACAGGTAAAGTATTCTGCTATTTATTAGCAGCAGTGATTTTCCTGAGACAGCTAAATTAAAAAAAATTACAATTTTCAACTTTGAAATGATAATAATAATGAAGAACAAAATCAGGTCAAATTGCAATGCTTTGAAAAATTTGAGTTCCTATCTAAGGCTGAGAACCTTCCTTATTCACCTGAATGAATAAGCATTTATGGGATCAATTCCCATGAAATTGTAGAGAAGTTATAGGGGACAACCAATACGTCCTTGCTACTTAACCACAAATATTTTGCATGATTCTAGTAGAATTATTCCCTTCAAGTCTCAATAGCAATAATTTTTACGTGGTTGAAGAGAGTCTGACTAATCCAGAGGCTTGCAGGTGAATGGATGTGGGCATCAAAAATAACATCAATCTGGAACACAAGATGGATTGAAATCAAAGCAAATTGTGTTTCTGGTTGAATCCAAAATAATCATGAGTCAAGTAATAGTCATAGTGATGAGGTGTGTATGGGTATTATAAAGCAGGATTTGCTAACTGATCATGATATGTGAGTGAGGGACAGGACAACGTTCTCTAAGATTTCTGGGTTTGTTTTAGGGTCATCTTGGTTGGTGGTCACAAGTATGGGACCTGGCATGTGTGACACAGTAAAGATCTTGTTTTGCATCATTTTGTTTTGTGAAGGTGAAAAATGGCTACAGGAGGTGTTCTCCTTCATCAGGTGAAATGATCATGATGCACCCGTGATGGAAGCTCTCAGCGATGAAGCAGAGGAGATCTGCTGCCAGCTCACTGAGCTTTGTCTAGGACACACTTAATGGTGCCTGCACAAAAGAATTTAATTCACTAATTGTGGTGATTAGAATACAGACTAGCTCTTAAATTCAGTTGTGCCTTAAACAGTGTTTTCCTAATAGCCAATACGTCCTTCCATGGCTCCTGATGTGAAATTTCATCACAGCTGGAGAGGTGTATGGAATGGTCACAGATGGGTTTTGTTTATACTTTTCATAGAATCAGAGAATGTTTTGGGTTGGAAGGGAATTTAAAGACCATCTTGTTTCAATGCCCCTGCCACCTTCCACTAGACAAGGTACTACAAATCTCATCCAACCTGGCTTTGAACATTTCCAGGGATGGGGCAGCCACAGCTTCTCTGGGCAGCCTGGGCCAGGGCCTCAGCCTCACAGAGATTTCTTGCTCATACCCAACTTAAACCTACCCTCTTGCTTTTTATAGCCATTCCCCCTTGTCTTATCACAACATGCCCTTCCAAACACTTCCTTCTTTAAGCCAGTTTCCTCACACATAAGGAATTTAATCCACAGAAGTTAAGACCTGTGCCAAACCCATATGTGTCAGTTTCTGTACAGGTTCTGAATTGGCTACACGCTATGTCAAATTCTTGCTGCACCATATTGCCCTCAAAGCGCAGTATCAGTAAAGTGAAGCCCAAGGGTATGCTCTGCATGACTGATTTCAGAGAGGTAGTTTATGCCCTGGAGACCATGCTCCCAGAAGTGCCTTGTTGAAAGAAGGGCTCAGATAGTCTAAAATGAGGGGTAGTTTCAAACATGCATCTGTCCTCAGTGTCTCTTTGCTTTTTCCTGGCATGGTTGTAATTCCCATTAAATACAGTGGAAACTGTACAGTGACTATGTCCAGCTGTACTAGACACCTCATTATAATTTAAGATCTAATATCCATGCTACCTACTTCTTGGAAACATCCCTCAAGAGTTTTTAAAAAACAGAAAGAAAATGGAATATTTACAGACAGTTGTTACATAGGTGATACTCCTTTTTATACAGTGAGGTTACACTTTTAAAAAATATTTAGTATCAAATTTTCTCTCTTCCTTAGGGTATACTGAGACCTAAAACTTCCACTGTTAAGAAAATAATGTATAATGTTATGAAACAATTTTCCTTTTTAATGTATGTTGTTGGAATTATTCTAGTTTATATGAGAGCTGGAGAACAAGAGAAATAGAGAAAGAGAGGCAGATGGTCAGAAGAAGGAGGCAGGCAGAGGCACATTTCCATGGCGTAGATACTTATTTGTGGGACATGGGGGTTCCAGTCCCTTTTGCAATAAATTGTAATTATGTGTAGGCTGATTTTCTGTGGGAATGAGGCAACATGATCAATTGGTCTGTAGGTGTATCTGAATCTCTCTCGATTTCTTTCTGATCTTAACTGTTTTAAACCAAGTGAGGCTGAGAAATGATGGTGTCAGGATAATTCTGTACCCACAGATGATAATATAATAATAATAATAATAATAATAATAATAATAATAATAATAGTAGTAGTAGTAGTAGTAGTAGTAGTAGTAGTAAAACAGAGAAGGTAGATGAGATAATTGCGTTAGCTACATGGAACATAAACTTATTTTTACCTTGTGAAATCTTCATCAGAGAAGTCAAATGCAACCCTTCTCACTATCAGAGCAATTCCAAGTTCATAGAATAGAATATATTGAATTGGAAGGGACACACAAGGACCATTGAAGTCCAACTCCTGATCCTGCACAGGACACTCCAACAATCTCACCATGTGCCTGACAGCATTGTCCAAACACTTTTTGAGTTCTGTCAGATTTGGTGCTGTGGCCTCTTCCCTGGGAGCCTGTTCCAATTCTCAATCACTGTCTGGGTGAAGAACTCTTTTCTAATATCCAACCAAGTTTTTCCTGACCCAGCTTCAGGCCTTTCCCTTGGGTCATGTCACTGGTCACCAGAGAAAAGAGATCAGTGTCTGCCCCTCCTCTTCCCCTCATGAGGAAGTTGTGAGTGCACTGAGGTCTCCCCCCAGTGTCCTCTTCAGCAGCTGAACAGACCAAGTGCCCTCAGCCACTCCTCATCTGGCTTCTCCTCAAGCTCTAGTCCTCTTGAATGCCATTAAAACATCAAGACAAGTGGTTTTCATATCAACTGGATACACAAACATTGCAAATACTCAGCTTTTAATGGCAAGAATGCAGAAACAAATGAATACACCCTCTCTCAAGAGTGCACACAGCTCAATGGCTGCTTACATTGGTATTGTTACTAAGAAGTATTAACCACTACAAGTCAATCATAGGGGGACAAGCAAAAGTAGTATTGTGAGTAAATGTGAAGATAACAGGAAATTTTAACAGAATACAGCAAGAAATCATTCCAAAAAATTGCACAGATCTACTGTAATCAGATTGCTTAACTCCAGTGTTTGTGACTGTCATTGGTGTATCCTCACTGTTTCCCTTTCTTGATAATCTTCCTAAATTTAGTTCCGTTTCTCTTAATAATTTGAGGTTTTTTGGTTTTGTAGCAAGAAAGCCATGAAATTTCTCAAATAACCATTTATGGAATAACCTATAAGGTATTTTTCCTACTAAAAGTCATGTTTCTGATATCCTGAAGTCATGTATGAGGCTTTCCAAAAGTGGAAACATACATGCTGTTATCTGGTTCAAAGTGTACTTTGAATGCTTTTCATGTTCCCTTTTCTACTGGGACTAACAATTATATTATTTCCATTTTCTGTTTAAAATAAAGTTTAGTTCTGGATGCTACATATGTGGTAGGGTTTAACCCTTGGTTTATTTTCTACATAATATCTAAAACACTTTTAGGGCTTTGAACGTGCACACTACAAAGGTATTTGTTTATGTTTGTATGTATGTACATATAGATGTCTCTGCGGGGAAAGGTCTAGCCAATAAAGTGTTCCAAAATGCAAGAGGTAGTAGTTCCTGTAAAACCAGCAGTTTGACTCATTATGCAGTAAGATTTTGATTGCAACCAGTATGAAAAAAAGCCCTTCCTGTTCCTAAAATTAAACTTTTCAGATGGGAAAAAGAACTTTCCATTCCCTCAAAATAGCCAAATACAGACACACACACACATTCAGATGTGTTGTCACCTCAAACTCACAGTGAGAAAGAGTCATTTGGGCTTATTGTATATTTTGAGGTATGGAAGAATCCCATTCCTCTTTCTATCAGGAATTCCATTTTCTTTTTTAAAAAATTGCACTTGTTGAACTGCATAATATCTTTGTTTTAAATAATCAACATTATATTTAAAAAAAAAATCCCATTCAATGTATCTTTAACATCTGAAGCTGGTTTTAGTATTATGTCTGCATCAGATATATATTTATATACACATACATACAAATACACACATAAACATAATGCCAGACACACACACGCACATCCCACACATACATGTATATTCCATATGAACATACTCATACATACATTAGGATTTCATGTCTAAAAAGTATTATCTTCTTTCCTTCTTTTCTGAAAATTCACTTTTAAATTACAGCTTGTTGTTTGCAATGAAGAGGATATGTAAATGCAGAAAACAGATAATTTAATTTTTAAAATGGAGAAAAACAACTGGTTAATGTTTGGGAAAAAAGAAATTAAACCAACAAATTAATCTTTTCAAGTCTCTAGATTTGAGAGGCTGCTGGTTGAACTGATAGAGGGAAGAGTTCATTATACCAAGAATACATATGGTGTCCTTAAAACATAACTCCAGAAATACATTATTTTAAGAACCGTTATTTACTGTGTGTGTAATATGCTTTTATTATTTATGGTCAGGTAGTTTTTAATTGGAAGTAGGCTTGGTGCCTTCCAAAGGGGTTGGTACCACTTGCAATGAGTCTTTGACTGATAATCAAAGAACACATATTTAATTATATGCTTATATATTGTCTGTGTTTGAAGGGGGATCTGGGGAGGAGTTCACTGGCATTCTTTGGGTAACACCTTGAAGTGTTCTCAGCATCCCATTCTGCAGAAGTACCTCTCTTTTGCAGTACAGTCAATGATTTATACTGCTTGTGTTCCTCTTTTTTTAGACTGCCAATTTATCTAAACTAGAATGTTAATAATAATCATTATCATAATAATAATAGTAGTCTTAATAATACCTGCATTGAATTGCTAGCACACTTGTGAACTTTAATGACAAAGTTTTCTTTGAGCATTGGATTTTTTTCTCTATCTTCTTTTCTGTAGCAGGCAGCAAGGGGTATTATTTAATGCACTTACTGCTAAGAAAAATCTTCCTGCCTCTATTAAGAGTCCAGCCTTACTTCTTGTTCAGAGACTGATTTTTTCTGTTTGGTTTGTTTTGGTTTTTTGTTAAAATGAAATATGTGCCTTCTCTCAATGATATTTGTCTGTCACAGATTCAAAGGCTTCTCTCAGAGGTGAATTATACACATTGCCGATAAGGAAAGGCAGTAAAAGAAAATGCAAAGGAGAAGAGGGACAGAAGAGGGACAGAGAGCATTGTCCAAGGTATACTTCAGAAGGGTGTTAAGACAGATCAGTGTGTAGTCTCCAAATTTTGCTCCACTGTGCTTTACCATGATCTACAGTATTTGCAGATCATAACCTATCAGAGTTAGAACAGGGATGTTAAGAGAACTGATGCTCCTGTGATACAGAATTTGTGGTGGACTGCAGTCCTTCATGCTCTGTGTTTAGAGAATGCTCTTGGGGCCAATCATTGGAAGGGACCATGAAAAGTTATTTAAATTCCCTATGCATTCCTCAAAATTAAGCGGAAGAAACCTTTGGAATAAAGAACCCTTTCCCACACAGAACACTTATCCAGCCTTTTTCTCATCCTGCTATTGCTACTTTCCAGGCCAAAGTGCTTTGTTATGAATAATTATCAAGACCCTAGTTTTAAACATGTTGATAAAAAAATTCTAAAATCTCACATCAGAACCTAATCCTATAAATTTCACTGCCTCAATTCTCCATCAAGTATGTACCTTCCTTTCAATTTATACCCAATTGAATTATGAAAGTATTCACCTCCTTTTCTTTTCTGCAAAGGACTGGGTGTCTGAGTTTGTTGTTCAACACATAGTGTCTTATATTCTGTGCTACAAATTGCTATGGCTTGTTCTGTGCAGCTGGCACAGAAATTTCAGTTTCTGGGCCAAAAGAGTTTACAACTTTTATAGCTTCACCAATTTAGTTTAAGAGTAGAGACACCAAGAGCTTGGAAATAGTAAACATCCTACCTGACAGCGAGAAAGTTTAACACAGATACTCACATGCATTCACACACACAAAAAATGTACATAGATGATCAGAGTTTTATGGTGATCCCCTGTGGACAGTTTAGAAAGAATTCTTTTTTTTGGCCACAATCAAAAGGCAGGAATAGCCTGTTGGCCTTATGCCAACATTTCCCCTCTCCTTCCTTCTCTTCATCCTCAAACCCATCAGTCCTGAAAGAATATAACAGAATCATTCATTACTTCAGCTGATGCCCCAAAGATTGAAAAATAGTTGTTAGATATCAAGAGATGATTGTGCACTGAAAGATTAATAGGCGTAAGGATTCGCCAGCTGTCCACTCTATTCAGAGAGAAGGAGAAAAAGTGTATGTAAATCACTTTGGCTGCTGGCACAAGATGTTCTACAAAATTTGCCTGGTGCCAGAGTCACCGCAATAAAAAATTGTTTACTTCATTTGGGCCTTAACACCTTCCTACCTAAGTCTGGAATGACAAGAGCCAACTGTTCAGGGACTCACACCTTCAGCACTGTATGCAAGTGTACTTCTTTCTGTGCAACTGACCCTCTGTGTGGAAAAGTTTAAATAGAAATTATTTCAAACTGTAAATTAAAGCAAGTCTCCCTCCAGCTCAGCTCCCTCTCTTTCTGTCTCACTTTGTAGCTGGAAATGGAAACTTTAAATTACTCCACATAAATCTGTTTTTCATACGCTTTGTATTATATAGCACAATACAGTCTCCTTTGCACATCATCACTGGGGGATTTGGACTTGGGTTTCTTGTTTGTTGGGTTGGGGTTTTTTGTCAGCAACATCAGCTGTATTCAGAGCATCAAAATCATTGTTACATAGACAGCTAACAAAATAAGAGAAGAAAGGGAGTATGGAGAGATGCAAGGGCTAATAGTGGGGACTTTGGAGAACAGAAAAGAGACAGTATTAATGCTGTAAATGAATAAAATAATCATTTGAATGTTATGAAAACAGGGGTTTTGGCCATATTTTCAAAATCTGTATGCTGTTAGATCCCCATTTAGACTAATTCCATAAAAAGAGACACTTTTTACATGTAGTTAAAAATTCATGGATTCACCACACAGGACAGAACTATATATTTTACACACTTTATGATCAGTAAAGAGTAAAAAAGGTGCTGTTAGAGTATACAGTGGAGGTAGATCTTCTTCCCTTCCTGCAGAGAGAAATTAATATTTGGTTTACTACAGAGCTGAATATAGATTTTAAGGTGCCTCACTGAGGATGAATTACAAATTAAGGAAGAAGACAATTCTATCACAGACTTAAAAGTTAATAGAGAAAACAAGAAAAGGATACTGGAATCATCATTTTCTGAAATGGAACCTAAGGCTGCTTTGTACAGATTGACACAGAGATGGTAACTAATACCAAATTATTAGAGTTTAGTTTGTGGGAACTCTAGGTTTCTTCAAGTGGAAGTCTTATTTCTGAAAGAATTCACTGGACTAAACAAGTGTTCACATCTGGAATGCATTATACATAGTTAGCAAGTATGGAAGTTGGAAATTGTTAATCTTGGCAAAGGAAGGGATGTGAAAAATAAAATTGTCTGATATCTTAAGGACTCTTCGAGTTGATTATGTAACCTATTCAGAGGAAGATTAGAGGAATGTTTGCCCAAGGGTGGAATTTGTAATACACCAAAATGTTATTTTAGAGTAGACTTTTCCATAAACATTAATGTGTTTATATGTTTGCTAACCAACAAAAGTAATCCAAGTTAACCAGATGTTGCTGATGTTATTGAACCTGAACTGCATGGCCTGTTAGGAGGAGTGGGGTGACCCAGGCTGGACACCAGGTGCCAGGCAAAGCCACTCTGTCACTTCTCTCCTCAGCTGGGCAGGGAACAGCAAAACATAAAGGTTGAGGTAAGGACAGGGACAGATTCATCACCAGTTAATATCACAAGCAAAACTGACTTGACTTGGGGAAATTTGTTTATTATCACTGAAATCAGAGTAGGATAATGCAAAATAAAACCTAACATTCGAACAACTTCCCATGCCTATCCATTCTTCCTAGGCTCAACTTCATTCCTGATTTCTCTGCCTTTTCCCACTCAGCAGTGCAGAGGAATGGGGAATGGGGCTGAGGGAAGAGCTGGAATTGACTCTGTTGAACGCGGGTAAAGCTTCCAGTATCCTCCCAGAGAAGCCACATCTGTAGTATCATCTCAAACTGAAGCCTTGCTATGCAAACCCAACACACTAGAAGAAAAAAAAGTAAAGATTAAACACACCAGGAAGAGGTAGAAGTCCAGGTCAAGGGATTTCATTCTTTAAGATTCACTAGACAAACATGACCTCTGATTGCCTTATTTTGATAGCTGCTTGCCAGCTGACAGCATATCTTCTTACTGAAAAGCTCTGCTAATGATTAAAAATATTATTACTCTAGCCAAGCTTGGCATACTGCTATATTGAATTACAAAATCCAACCAGTTAATATGTTTGCCTCAACTCAAAGAGGTTACAGTTCAAACTCAGTCCTATCAAATTCCATGGGATTTTAGTGATTGGCTGATTTTTGTTTGAAATCCTAAGATCTCTCAGGCTTAAAACAACTAAAAGCAAAATCCCCTGCGCTATTGCTGTCACTGTTTGTAGGAAGCATCTTGTGCATTAAAAAGAACAAATACAGAATTATGTGAGAGAGGCAATGGCATTGAATAGGGAAGTGTCCAGAAGCTAAGAGCAGGTTACCACTGGAAACACATTTCTTCTTGGTTTTCCTTTTAAGATTAATTTTTGGCAGTTTGGAACTTTCTATTAAAAAAAAAAAGTGTGCTGGATATAAGAATACGCTCATCATATTTGTGCCTTTGGCATGCTACTGGCCATGATTCTGACAAGTACAGCCTGAGAAAAAATATTAGTCTCATTTTTGCCAGTTGTTTGATTATAGTCAGTAAATGGATGTCCTTAGCATTGAACTCTTATCCAACGTGGAGTCATATATGACACCCACAGAGCTCAGATGGACCAGTAGGTCCTCACTGACCTCAGACTTCAGGTTCTAGACTAAGTGGATTATCTTCTACACTGTGCACCTAAAATTTGTCTTTTAGGAAAATACTGATTATATTGATGTTTCCCAAAAAGGACAGGCATTCAGAGCTCCACATTGCAGGCATAACCTGAATCTTACCACCCATGCATGTTTCCCCATATCCAAGTTCACACATACTGGTTTTATAACACTAGGAGCACGGCTGAGGCTCCTCTTGCATTAATTATGTCATAACAAAGTGGAATTTATTAAAAAATCCACTACTTCATCTATCCTCAGACACTATTTCACTCAGCCCACATTCTTCTTTGCAGATGTGTCCAAAGACCAATCTACATTTAGAGTGTCTGATTTAGTTTGTTTGCTCCTGCTTATGTCTTTTAAGAAAGACACCCTAAGGCAAGGCCTCCCTATATGTGCTCCCTTACATCATTTGGAGGAAGCCCTGGATGTTCACCAGGACAGAAGGTAGAAGGAAGGGTGAGTTTGGTGAATTTAATACCCCTCTGGAAGCTTCATCCTCAATTTAGTGTAGACACAACCATAGCTCTGTGCTTTCACTTCTCTGTTTACTTAACAGGAAACGGTATTTCCTTGCCTTGCAGGGGTTTCACGAAGTTTAATTCATCAGTGGTCTGTGAGGGACCACTGTGAGGGAGTTTTTGCAGGCATGAGTACCTCAGAATGGCCTAAATAATTTATCCCTTGTTTTTCCTTTTACCCAGTAGGCTTCTCTTTAAAATGCTTCCAGCCCTTTAAAGTTTGGGAGCGCACTGTACTTGCAGAAAGAAAAAAAAAAAATTACAAAGAAAAAATGCATAATGTATGATAATGTTGAAAGTAGCAAGAATTAAAGTAAATGGTCTGATATAAAAAGGGTTTCAAACAGGATTAATAATTCTGCAATTTGTTATACAAAGTCAATTTTTCCACTTCCAAAGCTAAGTTGCCTGGTGGGGTTTATTGGCTCACTCATTATTAGGTATATATCACTTTTATTGTTTCACATTTTTATGTGTTTATAAAAAAAGAAAAAAAAAAGAAAAAAGGCATCATGCATGAATAAAACATTTTTGCTCTAAGCTGCCATATATGAAAGTTGGTCTACGAGCCTATATCCTTTTTTATTGGAAAAGAGAAATACATTGTATATTTATATATTTATGGGTTGGTCTGTGTTGGGAGGCTTTGTGTGTTTGTATGCATATGAACACATATATGCATATGTATATATGGTAATATGGCAATATACGTATGCATCTATTGTGTACCCCATTACCATATATATACACACCAATCTTTGAAAAAAGGCTTCATGATACTAAGAATTATATGTTTTCTTTCTGATAAGTCTTCCAAACCCTGCCCTCTTCTGCTCCATTTGACTTATCCTGGACGACATCTTTTGCAAATGCCATTTTCCTTTCTCCCTTTTCCTTATCTGTCAGGTTTCTTGGGTGCTCATATTCACTCTGCTAGAGCCCTCTTCCTCTTCTAATCAGTGGCAGAGTGGCTCCTGTCCAAATGTCACCTTAGAACACTAGACATGATTGAGCATCCAGGCGGCAGTCAATGTGCTGCTGCAGATGATGTGAGGAAATGTTAGCTTGATAGATAACAGTTTTATTTTTGGTCTTCTTAATCACTCTGCACCTGGTAGGAGTTTTATATGAACAGATAAGTAGTATCAAGAGACAGATAGAAGCTGATGGGGAACATTTTTATGTATGAATTTATTTATTTATTTATTTATTTAGAATATCTGGGTGAAAAGATTTTTCTGGGAAGTTTTATGAAGATTTCTTTTTCTTGCTCTTCCTTCATCATATGAATGTCAACTTACCATTGGCAAATTTGGGCTGGAGTTTCAGAGTTGATAAAAACAGAAATGAAAGAGATGTCCAACAAACATGATTTCAGTTGATTTGAAGGAACTCGCTGTTCTAAAATCAGCTTTAAAAAGTGGAGTTTCTACTGAGAGGTCAGCCTTTGACCTTAAGACTCTGTCCTCTTTAGTGTTGAGAGGTAAATTACATTTGCTAACTTCATCTATGACACGACACAAATAACTCCATAAATGCTCCATAATTGTACTGTGATTATATGGTTATTGCCGTACATTGTCAACAAAATGATCACCCTGAGGCCCCATAACTCCAGTGTCTGGCACATGGTAATTAGCTAAGAAAGGACTCGGATCTAAGGGGCTCTAGAGGAACTCTCTCAGCACACATACAGGGAAATTAGCATGTTGAATGGACATCTCCAAAGAGAACAACAGTGGAGACTGGAGCAGGAAAATAATTTTGAAAAACATTTTGAAAAACATTAGACACAAACTTAATGGAGGACTAAAGAAATTGCAAGGGAAGAGAAAGAAAGGCTAACTAATGTCATAGTCCACTGCCTCAGAGCAAAAGTTTCCACTCTGATTTGGGCACCTGTAATCAGACACAAGGCCAAAGAGGATTTTGTCCCATGAAGAGCTGGCTTTCTTTTATTTTTCAAATTAGTGGCTGTTGCAGCAGATCTGTAGTGGAGATCAAAAATTTTAAGACAGCTCTGAGACAAAGACTTTATGGTATCTACTGCATATATTTCCAGTCTATTTGGAAATAGACGTCCAGCAACTGAACCAGCTGACCACAGCGTCCTGGTTATGAAGCCCAAGACCATGAGTGTTCTCCCATTGGGCCATTCTTCCTTCTTGTGTCTCTAATGTAGGCCAAGTGCTGGAGTCCTCTTTGATGTGTTTCTTAGTGGCAGTCATTTTTTTTTTTTTTAAATGCAGCTTACATTGCATGGTTGGGAGGGCAAATACGACATGTACCTTTAAATACCACTACCCGGCTTTCAGCACAGCGTGGTTTTTTTAGTTCTGCCTGCATGGAGACTAATCTTAGAGGTAGGGAGCAGTGGGCAATGGGCTTTCTTGTACTTTAGTTTGAGGATTTTGCTCCCCCTGTTGCACATTGAGGCCACTGTTGAGACAACACTTCGAATCCTGGGTTCAGTTCTGAACCACTCAAAGGAAGACAGACATTGAGGTGCTGAAGTGTGTCCAAAGAAGGGAAACAGACCTGGGGAAGGGTCTGAAGGACAAGTCTGATGAGAAGCAGTTGAGGCAGTTGGGGTGGCTCAGCCTGGAGAAAAAGATGCTCAGGGGTCTTCTCACTCTGTAGCGTGATGGGGGTCGGTCTCTTCTCCCAGATGACAAGCCACCAAACAAGAAGAAACAGCTATAAATTGCACAAGCAGAGGTTTAGATTGTATATTAGGAAAAATTTTCCACTGAAGGCGTGACATTGGAACAGGCTTACCAGGGAAGTGCTGGAATCACCACGTCTAGTAGAAGTGTTCAGAAGGCACTGGTGGATGTGGTACTTGGGGATATGGTTTAGCAGTGAACGCAATGGTGCTGTATTACTGGTTTGGCTCAAGTGTCTTGAAGGTCATTTCCAGCCTCAGTGATTCTATGATTCTAATCTCATCCCTGTTAACCTCAGGGGCAGTTCCTAGGATTGGATTTTTTTTCAGCAAAGTGTTTTAACTGAGTAATGAGGGTGCAGAAGTTGGAAGTAGAAAAACATCAGTGTTATTCCTTACTCCAAAGAACAGGTTGGTATTCTGTCAAAGGTAGAACAGTTTCTACTCCGGGGACAGCCAGATCTGTCTTTAAACAAATTATATATCTGGAGGAATGCTGCTCAAATTGTTCTTTTCTCTTATTATCATTCTCCTTGGCCTGCTGGCTCTGTTTTTCAGACTTTAAGCTCATTATATATAATCCTGAAACTTTAGACTCATAATAGTTCCGAGTATGTCTTATCTGCCTTACTTAGCTCTTCTAAGACTTTATGTAGGTCTAATTATAAGGGATGTGGTCAAGATCACGTGGAAAGGTTTTTGTATGACAAGGATCCGAACCCAGGTCTACAGCATCCCAGACTTCTGCCCTAACCACTGACTCATCCTTCCTCCCACACATTATCCCTTAACCCTTGCTGCTTTTGGCATGGCTGGTTCCTGTCCTTATGCCAAGGGAAGAAGGCACATGGAGGAGAGACAAGGCTAGCAGACCCATGACACTCAAAAACATTCTTGCAGCAAGTGGTATTTACAGTTCCTCCTTTCAGGCAGGTCTTTGGTTGCTTTTCCTTCTCTCATTAGCACAAAGCAGCTGGAGTTGAGGCTTTGGCTTGACCTCAAAATATGGTCTGTGTGAGACGATGGCCAGGAATGAACTGCTCAATTGCTCACTGCAGTGAGTGATTGCCTGGCTGTTGTACTTTTTTGTTTGCTTGTTATTCAAATGAGTTGAAGTTAAACTTCGAGTGGATAAACTACTCCCAGGCTATGCAAGTTTCATCACCAAATTCAGTAAAGTCTCCTACCAAAAAAAAAAATCTGGAAAATGGGAATATCAATCAAGATGTTAACTTGCACAAGATAAAATACTAAAAGCTAAATTCATCCCTGCAATGTTTCCAATGACTTCTTCATAGAACTGCACCAAAGATGAATTGGTCTGGAATGTGTATGTTGAATATTTAATGCAAATACAATATGCCATAAGTGCATGTCCTGCAGGTAAAATGCAATTATTCTAATTACACTGCAATTACTATACATCTACAATTACCTGATTATTTGCATTCTGTGCTATAAAATGTTCTAATTCAGTCTTCAAACTCATGCAAACCAGTTTCTTTCGCATAAGAATTCCAGATATTTTGGTTAGCAGGCATGCCATGACAAGACCCAGTTCTAGGGTACTGACACATCTTTTACCCTTTATTCACAACTCAGTGTCCCCTTCCACTCACCTGAAGGTGGCTATGTTTTAATTGATAGATGCAGAAAGACATCCACAGCATTTCACTCAGCAATGGGCAGCAGTGGTGGTGTTGCTAAAGCCTCTGTACAGCCAGGAAGGCTGTAGCACACCCTGGTGATTATTGTGGGTGCAGGAGCTCAGTGTTGGGAGATGATAACTCCTTTTCGTCATGCATATGACTGAAAAAGGGACACAGGAAAAAGGAACACCACCACAGCAGAAGGGATAAGGATACCAGTGAGGGAGGAAAATCATGTGAGACAAAATGAGAGGCCATCTGGGTGGAGTGTAGAATCAGCAGGAATGTAGACCTCACAGAAGTCATCCTGAATGTAAAGGGTGCTCATAGGAAAGAGTGGTACAAACCTTTTAGCACAATCTGTTGTGCTAGAAAAATGGGTAACGATTTTTTACTGTGTGGGTGGTGAAATATTGGAGCAGGTTGTCCAGAAAGGCAGTGGATGTCCTATACCTGCAACCAGTCAAAGTCAGGTTAGACAGGGTTTTGCAAAAACTGATCTAGTGGAAGGTGTCTCTGGTCATGGCAGAGGGCTTGGAGTAGATGACTTTGAAAGGTCCCTTCCAATAGAAACAATTCTGTGATTCTATGATCATAGAAAAGTTGATTAAAATGGACCTCTGGAGATCACCTCTTCTAACCTTGTGCTTAAAACAAACACCAAGTGACGTCAGACACAGTTTTGTCTAAACTAGTGCTGGAAATATGCAGAAATGAAGATTTCGTAACCTTCCTAGTACCCAATCTGAACCTCACAAAGTGTAATGTTTCCCCACCATCCTTTGCTGTATTTCCTACCACCTCTGAGAAGTATTGGCTCTTTGATCTTCGAAACCATCCCTAAAGTAGTTGAGAGCAAAAGTCAGGGAGTACACAATTAGACTATGTGGAAGTATGTAGGAGGATGGGTGTTGGCAAAGAGAACTGTTATCAGCCAAGATAATTTCCTGGATTCCCTGTTCATAGGTAATGTCAAGATACGGTACACACATGTATATATAATCTACATGTATCTGCAAATAAAACTGCAGTCTGGAAGATGCAGCATAAGGTGAAGAAGCTTCAGAGTCTAATTTTTGCTCTGTCACTTGACTTATAAGTGACTTTGATCAAGTCACTTCTCTGCGTAACAGGAGTACTGAGGGAAACTTTCTAAATAAGTTACTTTGAGCAACAGTAAGGAGAAGTGCTAGGTAAGAATACGGTCATGTAGTAAGTATTGTTATTACATACATTATGTGTTATATATAATACACACACAAGAATACATTTCTGTGAAATTTATCACCAGAGGTCAATAAATTCCTGCCCCCCCCCCCTTTTTCTTTTTTTTCCAATTCTCACACCAGAGTTAAATGATCACTTTTTATTGAGCAGGTATCATGGATTCCCTTCACTCGCCTCTTTCTCTCTGTCTGGGAAACTCTCTAAGGCTTTGTTTTCTCCACTCCACAGCAAAGGCAATTCAATTAGGACATCAAGCCAGCCTGAAACTGAGGTCTCTAAGGTGCACTGGAGACAATCTTCTAAGATGTCCAGTCCTGCAGAAATGAATGTCTTTCTTATTAATTTGGGAACACAATGGTTCTTCCTGACCCTTTGGACCCTGCTTTTTATTGATCAAAGTATGTAGGCATTTTTCCTTGGACACACACTTGAAGATGAAGGCTGTTTCCTAAAGCTGGGTTATTTTCATTAGAATGATGATGAGCACTGTAAATTAATAATAAAAATTTTAATTCATATACTAAACCACAAATTGTTATTGAGTTTTCACATTTAATATGGAATATGAACTATTTGTGTTTGTCCTATGGTCTATGCTTAAAAATTAAACTGAATGCCTTATTCAAGGCGAGTTTCTATAATATTTCAAAGACCTGGTCTCAGATACAGTATCTCTGATGAGTTTCTAGACATTTCTGAAATAATTCATGCCCCACAAATACAAGTTTGACACCAAATTATAGAGAATTCAGGTGATGTTAGTATTAAATGAGATTTACACAATATTTTGTTACAAAGCAAAATATCCTTATGGTTTCAGAAGTATCAGTAATAAATTATTTTTCACCAATTCATATTTTCTTTTATTATTTTTGTGTTTCCTTCGTGTCTACCTTTGCTTGTGTTATTATTTATTTTATATTTATTGAGTGAAGTTTCAGGTTAAATGATGTAGCCATTTGTATTAACAATGTAAGAAAAGGAAAATTAGGCTATTTTTGGCCATATTAAAAAAATAGAAAACAACAGTAAAAGAATACAAATTTAATATGCTTACATTTAGGAAGCTCTGGTCTATTTGAGTTTTATAGCACAATGCGACATTTAGCAGTATAACTATGATTGTGTCAAGGTTCCATTCTTCATATTCCACAAGAGGTGATTGATGTACAGGTCTTTCATTTCCCACATGGTCAGTACACACTGTCCTCTGCATACTCCCTCCCCTACTACTCTCCTTTTCCTGCTGTGTGCTGCATCACATTTCTGAAGATTTTCATATTAGGCCTGCAAAAACTAAGCAGGAGTTCTCCTTAAGCAATTGTTCTCCTTGGCCTTCTGTAACATTTCTGGTAGGAGCAAAAGCAAGGAAAATGTCTGACATGAATAAATGTTTGTGAAATGAAAAGACACATCTTTGTGTAATAAGTACATGTCATATAGGACTTCCTTGAAGTGCAAGAATAGCCAGTTTTAATAAATCCATTTATTTTGTTTTTAACATTGCTGCAGAATGTTTCATATGTACATTGTCATGTGTAAGCTGAGGTAAATGTTTATAATGTTTCAAGAGAAACATGTATGAGAGGTAACATACAAAACAATTTTATTTTCAAAGCATTAAAATGAGTCTAGAGGAAGTAAAGGTATTTTCTGTTAACAATCACATGCTTTGAAATATTTGAAGGTAAACCCCTGAAGCTGAAGTTGAGCAGTTCTCTGGCAGATCATCCCATTACTGTTGTTCAAAAGTTTCAGGAAATGCAAATTATGTGAGACACATACATTTTATAGTTAAGTAGACATCTAGAAACATTTCAGATTAATTTCAGTGATCTGGAACTAAGTGCAAATATTGCACAAAATTAGAATTAGCCCCTGAAAATATCTCCCCAACTTAGTCTTACAACTTATTACACCTGGTTTTGAACATGACACTTAGGAAAATGACACCTTTACAATTCTTTAATTTGAAGACTGATCAATTTTCCAGCTCTCAGATGAAACTGTGACTGTTCAGAAGTTCAAAAAAGGCTAAACAAAACCCTAAAGTGATGTTTAGTGCTTCCTTTTTTTTTCCTGTATTTTGCTTAATGTTTGTGTCTATAGTATGCTGGTAGGAGGAGTTATAAATCTTCCCACACCCTTACTTGCAAGTTGATTCAGAATTTATGTCCATTTGTCTCTAATGAGACGATTAGAGTGGAATCAGATCAGATTTAATGTGCAGTTAAACTGTGAAGTTATTTTTCCCCCAAAATGAGGTTGTAAAACCAACATCAAAGTTAAACTGCTATGTGTGATTTTTTTCCTCCTTTTTTTTTTTTTTTGTTTGTTTGTTTGTTTGTTTGTTTGGTATCTTCAGTATTTCACAACTGGAAAAGAAGACATCTATTTGAACATGGTAAATGCTGACATCTGGCTTGCAGCTACTTCTAAACGACATAAATTAAACTACAACTGTGTTAATATACTATTTGGAGATACGTTCAAATATGAGTTGAATTTCCTGAACATTCTCTTGAAATATTATTTACTGAAATTTCACAGAGTTCGCAGATTTGGTAATAGAACACCTTTTTCAATTTTAGATATAAATTAACTTTTATAATTCTGCCAAGACCACTAGAGGTCATGGTCTTTTTGTGTCTGGTAGCTGGCAAATCTGTGCTAGTATTAGTTCCCTTTTTGTAGAAGTACAACATCTTAAATTTTAGATGTTCGTACTTCTCCATTTATCAAATTTGGTTTAATCACATGATTAGGTCAAGTATTCTCTTGTAAGAGTCCCACTTCTGATAATTTCTTGCTTCTGTTTTCTCCCTAATAACCAAAATGGTTCATGCCAGACTTGCACAACTGAGTCACATCAGCTTTTCCTGTTTTTGAACCCTCACAAGGAACAGAGCAGCTAAAACTCCCTGATTTGACATCACTTTATCAATGATATCAAATGGTGAAGGTCTTTGCCTTCAGGACTAGACTTTCATCCATCACTTCCTAATGAAATAGCCAGGAACCATTGCAATAGTAATAACACACGTACACAGAAATTGTTATTAAAGTCTGTTTGACTTTAATCATGGGTCTCCCCTGCTTTATGGACACAGGTTATTATAGACAAAAGTCCACGAAGGGAGGATATATATCAAAAACCAGTACCCTTTCAAAGCAAGGGACACATTGTCCCATCATTCTAAAGTGAATCTTGCTCTCACAGCATGACACACTAACTTTAAAAGCACAATGACTATATTGTTCAGGTGACTCATAAAACTTGGCCATCAAACCATAATGCCTTGAGTCCATGTGAATCCTCCATGGTATAAAATGCCAGTCTATGAGTCCTTGCCAGAACAACTGATTGCAAGGTCATAGCCTTAGAAATCAAGGTCTTCCCAAACTAGTGCCTAATCAAATAACCCAAAGTAACTGTACTTAATGCTATCCTTTTTGCAGCATTTCTATCCTATTACATTTAGAGGAATATAGAACTTGTATACTGTACAGCCTGCTTATCTATAGCTTAGCCAGTGAAATATTATTAGCTTTCATATCTATAACTTTTATTGTTTTATCTTTGACAAACTCTGAAATAGTACACTAGTGACATTTTTAAAAATTAGCCTTCTGCATTTAAAGACCACTCATCATTTTTATCTATCATTGTTCTGGAAATGTCACATTGATTTTATCCTCTTTGCAATAAATGGTAACATCCAAAGAAATCCCCCAAATAATAGTCTGACACTTCAAAATCAGCTGCCACTCTTGGACAGAACAAAAATAAATACAGGAACCATTTTCTTGAAGGACAGGGGAGAGAAAAAACCAGTGTAAGAGTGACACAGAAAGAAAGTTTTATCTCTTTCTGGCAATACTGACAATAAACAAAACAGCAGGAATCATAACTAATTTTTCCTGTCCCAACAGTGTATACAAACAGTAATCGTGTTGCTGATCAATGAAAATACTGCAAACATGTCTTAAGAACATTAGTTAAAAATCCTTCTAAGTACGAACTAACATGTTGAAAAAGAAAATGGGAAGAAAGAGAAAAAATTCAGTCTCCATTTCCCCTTCTTCCAATACCAGCAATATGATCAGGTGACAGACACGACACCTTAAACTGAAATTCTGGCCTTGCCAGATTATGCAGGGATTTTGCTGATAACCTCACCATCCTCAGTAGTTCACACACAGTGACAGGAAAGGTGTGTTGTACCCCTGGTGAAGACAGGGCTGGACCAAGCAGCTCTCCAGAATCTCATCTTGTCCCAAGCCAAGTTCCCTCCCAGTGAAGTTATTGCAAGATTAATTTTGTTGGCACTGAATGGTGGATCAAGCTACCTGTATCCACATCCAGATGGGCAGAGGAACAGGGAAATGGGTGGATGTGGCCTAAAAATGAACAGGTAGAGAAATAGTGGGGTGTTCAGATCTATACACGTGATGATGAGAGATGTGTGTAAACGGTTTCAAAATTTAAGGAGCCAAAGGCAAGTTAAGAAGGATATTCCTAAATAAATGTTCTCTGAGACCACACGGAATAGTTTGCTGATATTGATTTGTCTTCACAACTATTTATTTAAAATTATTTATGACTTGTTTGATTAGAATATTTAAAAAAAAAAATTATTATGTCAATGTAGAGCACAGTCCATTCAGTTTTTACTTTTCTTTAAGGTATTTTAGATCTTTTTAAAAAACCTTCTCCATCATCATAAACACTGCCCTGTCATTGCCCCTAGAGCTAGATTTAGAGCTAGATTTAGCATAGGCTTGTGTCTTGCCATGACCATCTACACAATTGCAAAGAAATCAAATAAACATGTCCTAAATCTCGGCTTCACCAGACTCAATGAAGAATGTTTTTCAATGGGCTCATGCCTTCAAGATGCTTGAGTTTGGAAATTAAATTAGATTGAATCTGCTGCCCATATGCTACCAACATGTGCCCTCAAGTACTATCTTCTTCCCCAAGACATGAAAAGGCTTCCCCTTGTTCCCAACAGAACCCAAACCATCATTTTCCTCAAGGTCTTCTTGTCCCCTCACATTATAGGACAGTGTTCACCATGAAAATTTGCCTCTTCAGCAAAAGAATATAATTTCTCCATATCAGTTTGCTCACAAACAGTCCTTTATTTCCTCCTGTTTGTTGATCAGGTAAAGAGCAGCATTCGTTTATTTGGTTTTATAAATCAAAGGTCCAAAACCGTTTTTGGGAAGAAGAGGAAGAGAAAACGCTTAAACATGCAGATAATATGATCAAATCGGCTTTGTTTTTTTAGTAAACTTGGAAATAGTTTCCATTCTGACATAAATATGATTTCAATTTAGCATTTCATCCTTACTCAGCAAAGCATGTAAACACCCTCTTAATTTTAAGCAAGTGCTTAAATCCTATTCCAGTGGCACTTAATCAGGCACTAAAGTTAAGTATGTGTTTAAATGGTTTGATGACTTGAAGCCTAAACAATGAGCAAAGTAATGACTTACTGAGATTTCGCTGTGCCAAGAAATAATGCTTATTGAAGAAAGGAGACTATGATACACCTCAAGCCATTTCATGGTGAAAGAAAGGGCTTTGGATTGCTTGCAGGTTTTCTACAGTCTTTCACCTTCATTAAAACAAAATAACACAAAAGAAAGGAAAAATATCCTTGAGAAATATTCAGACCTATAAATAAATAATGAGGCGTACAGTATTTCAATCTATAATCACAGTTTATGAAGGTAGTGGAGACTGTGGTAGAAATGTGTTCATCTGTCTTGTACATGAACAATAAGGCCATGTCATGAACAATGAGGCTATAAAACAGGATCATAACAGGAAGAAAGCTTTAATGTACATATTATTAAGATTAGGATATAACACTGTAAGGCTCTTTTTTTTTTTTCTTAAATTGAACACTGCATGTATAACAAAGAGATGTTTTATCTTCTTCCCCACTGATGGAATGCATTTGTAAGTGTTCTTATGTGGAAAGAATATTTGGGCAAGTATTTGGAAGTAACAGAAATGGTTGTGCCTCCTATACATTTCAGTAGTGAAACAGTTAATTTTAAAATCCAAGTATGTTTTATATTCATGAGAAAACACCTGTATAGGGTATACTTGTATCCGCAGGACAGCAACACCTTGACTGATTTAGTATCAATCTTTACATTATAGCTTGAGGATATTGAAGAAACAAGCATATTATATTGTTCAAAATGAGAATTTCAAAAGTACTGAATAAAGGATAAGAACACTTATAAAATAGAACATAAACATTCAGGTTCAGTGCATAAGCTAGTCAGCAACTGGAAAGGTTAGAATGAGTTCATGTTGTTTGACTGTTCCACAAACCCTTACTACAGAATATCTTGCTCTCCTGAAACCAACACTAATCAACACAGATCACTGTAAACCATTAGACAAAGGTCTGTAAAATGGGGATAACAACATACTATTTTCCAAACTACCTGTTGTCTTCAGACAAGGAGTACCAAAATAATAAACAACAGTCCAATTTGAACAGCATGTCAATTTTGCTATACATACCTAGGTGTGTGAAATGCTCCCTGCACTCCTGTGAGAAAATGGAGATTATCTGTGTTACAACATATATCATATTACTCTTTCATTCTCTCAGGAAAGATGTGAAGCACAACCACTTTTGAACTGGGCCCAGCCAGAATTCAAATAATCATCTCAATAAATGGGCTTTAAAAGTTTCACACCAACATTTAATTTAAAAATAGAAAAAACAGAAAAGAAACTAGTAAACATGCTAACCAAAGAAATCCTGATATGGACAATATTACTGAGGCATAGACTGTCTCTTCCTTTAGTTTTATATTACACTCACAAGAAGAGAGATTCTATATTTGAGGCTAGCAGATGCTACAATAATAATTAACATTAAAAATTAGGAGCATTTGAAACCATCAAGCATCATGTCTGTGTGCTTTTTCCCTTCATGCATTGCTGATATTCATAGGGAAAGCAAATGAAGCTTAAGAACTATCAGGTTCCTTCTTGAATATCTCACGGAGGCTTGAACGTCATAGAGGAATTATCTTAATCATATCATCAAAGGAAAGGGCTTGAAATATGATCTCAGATGAAAACTCTGATGAAGACAAGTATAGCATAAATTTCTCAGCACTCAAGCCTTAGAAATTACAGCCAGGACTCCATATCTCAGCCTCTGGAAGGAATAATAATTACTATTTGGCAATTTATCAAGGTGAGGGTTCCACTGGAGGGAACATCGCATTCAATTTGGGAGCTGAAATTATAGAACTAGTGAGATATTCAATAACAGCACAAAGCAGGACGTGAAGGCAAGGAAAGTGATGGAACAAATCTGAAGTAAAGGTGAAGAACTCAGAATGAGTTATCAAGACAACCTCCTTGCTTTCCAGTTATTATCTTTAGATTCTTCAGTAGAAAAGTCTTTGCAGCACGCCAACACAGTTCAGCAACTAGTGTCAGAAGCATTACAAGAAGACAGAACCTGGAAAAATACAGGTACTTCTCTTTCTAGACTGACACATGGATTTTCTGAGTATACTTAGAATCTTAGAATGATAGAGTATCCTGAGTCGGAAGAGACCCACCACAAGAACTGGATCCAATTCCTGATCCTGCATAGGACTTATCTGCTGAATTTGTCTCAGTCTTTCTGTTGGCTACATATTACCAAAATATTTAATTGTTTGAAGAGACTTATAACTTAGCTATCTGTAGAGTCAAAATTAAATATGTGATTAAGAGCATGTTTCCCTGTGACAAGCAGCTAGGGCAATTATTTTAGAAAATTGTTTTTCCTTCCTTAACACACAGGATCGAATTTCTTCTTCATGGAAATTGTGAAGAATGTTCAGATAACATAGATTTCCTTATAACTCCTACTTCAGCTGTCATTTTCAAGAGAGGAGGAATATAGACATTGCCTGTAACCTGCAGAACCTCTTCTCTAACAGACAACTTTTGTGAAAATTCATTACCTTAGCTAACATTAATTGTAGGAAAAATGTACCAGTACTTTTAGGATTTTCTAGGGAATCAGAGGAGTCCCTAGGGACCCTTATCAAAGTGATTTTGGAATTGGTAGGAAATTGGTTTAGATGACCCCCTGGGGTCTGTTCCAACCTACATTGTTCCATGATTCAGGCTGCCCAAGGAAGTGGCAGAGTCATCATTCCTGGAGGTATCTAGAAGACTGTGAGGAGCCAATTCAGCCATTTTAGTTTGCCTCAACCCTGTTTGTCAGGGTTGTCGGAGACATGAGGGGGGAGGGAGTTTACACGTGCCGCTTGCAGGGGACAGCCAGGAGTGGGGGAAGCCTTGCCTCTGGGGAGATTTTGCCTGGCAATACCTCGCACGAGGCAGTCGGTAGAAGACACTGTGGAGGGGTGTACTAGTTTGGTTCGAAACCGGGCGGAAACACTAATTTCGTGTAGTGGTTTGAGTTCGTTCACTTGAGTTTTTTGGCTAAACACTAGTACACTTACCAGATTTTATTTAATTTTGCTGTGAGATAAGGATTAGGAGTAGGTAAAGCAGGTTCAAACTTTAAAGAATATAAAGAAAGTTTATTAACAGACTTAAAAGGAAGAAAAAAAATTAAGAACCAGAACAAACCCGTCAGAACACTTTTGCTCTTCCCACCTCTCTATTTTTTTCAATGACAATACAAAAAACAACACTTTGACTTTCAGTCAGTTTACTACTTTTAAATTAGTCTTTTTTCAGTCATTTAGGGAGAGGAGTTTTTTCCTGCTTTACCATGTTGACTTTTTTACAAGAAATACAGTTCTTATGGTTTTCAGCTACACAACTAGCAGCCGCCCAGGAGAAAAAGAT
>VZTJ01003789.1:56136-76627 GCA_013397795.1 Orthonyx spaldingii | reverse complement strand
CCCCCCCTCCCCGCTCTGAAGAGGGGAGGGGGGGGGAAAGGGCAAAAGCCCAGCCTTACCAGAGAGAGAAGCACAGGACTTGCTTCTCTCGCAGCAACAAGACAGGAAAAGAAGAGTTTTTTTCAGGTGTATCTCTCTTAAATATGGTTTTTTCCCTAGAGGCGGAACAACTTTTAATTAGATTAGACACCCATCACTACTCAAAACTAGCTGGTCACTGGCTCTGTTTCTCAAGAAGCAAAGTGCACTACTTCCTGTACCATAAGTTACTTGAAAGACTGACCCTTCCTGGGTAAACCCACGACAAGGGGCTTCATCAGTCAGGCCGCAAAACGGTCTCCACCGATGGGCAGCAAAAGGAAGTTTGGACTGAACCAACGGTCTCCTGTCCGCGGGCAGATTTTGGGAGGGGCAATGGGGATGTAAAACTCGCTGCTTGCCGGTGCTCGCTGCTGCTCCTTGGTTGGCTTGTTCCCTCCTGTGCTCTGGCCCCAGCCTGCCTTCTGGCTCTCCTGCCCTCCCTGACTCTGGCTCATCCTGGTGTCTGTCCTGCCTCCCTGTGTCCCTGACTGCCACTCTGCAACTTCGCCCCTGCGCCCTTGCCTGGGCTGCTCGCATTCAACCCTGCCGCCCCGATCTGGCCAGTGGCCACGACCCTCGCTGCGACCAGGGTTCTGCACCTCCGGCCCGAGGGCCCACTGCCCGCGTATCCGATGCCGTCGCCGCGGGAGCCACACCTGTGAAGCCGCGCCTCTCCCAGAGCTGCGCAGGTTCGTTAAGACCCAGCCCATCCACAGGCAGGCAGCCAGCGCACACCCTCCCCCCGCCCTCCGCCTGGATGCCAATAGCGCTTCGCTGACTCGCTGGTGGTAACACCCTCTTTTCCTCTGTCTTCTCCCTCCCTCTCCTCTCCCCACTCCTTTTCCACTTGTATGGAACACTAGTATGGAATATGCTTGTTTTCTGTCTTCTCCAGCCCTTTCTCATCCGGGAAACTCCTTTCCCTTTTCATTTTCATTACCAATAAACGGTTCTGAGATACAAGGTTTGCCTCGTTTGGTTTAATTTCGTTCCTGACCATCTATTTTTAAACGACCTCCTCGCAATCTCCCACAGTGGAACGCGACAAAGACAAAGAGATATGGCTTAACAGAGTTAGGTTAAGGGTTGGTCTCAATGTTCTTAGAGAGATTTTCTAGCCTTTTATGTGTTTCTATGATTCTGTGATCTGGTCTGCTCTAGATACCTATGTTAGGATATGGGGAGTCACATTACAGAAGTTTGCATTCCTACTGATTATAGAGCCACAGAATCAAAGAATGATTATGATTGGAAGGGACTACTGGAGGTTCCTACTCCACCCTCCTTCTTGTGCCCAGCTCAAACACTCAGATCTGCATTGGTTAGGGAACTGTCATACAGTGACTCAACAGGAGCGCAACAATTTATTTGGATATGCTAGACCACTACATCTACAGCTACACAATCTGAGAAATGTTGTGTCACCTTTTTCAGTGTGGATTGATTAAGGCAAGAGGTGTCTTTACTATGGCAGCAACTTGAGGTTTCAGTGGTACGGATACATTGGGGAAGACTTGTGTTAGCTAAGTTAATGATCAATTAAACAGATTTGAATAGAATGTTAAATATGTGACATTGAATTTTCTAGGCAAGATTGCCTAAATCTTGGTAGCTGAACCAGAGGCAGGACCGACACAGTGAATTTATCTTTGCTTTATTGCATTTAGTTCACAAATTTCCTGTGTATTTGTTTAGTCTCAAGGATATTCAATGCAATTCCCAGAATGATACATGAATTACTGCAAAAATATTTAGGAAGTGTCATGCTTTATGAACCAGACCCCTGGGCTGTTCAGTATGGGTTAAACCAAGGACAGACTGTTTTTCATGATAAAGATATTAAGCTATCTATATGAACCCCTGACCATCAAATTACTCACTGTTTGTCATACCATTTTTAATTTACATGGTACAAGGGGCTTAAATGTCAGCATCTCTGTTATAACTTAGACTCCAGTGTCTTTAATTAATGTTTCATGTTCATGTTATGGTTATTTAGAATTTGCTGAAAACCCAAGAGTCATAAATTTCTTTTACAGGTCTTTGTGGTATGAACTTTAACAAAACAGCTGTAAAGAGGTAATAGGAATGAACAGTACATCACATAAAGCACAGCAAAGAAGGAAGAAAGGTGGGAATAAACTTCAGACAGATTAAAAAATTTCATCTTTTTTAGATTGGTGTTTATGATAATTTCATTATTTCTTCAGATGCAGGGATGTGCAAGGTAAATAAGGAAACTGTGCATAAAAATTTCCATAGATTTTAGGTCTTGCATTTTAATTTTTTATCCATGCTAGGATTAAATTAATATTTTTTACAAACTGAAGCTGAAAGGAGTCTAACTACTTGCATGCAATATTCCTGTATTAATTAACCTGATGTTCTTCATAAGTGGCTTTAGTACTCTTTTTGTTGGTGATAGAGCCATTAGTATGAATTTGGTCTTGCAGCTGATGGTGAGGATGGGGAAATTCACTCTGTTGATCATCATCCATGAATGTGGAATCATATTGCAGAGCTAGAATAAACTTGGGAATCTGAAAGAGTCAGTGAGAAAATATGAATGGTAGTAGAGCACAATCTTAACTTCCAAAAGTGGCCACCTTAGTGACATAGATAAAGACCACATCTTGTTTTCTTCTGGATCACTCTGGTAATCAGTAAAGTTTAAGAGGGAAACACTAGTATGGAATAAGCTTATGTTCAATGTAAAGGAAGGTATAAATGGACTTAAGAATATGAAACAGCTGTTATGAACAGTGTATGTGGAGTAAATTAAAAAAACATTAGCGTATGACTAAGAAATAGTACCAAATGTGTAATAAATTGTAATTCAGGCTGATATATTTTCACCTTAGCAAGGAAGATGCCTTTGTGAAATTTTCTTCTAACACAGAAGGCAGACATGGAATTATATTTGCAAAAAATTGAGGAGGCTTGTGTCTTGTGATTCTGAACCATCCTTTTTTTCAAGAGTGTGTTAAGTCTCACAATGAATGTGTTTGCACATATGTATTAATACAGAAGTATAACAGAAATAAATTGAGTTATGCATTTTTCAAAATTATATATTAACTTTAAAAGTCCCTAAGTTGCCTTAAAAATAAAGATGAAGAAATACTGTGCTACCACAGGTTAACTTTTGGTAAAATTTGTGGGAGGGAAGGAGCTGAAGTAAAAGAACAGACTGAATAAAAGAAGAAAATTATCTTGGTTATACAGAGCCATTATCTATCGACATGATTGTGATTTCTCAGTGTCTTCAAGAGCACCGAGAATACACAAAACCATTTGAAGAACGAGCAGCACTGCCCTGTTCTACCATCTCTGTTCATCTGCCACAAAGGCTGAGAAACCATCTATAACTTTATCCTACTTTGCATGCTTGACTACAAATACAGATATGTGTGAAGTATTACAGTCATGTAAACAAGGGTCTTTTGTGGCTGTTATGCTGGAAATTAAATATTCTTGTCAGAATGATGCAATCTAGCATGATAAAACACAACAGTCAAGGAAACTCTACAAGCTTATGATTTGTTCTACAGAAAAGTGACAAGCAGAAATCTGAATTCAAATGGAGACTGACCTCTTACTACCCCTAGATCTGGGAAGAAACTGACCATCGGTGTTGCAAATTTTACCTGGATCTGATATAGAGTTCTGACTGGTGAGTGAACTTATAGGCTATATCCAGATCCATATCACTGTTATTTTCAAATCCATACATTGTTTGTGTATACTCTGAGACCACCACCACCAGTTACACAACCCAAAGCACAGTAGCTCTAAACAGAAGTGACTTGCTTGCTGGGGCTTGGTGCCTCTCAGCTGAAGTGTTTTCTGTCGTCTACAAAGATTTTGGGAAAACTTTTTTTTTTTATTATTTTTTGGCTCAAATTATATTGTGAATATCCTGCTGTAGATTCCTTTTGTCACCCTTAAATATATTTTGGTTAAGTTCGAGTCAGTGACAAATGAAATCATCCAGTTATCTATTTTCTTGTTCCTGTCAGCTACAAAAGCATCCAGCTTTCCTTCAGTTCACTTTCCTGCCAACAGTTTCCACTAATTTCCCATTTCCTACACTCAACTTGACAAAACCCCCAGTGTTCCTGTTACCATATTTCTTCATATAACAAAGCTAAAGTATTCCCCGAACTCCTTTGGATGAAGAAACAGTCATGATGGAGTATTCATTTACAAGAATGAATGCTCAGTAGTGGGACTCACACCCTGGTCAGACTTTGGGGAGTGGAGGAGAAAGGGGAAAATGAGAAAAAAACTAAATCAAGAGAGTGGCTGAGGAGGAAAAAGATGCCATTTAGAATCAAAAGAAAACTCCAGCCTCTCTCCCCAACAACTGAAATTCCAATCTTGATATAAGTTAGAAAAGGGGGGGGGAAAAAGAAGAAAAATAAAAGAATAAAGGATTTCTTTTATTCTCTTCAGAATACTTCAGTACCAAAGCATTTTCAGAGACTGCTACCATGCCTCAAGGGATTGAAAATGCCTTCTGTCATCATTCCCATCCATTGAAATGTACATTAGACACTATAGAGAGAAAACTGGGGCAAGGCAAAAATGAAATAACACAAAACCAAAGCAAAGCCCATCAAAGAAAGGGCTCGTATTTTTCTGGAGTTCAAAGGAATGGTGTGTCCCTAAAACAAACCAATTTTCTCTCCCTACATACATCGCACACACACTTAAACACACACACTCACACAGGCTTCTGGTCTTGTTGTAGGCATCCACTTTCTGAAAAACCATTTCTGTAAGTAAACAAGCTTCTCCGACTGCAACATAAAATGAGCTTAATAACAACTGAGATCAAAATGAGCCAAGACAGTAGGGTATAATAGTGGGGGATCATTCCTAAGACTGTTTGCCCCTGAAGGGAGAATTATTATTATGACCTTGTACCACCGAGCAGGCATGTGCTCCTAGCTGGATCAAATGTAGGCCTTGGCAAAGTTCTCTGCCTGGGAATGTGGTTGCAGTATCTAGTTTTTAACGCTACTGAAAGTGTTGCTGTGGGCGCTGAGGCACAGGAGCCAAATACAGGGGGAGGGAAATAATGAAAAATGCTGATTAGGAGCTCAGAGAAAGGAATGGAACATTTGTGCTCAACAATAAAATGTAATGCTCTGTTAATCTGTTTCTTGGCTGTCTGTACTCCATAGGATTTTTAATATAGTTTTTGTATATTACTATATAGTTTATTTAATACACTTTTATTCTATAGGATATTTAATATCCTCCTTTATTCCCTGTTAAGGTGCGTACACATACCCTTCTCAAAAAAACCACAATCTTTTCTAATGCAACTAGATTGAGTCTAGTGTGCACTCACGCTCTAGGAAATATAAAACAAACTCCCATGGTGACTGCTTAAGAGAACAGATATTAGTTAGCACTCTTCAATATGCTACAGACCAGAGAAAATGTTTCCTTCCATGAGAGCTTCCTTTTACTTACCCACTCTAGTATGGTTTACCCTTTTCCTACTGATTAATGACAGTTCATACCTATGTTGTTTTCTCAGTGATGTTGAGTACACTGTCAAGATAAACAAGCAAACAAAGACGAAGCTTTGTTTTTTCCAACAGGTTCTCTTCAGCCAATTGAGACACTGGGGCATTGTTTCTTATTCCCAGATTTTTGATACTTAAAAAATAGAACTATATTGACACGGAAAGTTGACGAACCTACAGTTGTTTAATTGTTAAAAGAACAGGAGTCTCTTTAAGTTGGGTATCTTCTTTTTAATTAAGAGTAGTATATACTCGTACACCATACTACAGTGCCATTTTCATAGAACCACAGAATCCTAGAATGGATTGGGTTGAGTTGGGTTGTATTATAAGGGTCCCTAAAGGTCATCTAGCTCCAACCCCCTGCCGTGAGCTGGGACATCTTCCACTATTCCGGGTTGCTTCAAGCCCCGGCCAACACAGCTTTGGATGTTTCCAGGGATGTGGCAGCCACAGCTTCTCTTGGCAACTTCTTCCGGGACCTCATCACCCTCACTGTATAAAATTTCTTCCTAATACCTAATTTAGTGCTACACTGTCAGTTTGAACACATTCCCGTGTGTCCTGTCACTACAGGCCCTTGTCCAAAGTCCCTCTCCAGCTCTCTTGGAGCATCTTTAGGCACAGGAAAGGTGTCTAACATCTCTCTGAAGCCTTCTCTTCTTCAGTTGAACACCCCCAACTCTCTCAGCCTGTCTCCACAGCAGAGGTCCTCCAGCCCTCTGACTATCTTCATGACATCCTGTGGACTCACTTCAACAGTTCCACATCCTTCTTATGTTGGGGCCACAAGAGCTGGATTCAGCACCTGCACATGTAGTCTCACGAAAGCAAAGTAGAAGGGAGAATCAACTTTAGTGACCTGGAAAATTTGAAACTGTGACAGAGTAAGCTTGGTGTCTGTAAGTTTGTCTTTCTTGCAGCGTGTTTGGCTTGTTGGCCTTCTGTGATCAGAGCCCTAACCATTATGCTATGAAAATGCAGTGTTAAAAGTAAATATTAGGGTTTTTCTCCTCAAACATATCTCAAACTAAAGTACAATGATAGCATAGCAGGGTCACCCAAGCTGGGTGTCTGCCCAGAAATTATAAATAACTAGAGTATTATTACTTATTTTATGGAAATATAAACATATACACCATCATACATATGTACATACGTATATAAGATGAAAAGGTAACACAGCTTACAGTAAGCTTACTAAATTTACTAAAGTAAATGGACTCTAGCTTGAACAAAATATCAATTCCAGTACAAAGTGAGTTATCAGTAAACAGGGAAAGACTAGTAAGAACAGATGTTTCATCCATATTTATGTTACTAATGGAAGGAACTTCACTTCTTGTTCAGTAGTGTTTTTTATTAAACTAAGCAATCTTAGAAAGTTAAATGTATGAGAGTTTGGGGTAAAATCTTCCTGGTTTTTCTTTTACTCAGCATGTTTCATCATAACCTGCTGAATTTAATGGGACCAGAGATCCGTTAAGCTACAGGCCTGTGAATTTCTTCTACTTCTCCTGAGCTGAGATTCTGGTCCAGAGGCATTTTTCACCTGCGTAAATTATACGGGAAAAATTATTCTCTTAAATTACATCAGAATCACACCTTTGGAATTAAACAAACAGAGAAGGCAAATCAGAAGAAGAAGGGGGAAGAAGAAGAACTTGGGAACAGGCAGACAGAATGAAACCTCATTCATTGTTCTGAGCAGATGCATGCATGTGGGAACTGAAATAATACTCTGTTTAGCTAATCTGGCTTTGGAAACATGCAGCGCTGTAGATTAGGCATGAACACAGAGCCTGATACTTTTCCAAAGGAACAGGATTGTTTTAGCTGTTCAGCATGCACAGGGCCATTCTGAGAACACTCAAAACGTTTTCCTCCTCAAATATTTAGCCATCCTCCCTCCATACCCATCTTGACCACTGAAGGGAGAAAGGGGAAGAGAGTGAGGGGCCAGCAGTGCCATTCGATGTCACTATCAGGTGTTGCCAATCTAATCTCCATGCTAGGAGCTTTTGATTTGATTTAGGATAGCAGTTTTTAAGAGCAGAAGGAACTGCTGGCACAAATGGCAGCCCTCTCAGCCAGCCACACTTTCCAACTGTCCTGAATATTAAAAAAAAAAAAAAAAAGGAAAGGGGAAAGAGAGACTGAGAAAGAGAGAAACTCAAAGAACAAGCCTACAAAGAACAGTGGCTGCAGCTCACTCGGAGGAATTCCATTAAATGAACTCATCCGTCATCTTGCCTTTTATTGATGAGTGGCATTGCTTGGCGGCAAGTGACATGGCAGAACAAATAGCATTGGAGCCCTGGCTTCCTCTTCCACTGCACACAGAGACACACAGGCCCCAAAACAATGAGTCATTACTTATTACATCCATTATTAACTCAGCTCAGGCTCATTAGGCATGGAAATTGAGGAGGAAGAAGGGAAAAAAAGACCAAACCAGGAGCTAACTAGCATCAAGTACCCACAGATTTAGGGAAAGGGTGTAGTGGGAGCGGGAGAGAGATGGGCAGTTAAAATCTGCTACTCAACATTTGTGACATTCTTAAATCCTGAGGGTGGTGGATGGTTGATCATATATTTTCCTTTTTCTGACATGATTGCATTGAAGTCTGTGCTTTAAAGCAACAAGGCCAAAAGAACAGGAATGTAAGAACTACATCATTAACTACTGCAAGACCTTCAGAATAAAGTTTATCAAGAATGATATAGTTTTATTAGAGGAATCTCAGGTGGACACAATAAAAAAATAATAATAATTAAAAAAAAAACCAAAAAACAAAAAGAAGACAAATGGAGCTACTAGAATAGCCAACCAAGTCAAATGTAAGCATTTTTTAGGTGAAGAGAGTAAAATGGAATTCCTATGTGTCTTCCTGTCTGTGAAGTTGGATTAATTTCAATGAAGGTTGGTTTTCTGAGAGTTAGACACATAGCCTAAAAAAGTACCATGTACAAATTTCCTTTTCAGTCAAGACAGAGCAATAATTTTGTTGCTGGATGACTTTTTGAAACCTAAAAAGAAAGAAATTTAAAACAGTTTAAATTAACTGTTATGTGGTGATGTTGATATCTCTCTTTTTGCTATCAAGGAAGCCTAGATAACTAGTTTTGATGGAGCATATAATTTGTAGGCAGCTAAAGTTAAACAAGATGAGGTGGACTATTGTTAGCTCATGTCTGACTATGATGGTAACACTTTTCTGGCTATATATATAAACAAGATTTTTTGCCACTTCCTTGACTACTCAGGTCTAGAAAAAAATTCCTGAAATGTGTCCATTCACATTAAAATAAATAAATAAATACATAAATAAATAAATACATAAATAAGTAATCATATAAAACAGTTTAGGAAAAAATATAATGTGAGTCACAGGAAGACAGGTAATATAAACATAGAACTAAAATGGGATTGAGTGGAATTGAAAAAAGCCCCAAGAGGTATATGGACCCACTTAAATAAAATGAGACAATAGTGAAAGAATTCCAGTAAAAACAAGCTGTCTGAATTGTTTTAGTCACCTGTTCAGGTAAAAGGAAAATTATTCCAATGTCTGTACTGGATTCAATCCAATTCAAGTTTCAACCTTACTTCCTTAAGTTTTTTTATTATTTTTGGCTAGATTTCACCTTCTCTTAGTCTGTACCCCTTGGCTTAAGGATGAGATAAAAGAAAAGAGATTGCTGAAATATTGAGAAAGACCATTGATATTTTAAAGATTAGCTAAAGTCAGGGTGAAGTCTTGAAAATTCTCAAGAGAGTCCCATCAGCCTGTGAAGCAAATAGAGACTGATGGCAGTCCAGGTTGATCTCACCTCTAAGCACAGATTTACACGTGGGCTTTGAAACTTCTGTAATACTTCCTCAAACTATTTGCCACAAGACAGTAATTAAGATTCACATTGTGAATTCAACTAAAGCAAATTAAATTAGTACTTGAAGTAAGTAGCTATATTTTCAATACAATCAACAGAAATAGCTAATTGCTTGGATTTCTGAAGCCAGGTATTACCAAACTGGCTGATTTCTTTTGTTGCACCGAAAAGACTTGCTATGTGTTACCTCTTGTAACTCCTGACTTGCACCTGCTGTAACAGGAGGTGGATAGCTTATGATCTTGCACATTTATCTCCTCTAGAGGTTTGCTGGGAACAGGCAGTGGTGGGGAGTAAAGCAAGATCCCTTCCAAGTTCATCTTGGCAAGAATATGTGTATTAAGGACTGTTCTTCTGCTAATTAATTCTGAAAAGAAGCACAGAAGAAAGTTGTGGTGCTTGACAGCTGCCTCAAATATCTTAGTGTCGAAGTTGGTTAGCACATGCCACTGATCAGATTCTTTCAGCTCAGATGCATAAGTTTCAGTTATCTTGTGCAAGAATTAACAAAACTGGGGAAAAAAAGGGAAATAGGTCCTTCTTAATACAGCAATTCAACTGATGTTTCTCTGTATTTTTTCATCACTCTATAGAAGCAGTTTGCAAGTTTTCAGTGTTATTTTAAAAACTTATTTTATTAAACAGAATGGAAAACATCTCACCCATTTTCATCTCTTTTTCTTACTGTTTCAACATTTTCTGGTCTCTACAAAAAATAAGACAGATAATGGAATGTATAAGAAATAAAAGTTTGAGGGATAGGAGATATATCATTATTAGTCCTGTGTAATTGTGACAGGTTTCATTCACACACACAATAAATAAATGATTCTTATATCAGTAAATATTTTAAATAACTGTCTGTAATATATCTGCGTGCTATAATAATAAATTTTACTTTTAATCTCAGAAAGCACTATTTCTTAGAAATATTCTTTCAGAGAAGAGATAAGAAGGAAAAGAGATTAATTGCACCAAATTATATCTACGTGTCATTGTGGTCAAATGTCCCCATTTATTCTACCATTTGAAGCTCAGAAAGGAAAACATACAAGTCATACCCTGGGCTTTTGATTTTTTGGCGAGCATAAGAGTAGATGAAACCAACTGTAGCATTTTGCCAATGACTCAGAATGCGTTAAAAAGCAAGAAAACAAACAAATACATTTACATGGTTTATCTTTCTCCAATTAATTCTGAGGCATCTGCTTTGAACATTAAAAAACATTCTCTTTGTAAATATATAGCTATTAAAAAGAAACATCATGGGTAGTTTTGGCAAGCTATCTACCTTCTCAAAATCTATGAGACTTGCATGAGTTCATTTAGAAGCTCAGGAACTTCAGATCTCAAAGTGAATGAGTTTCTCTGAATGCTCAGGCAGTATCTCTGACACTGCTCTAATTTGCCACTTCTGAAACCTGCTGTGGGAAATCATTGTTCATAACTTGCAGCACCACAGCACAATCCATGGCAGCTTTACATGGTTGCTTTGGATGATCATCCTCTCCCCATTCAGAGCACTTTGTCTCTGAGGATACAGTCTTACAATGAGCTTTAATTATTCCTCAGCTTTCCCTTCAGCTGAGCCTGTTCCAGGGCCAGGCCTAGAGGTGGGAATCATTTCAGCTTGTGTGAAGTGTCTGTAAAGCAGAAATGTAAGGGAGTCCATACTTCAGTCTCTCTTTCCATTACTAAAGAAAAACAGAAACATTGACGGCACAATTCAATGACCCATTTTTTGACTTGCACCTTAGGATTAGATGAATTGTGTCTTAAACGTGCTTGATTCTCCATCGATTACAGGGACTCAAGTGACTGCCTCAGATGTCAACAGCTATGTTTGGGCAGATGAATCTCACCCAGGAGGTTTACATTTTATTTAATGATTTTGCATTAAGGCACCAGAGGCAAGACACGCGAGGAAACGTCGACAAGGAAAGATCAAACCCCCTTGCTTGTGGTACTGTGATGTCTTGCACTAATGTTTTGCAACTGTTGTTCATCTCTTCTTTGCAGTGTCTGCAGTAGTGAGGGGACTGGAGGTGTCTCATCAGCCTGTCTCAATTCTACCCACAGCTGCTGTAGCAGTAGAAATCCTAATTTGGTACAATATGCCAGTTGCTGAGGTTAGCTCAGCAGCAACAGCAGCAGCTAAAAGACAGATGTAAAATCAGTAGCTGATGATTTTACATCAGAGGAGAGAATGTAAAATCAATGAGAAGTTTTAAAATGGGGAATGGCTTAAATTTAACAAGGGAAATTAAGTCAGTGTTTGTTTTAGGAAATGGAAAGGTTTTCCCTCTCTCAGGCTAAGACTATGATTAGCAGAGCGCTGGAAACTAAGGATATTTCAGCAGACTCTTGCACTAAGCACAGCTTCTTAATGTCAAAACCACACCCTACACCTCTCTGAATGTTCACTGATTCAAACAGTCCAGAATATTATGGGACAAAATATGCATCAGAGTTGAAAATGATATTGCATTATGGAAAGGCAATGGACAGAGATGGAGAAAATAAAATAAAGTCTTTTTCAAAGAGAAGGATTTTTTTTTTCATTTTAATTTTTCTTCATTTAAATATACCTTTATTTGTTAAAACCACCTCTTTTTCATCAAAATTTTTATTTTTTCTTTCCCCTTCACTTCTTTTTTCACTTCCACTTCGCCCTTTTTCCTGGGATTAGGGAAGGGAATATGAGTAAGGATGAAGAAAAAAGAAAAGTAGGAAAAAAAAGGAGAAAAAAGAACATAATAAGGAAGAAAGCCATTAAAACAAAGAAGGTGTATTACAGCATCATACTTACATTTTTTCCCTTTTTTTTTCTTTTTCCATTTTGTTTGAAAAAAAGTAAGAGTGAAAATTGAAGTAAGCCCCCTTGTAATGAAAAGGATTTTGAACTTGAACTTCTGTTAACGCTATTGTTGCTCAGTAAAGGTCGAGCACAAGCTAAACTTTAATCTTATATTCCCAAGGAAATCTCAATGAAACATTCATGTTATAGAGAAAAAATCTTAAAACTTTTGTATTTAAAATGTTTCTATACATATTTCTAAGTAAGTGAGCATTTAAGTGTTTTGGTGTATAGGCAGCCCTTCAAAATATTAAAGATGCTGTGCTGAAACCTCTCTTATATAAAACATTCCTTGCAGAACCCTGTCCCAGAGATTTATGTATGCCCTCGTATCAGTCTCCTTTCTGAGATGTGTGACCAGATGTGAGCTGGTAGATTACAGCCTGAGTGTTTGCAGTGCTCTGACATTTTCTTGTATCAGCTCATCTCTTCCCCCATTCTGGAAAAGTGTAATTTGGGAAGGTTTCTTTCTTCATTTCTCATGTGTTTTAATGCTGCCCTTTAAAGTGAGGTATATGTGTACAAATATTATATAAATATAGGCAGCTTATATATGTAGATATTTATGTGCAGCCCAGTTGATCAAGAGGTATCTGCCTGCACTGTTGGTATTAGAAGCTAAGAGTCCTAGGAGTTATGTTTCATTTTGTATGTCCTTGGTTAATGTTTCTTAACTCTTAACTGTGCTTCCTATTGTTACCAGTTTTCTCATCTTCTGCTGACACTAAGTTTCAACTCAGTACTTACACTATTTTAAAATTAAATGACTAAACTAAATTAAAATGGATTTACTCTGTTGAGAGGCAGACTAGACAAATACTGAGCTTTGAACAAAACTTTGCTGCACTTTCCGAATGGCACTTGCCTTTGGGAGGGATAAACCATCTTCTGGAAATATCTGCTTAAATATTTCTATTTTGCCCACCTATGTCTGTGTCCACTTCTGTCTTTACTCTGTCCCAGCTGTGCACACGCCTAACTTCTAGACCACAAAAAGGGAGAATAGTCCCTTTACACATTTACTTGTAAAAGACGAGGGTAGTAATTTCTTACCAGTGACTTTATGGTAAAGATAGGACCCATATCAGTATCCATATTAAATGTACAGCATAAAAATACATATTCTGGGATCCTTCCTGACAAAAATTACTAAGTTCCAAATCCTAGAGCTTTAGAATTCTACAGGGAATCTGCAACAGTGGATGAGCTCTACATCATAATATTGAGATTGTGCATGAGATATAATATTTTGAGGCAGCATGAATATTAAGAAGAAGGATTTTTAAACAGTAATTTTAAACTAATTTCATAAATCTAAAATATTAAAAGGAGAGTATGACAGGTTATATACATCATGTTATACAAAAGAGAGGAAAAAGAATATGCTACAAATACAAGATTATTTTTGAACCCTTATAGCTTTTCAAAACATACAGCATGAGGAAGAATCCAAATGAACCTGCATGACATAGTTTAATGTATTTATTCAAGGTCTTCCTTTTATTAGATCCTTCATATATAGTCATGTAAAGCAGATACAGTGTTTGGTATGTATTATCAATCCATTTGTTCCCTATCTAGATTTACATTTCTTCCCTGGAAAGAAAATAAGATGATCTCCCTAACAGACTATTTCAAGATTCAAATTTTGGATGCGAGCTTTCAATTGCTATGATAGCAATGTGTTTACTGTGTCTAAAGATATGCAAACTGCTTTATAAGTAACTCGATAGTCTAATATGTGTTTGTTTGTGATCTTTTTCTGTTAGGGGTTGATCCAGAGCTCTTTGAAGTCCATGGGGTTTTTTCACTGACTTCAAAGGGCTTTTGGCTCAGACCCTTATCCTTAAACACTGAATAGATTAACAACTGATTTGTGAATAGTTTGCAATGCCAAAAGGAATAGGGAAAAGCCAGCCTTTACAAAATTTTGCATCTGGTGAACACTATTTAACCACATTCTATTGATATGTGTGTTAATAATTAACTGGTACCACAAAGGCATATGTACACTATTGGGCTGGCAGAATAATGCAGAAGACAAGATATGGAATATGGAAATATTTAATAATATCCTTGTATTTTATACACAGCTTTACCAAAGCCAATTCCAAGAGTGAGGCCACTGGAGTATTCAAGGATGCATAACCATTTCCTAGGCAGAAGTTCTTTCCCAGATGTTCAGTTTGACCTGGGGCAACTCAATCAAAGTCTGTAAGGTTTCCAACATTTCTAGTGGGGATTTATTTTTAAAAATGTGGCATATGGATTTTTCTGGCAATAATGAAATATAGCTGTGCACACTCCATTAAATAAAATGAGCTTTTAATCCTTAAAACTGTGTGAGTAACTGGAATTGGAAAGTTGGGAGCTGGGAAAAAAAAGAATAGGTTGAGGGTGAAGAAAGTGAAGAACTTAAGGAAGAATCTTTGAACAGGATCCAAGGAAAATATGGAATAAACCATTTGGAATACATGGATTCAAAGGACATATAGGCATTCCTGAAAAGATGGATAGATATAGTATTATAAAATAAACTCAGGAAGAAAAAATCAGATAAAAAGATGAAGAGTGACTTAATGGAACTATTTCAATTGTTAGATTTTTTTTTTTAAATACTTGGTGTGCAATTCTTTCTGTATTTCAACCTCTCTCTACTTAAAAGCATAAAAACACTGCTTTGGGTAATTAATTGACTTGATTTGCACTACAGCAGTTTTGAAACTTTCAAAGTAGGATGAGAGGCTTAAGAAGCTCTACTTCCGTAAATTCAGTTCCAGTTTCAAAGAAATTAAAACACCAATAGACAAAGCAGAGAGAAAAATAACTCCATACAATATTTCTGGGATGTCTTATGGATATAAGGCCTGATCTTTTAGTTTGTACAGCCTTTCACCCTGACAAAAACTGGGAATGATATGATTTAGTAGGAATATTTTCCTATGTTGCTCCAGGAGGCCTGATCACAGAATGAGCAATATCACGTAGAATCACATTTACTGTTTGAGACCTCTGGAGCTCAGCAGAGTCGTTCTTTACAGGAGTATGTTTCTCTACCTCATTCTCTTTATTCTTCCAGAAATTGGTCCTAAGAACCTTTTCCCTCTCCCTACTTATTTAAAGCTTCAAAACAGTTTTTATCTCTTTTTTTTTTTAAATATATATATATTAAGACAGTATTTCTCCTTGTAGAGTGTTCCATTTAAGCTTACATTTAGGAGATATTTCTATGGTAACCTCTGCAAGAACATCCCGACCCAGTCCTTTATGAACAAATGACTGTGCACACCTCACCTACATTTTTGTCTGTGTATGTGTTAATGTAACTGCCCTCCCTACATTTAGCAGATATGAACATTACTGAGTCCAGTTGGCATTAAGTAAATAATAAGCAACAATGACAGCAACAGCAACAATAACAAACTATAATAATTTAATTCCATCTAACTGAATAATTTTCTGTCTAACCATGGCAGTGGGGAACCCATTATGCCATCGAAATTGTTTGCTAAACGTGTGCCTTTCTACAGAGTAGCTTAGGCAGCTGCTGCTGAGGTCTTGTTGTACTGCAGAAGCACTCAGCTGGCCAAAACTTCCTGGTGCAGAGGCATCAATCCCCCTCCCTGTTGGCTGCTCAGTTCACTCTGTAGACCACCAGTGTTTCTGTCAGCTCTGCCTCCCTGATGGACAGCAGAGCTTGGTGAAGATGCACCAGAGTAGAGCATTAGCTTTTTGCATGAGCAGGGGGTTGCACTGCCAGTGGCAGTGGCAGTAGAGGTAGTGGTATTGGTAGGAAAGGAATGATTCTGAAACCATTAGGAATACTAGGAGAAATTAATTACCTTCTTCATTGACTGTAAATCTCAAATGTGAAAGAGTTAGTGTTGTACATTGTTCTTTCTTTAGCCTACAAAGATGTTCTGTAAAGGGTCAGAGATATCTAAGAGACTATCAAAAATATGTAGATGTTTGGGATATATTGTTCATTGCAAAAGAGCAGAGCCAATAAGACTCATGCCTGTAACAACCTAGACTGAAAACTTAAACTTTAGACACAGTTTAAGCACCTAAATCTATTATAATTCCTCACAAGACCCTATCCTAACTGCTGAGGCATCTCAGTGATCACAGGTTTCTCCATTTCTTTACCACAAGCCTTACAGAACTCCTCAAAACTCCATTACTGCCTGTAACCAAAACCATTGTCTTGACCTAGGCAAGCAGTCCAGCAGCTGCTTTTGCCTCAGTCTATTTAGGTGACAGTGCTGGGTTTTGTGCAAATCACAGCCTCTCTTGTTCTGAAGTGCAATAAGACAGTGTGACAACTGATTACAGCAGCCAGTTTTCACTTTTTGTTTTACACAGATGTCCCTTCTTTGTGTCAGAAATCTCCAACTTACACTTCCCAGAACTCATGAGAATTCCTTAACTGCTAGCCTTAATATAATCTTGCTTTACTGTCTTTATGGCCCCTGAATTGGTAAAACTTGGGGTTTCCCCCCTTTTTTTTACATTTAGGGAAAGAAAAACAAGATAGCAGAAGATGAAGTATGGTGTAGATGGGCATCCACCCAAGAATACTTTCTTACTCCATTACAGCTGTAGTATAACTTGTATTTCTCCCCCAAATGTGAGACAGTTTCTCCATATTACTAAAAGATCACACACAAGCACTTACCATCAGGTAGGTTGTAAAGACAAACCCTACCTTATTTAACGGAAGCTTGCTTATGTTATCAAATTTTTATATATATGTAGAAAAGATGCAAGATTAAATATCTTAGTATAAAAACAGAGTTAATAAGCCTAGATTGGCATAGATAAGTTGTTTGGGAGAAATACGCAGGAGACAGCTTTTCTCATAAAGTCATAGAATGATTTGGGTTGGTAGACACCTTAAAGACCATATTTTTCCAACCCCTTACCATAGGCAGGCACACCTTTCACCAGACCAGGTTGCTCTCAGCCCCCACCAGCTTGGTCTTGACCACTTCCAGGGATGGGACAGCCACAGCTTCTCTGGGCAACCTGTGCCCAGAGGGCTTCACCATCCTCACCGTCAAAATTTTTTTCATAACATCTCATTTAATTCTACCCTCCTTCCTCTTAAAGCCATTATGTGTTTTCCTATCACTACATGCAACTTATTAACTCCTCAAGCTCACTCATAGGCCCTTTAGTACTGGAATGTGCAATAATGTCCCTTCTCTTTTCCAGGCTGAACAATCCCACCTGTCTTAGAAGAGGTGTTACAGCCCTGTGACCAACTTAGTGCCCTCCTCTAGAGTCATTCTAACGAGTTCATAACGCAGTCCCGGGGGGAAGTGTGGGGTGGTGGAAACTTCTGCTTATACCAGGAGTGTCTTGGAGGCTCCGAAAGAACACTCTGGCCAGTACAGCTGGGACTGTGCAGACAGACCTGTCCTACCCCAGCCGGTGTTCTGGCGAGAGCATCCACCTCCCCTCAACTAGATGGCTCAAGCGTTACCAGGGTCAACAGAGGGCTCAGACACATGGAGTCCCACGACACTTTATTCCTGAGGTGGNCTGGCGAGAGCATCCACCTCCCCTCAACTAGATGGCTCAAGCGTTACCAGGGTCAACAGAGGGCTCAGACACATGGAGTCCCAAGACACTTTATTCCTGAGGTGGTCCAGAGGCAAAAGAGGCCGAATGGCCTTGCGAAACCCTTGTTATAGGGCACTGGCCAGAGGGCAGGGGGCACAGGGGAGGAGAGGGAGGCGGGGGTATACAGGAGTATGGGATAAGTTTAGGGGACAGGTTAAGGTTAATGAATATAGGGAAATGAACATATCCAAGTAAGGCAACTCAGGGAGAAACCATTTCGCTTTCCAAGGGGTGGTTTCATACAGCGGAGCTATCCCACCAACGTCCCGGGTTGGGCTCAGCTACCCCAACAAGTCTACACTTTTCTTGTGTTGGGAGTCCCAGAGTTGGAGGCAGCACGGCAGGCGGGGATCTCACAAGAGCAGAGTAGAGAGGGAGAATCACCCCCTGACCTGCTGGACATCTGCTGGTCATCTTTATGAGGTACCTGCTTGGCTTTGAAATGGAGTCACCTACAGCTAAAGGTGAATCACTTCTATCACATCACTCTGTTGGTGTCTGTTACACAAAGTGAGGTGCTGTAAGGATGCAGCCCAATGGGTGACTGTGGCTGAAGTGGGCTTTGGGCTTGTCTCTGTCACCCAGCAGCAGAGGCTGTTGCTACCTTTCTCTCCCAGCAAACCAGAACATTTCTCAGTGTTAGTTTTACAATTCTGGCTTCTAAAACATGTTCGCAGTAATAATTTCCTGAAGAATAATTTTTCATCAAGTGATTTACAGAGTGAAAATGATTCTCTGAGAGAGTGACTGGAAAACATGAATGGAAAGACAAGTAATGCCTTGTGTTCCCAAAGGAGTTTGTAGGGAAAGTGGAAATGTGAAAGTTAACTTGCTGTGATAAATTGGACTTACAACCTGGAAGGTGTGGAGAGCTCTATGGCCTAGTCTAAGCCACAACTTACCCACACGTTTATTTTTTTTTCCTGTGTTCCTATTAATGTTTAAGCTCACAGAAAGTCAAAGCCCACTACACAGACTAAGCAGATGTAGCCAAGTGATGGGCTCCTACTTAACAGCAGTAACAGCTTAAAGTAAGTGACTCTCATCCTCAGCCACATGCATCTGCAAATCCCAAGAGTGCTCTGGCTTTACATATACATCTGAATCATATGGTTAAAGCTATATTGTCTGCTTAATGTACTTTGCTGTTCCTGATAATTCTCACTCTGGGTTTAAATGTGTTTGATCATCATTCATAAGAATGGTTTTTTTCTTTCTTTCTCCCCCCCACCCCCTCCATCTAATCCGATGGTCTTTGGGAAGCTGGGATCCTTCCTTGATTTAATTAAGCTAATAATATATTTTCTCTTTGTGATTTTTCCCTTTCAGCTCAGTTTTATTAAATCATAA
The DNA here is from genome assembly GCA_013397795.1 of Orthonyx spaldingii. Lineage (NCBI taxonomy): Eukaryota > Metazoa > Chordata > Aves > Passeriformes > Orthonychidae > Orthonyx > Orthonyx spaldingii. The sequence continues at coordinate 57,277 of VZTJ01003789.1, read as the reverse complement.
ACTTTACTGCATTAGGTCTAGTGATATGCAAATGATTCCTTTAATAATCCACCCCCTAAGCTCTAGAGACATGTGGGGTGTAATACCCGCAGAAATCAGAGCCTCTGGGGTTCATCTGTTGTTAGTCCTGTCAGAAGTGACATCCCTAAATTTACACTTATGTCTTCTACCCCTCTCCCCTCCCTGAAAGTACTTATTTGCAGATTGTAACATTCTGAGTCTTTGAAGTGGCACCTACAACTAAACTGCCACCCACACTTTCCTCTATTTAGGTCAGAGTGACTTCAAACTGGAGAGAAAAAAGCCACACACGCACAGGCATACATGCACACACTTGCACAAACAAAACTGATGCAGAGAAAATCAAATAATGAGGTGCAACCACCCAAGGCTGGTGTGAAAATCAACATATGGGGAATTATTGTGAGCGTCGGGCTCGGCTTCAAATGGGCTTGTTTTGCCTGGAACCCTGAGATGAGCTGAAAAAGACAGAGTCGGTTGCTTTGCTAATCGCGGAGCTACCTGCAGAGAAACAGGCAACCATTAAAAGAAACAAAACAATAGAGAAATAGATGCAGAGGGAGCTGCTGTGGAAAGGCATAGGGTGGGCTCACTGACACCTCCAAGAGCGCTCCTAAAACTGCTGGTTTAAAATACTTCCCATGGCAATGGTTACCAAAGCCAGACTTTGGACTTTAGACCCTCCTCTGTGGATGAGACACCTGCACAGAGAGGTTTCCAATGTCATCAGGGAGAGGGCAAGTGTGACTTCATTTCATTGGATTGGGTACTGCCAACACCAAAGGTTGTGGTGGGCCTCTGCTTCAAGCACTGAAACAGCAAATAAAGAATTGGCAGGAGGATTATCCTTGTGGATTTGTAGTCCAGAGACTTCAAAGCATGTCACTTCATAGAGTGGGTTTTAAGAAGAGGTATAACACCCTTAAATAGAAAAGGAAAATATTTTTGAAAGAATGAAAAAAAATCATTGCATAAATACCTTATAGAATCACATCTATATTCTAAGGGATAGAGAGAAAGTGACACCACTGCCCATGGCAGGAGAGTTAGAACTACATGATCTTTAAGGTCCCTTCCAATCCAAAGCATTCTGTGATTCCATGATTCAATCAAGAAAACA
>VZTJ01003789.1:38197-51153 GCA_013397795.1 Orthonyx spaldingii | reverse complement strand
ATTAAAAGAGAAAAAAAAGAATTTATTTGTGTGAACAAAAAAAAAAAAAAAAAAAAAAAAGGGGAAAGAACACAGCCTGTATTATAATGTTTAACGCTGCTGCTAATTTGCTGAATATTCTGTTCTTGAATGATTTGCTTTCCGGCTATAGAAAGCAAAGAGTAAGAGAGGGCAAGATTCTAACTGAGAGAGAGGTGAAAATATAGCCAAAGATGACTTAAGTGGTGATAAAAATACAGTGGCTGGGACAGATGTCTGAATTATTCATTTCTGTTGATACCATAAACGCTGCATGGGGTAAGCTGTAATATATGTCTTGGAGGTCACATAGATAATGAAATCAGTTGTTTATTTCAATAAAAATCATAGGAAGGACTTTTGATTACATAATAAGGATCTGTTAACCTTGATTTCTTTGCATGCTTTTAATGGAAATGTAGGGGAGGGTGGAAAAATATTCTCTTTTTCACTGAGAAAAGGCTTTTTCTCTCAAAGAGAATTCTGCATTGTGATAAAGTTATTTAGTTCTTTTATTTTGACATGAAAACACTACCACTTTTAAAACCTGAGCTGTGTCAGAGTGTTAGGCAGCTCTTGTGACTACAGAAACTAGTGCCGTTTCCAAGCTTTCCCTTTGCACATTTGCTGGCACTCAGATGCCCCTTAGATGATTAACTCTTTGGGGCAGGAGCTGGTGCTTTATTTCCTGTGTGGAAGCAAAGCAAAATTTGAGTGATCTTCTAACTGATCCAGTAAATGTGGCTATACCTTCATATTACCAGCACTCTGTGGAAGTTGTCTGCCCCACAGAATGGATTCTTGCAACTATGGGACCAGGCCAGAACAAGTTCAACAAGTGTGAAGAAGTTGCATTCTGTCTGGTCTCCTAATCCACTGTAAAACATGAGCATGGAGGATTCCCTCCATTTCCACTGTGGCTTGTTGGAGCAGTTTCCCATTTCATTACTCTATGCACATGTCTGGCAGCCTGTTTGTGTAATATTACACGATATGAAAGTGTTTTCTGATAGAGCTGTATTTAAACTGATCAGTGAAGAAAACCAGAGACACTCTGTCAATATAGAGGGAATATGTTAGTGTTTCACTGATGCATGGGAAATTGTTCTAGTGTGATATCACTAAGACCTTTAATTCCTGCAACATAAATCAGCGTTGTGTTAACAACGAGATACCAAGGAGATATCATTGTTAACGAAATACATTACTTATGCAGTCATATTTGAGTTGTTAAACACCTTAAAACACATTGTTATGTTTGGTTATTTGGGGGCAAAAGTATTTCTGAGAATGCAGAACTATTTGAATGTATGTATATATAATATGCCTACAGGAAGGAAGAATTGGAAACTAATTATCTTCTTTTTTTTTTTTCCATCATCATGTTTTAAGACCAGACCTACACAAAGATAAAATTATGTTAACTTAAAACTCAAGTTACTTTACCCCAGCACATTGCACTGAAAATAGTCAAAGTAGAGGTGTAGAGTAAGAACAAAAAGTGTGTATATAGAAATAGACCCCAGAATGTTCTCCAAGGCTGAATGTTTGTCCATATTTGTTGATTCATTTTTGTTCATCAATCCATTGTCTCCAGCTCTGCTGAGCTACCCCAGTTGGAGGAACCCACTACATAAAACTTACTCCGTGAATTTCTCAAGACGCCAGACAGACAGTAGGAAATATGACACCAGACAGACAGACAGATATGAGATCTTTCTTAAGAATGCAGAAGATTTGTTTTCCTGAGATGCTGATGAGATCTAGTGAAAAACTTCTTGCTGTCCGAGTGCAGAGTCAGTCATTTGGGGAAGAGCAAAGGCAGAAACCCTAAAGCTCACTAACAGATTCTCTTGGGTCCTGACTACCACAGAGTTACTTTTTACAGCCCATCCTCATGGCTGTTTTCACCACTTGGCTGTTGAATATCCCTGTGGTATGGTGGCTACTTCCAGAGGTAATCTATTCCATCCTCTACTGGTTTGCTTTGTAAGAGAACATTTACAAATGTGCGAACAAAAGAGGTTCTGGTCATACATATTTAAAAGTGAAGTTGTATGAGGCTTCAGCTCAGAAGATAACACTGTATATTTATTTATCTTTTTAAAGCATTGTTGTAGTTCCTGGAGCTCTCCTTGACATCTTATCTATCACAGTGCTTCCACTGAATATTCTAACACTGTGCTGCTTTTAATCTTCAGATGTAAACAAAAGCCCATCACAACCTGACAAAAGAAGAGGCTGAATATTGATTTATCTGCTGAAAGAAACTGTCCAAAAATAATTCAAAATACCCTCTGATCTACTAAATATCCATTATGTGGCATGTTCTTTTTTTTTCTTTTCTTATTTGGATTCTCACAGGCCATATTTGCAGGGAGTATATACCAGGGGCTGAAAACTGCAACTTTACTTCATGATTGTAACTTTTTCATTTGTACTAGGTGCCATAAAGGGAAGAATGATAAATCAGTGGTGTAGTCTACTGTCACCTTGAACACTATGTTTTGTTTTGGTCAACTCAACATGGCAGGAATAGAAAAGTCCTGGGAAAAACAATGAAAGTGACTAAGGTTTCCTGATGAGGAGAGATTAAAAAACTTGAAACTATTTAGGTCTCAGTTTGCAGTAGTTCTTACTTCCACCTGTAATTCATCTGGCACTAGGAAAGATTAAACAGAACTGGCTGAGTCTTGGACTAGTGACGTTTTTTATCTCCAGAAGCACTTCCAGGTACTTACCACTGTGTATCTACACATCTAGTCTTTCTTTGATGCAGAGAAGCCAGGGGCACAAGCACAGATATAAAGTCAGCAAGACTGTGTCCTTAATCTGAAGATTGTGAAGGGAGAGTAAGAGAAAATGTTTTCTTTCAGATTAAAAATTACTTGGAAAAGATATTTTTTATTACGATGTATGTGTACAATGCTTAACAGAGTGTGTTCCAATGCTTCCAAAATATAAATGTGAAATATGAAGAAAGATAGCACTGGCAGTGATATATAAATAATAAGTGACATGGAAAAAGCCCATTAAGAGTGCTCTTAATTTAGTTCTGTCTTAATTATACTATTAGAGTAAATGTCACCAGATGATGCATTTATATACAGTCTTCCAAATTCTTTTTCCTGGAATGCACAGAAAGAATTTATCCATAAAATATTTTTATAGTAGTATTAACCCTATATGTTGGAAGCTCTATAACTGTCAGGACAGTTTAATATTTTCCTTTATTCAAGTTCTATGACAAATCTGGTTAGGAGAAATGGATAACTGGTGATTAGATACAAGAATTACCAGCATACCTTTTGGTCACCTCTGTTCCAGGATTCTTGTACCTATATAAATTAAATAGCTTATTTAAAATAATATTCCATGTCACAGACTGGCAAGTCCAAGATGTTAGATATCTCTCAACAAAGGGACATAATGAAATGTTTAATGGTCAAAATAACTAAAGAAATAGTAATAAATCATTTAAAAAATCAAATTACTTGATATTCAACTCTGACCCACTGAACGTAGAAGGTTCATGTCGAGAGCTATAATTACCCTTTTGGTAAAATGGATGTTTCGTTCTTTCACAAGAAATATGCAGATAAGAGAGGAACATCAGAATTCATAACTGCTCAGATTTTTCAGAAATACTCTTTTTTTTCCTAGGAAGAAAATGTTACCATCTGGCCTCTGTGGGTAGAGATCAAACACAGACCTGAAATGCTAGTTTGTTGCCATTCATCACAGAGCAGAGGTAATCTCACTGAGGGCTTCAGTCAGCCGCTTATAAACAACATGCCAAGTATATTACGGTTTTTTGAAAAACAAAAGTAAAATAGCACAAAACAGAACTAAAGAAAATCCCAAATCTCCAACCAACCAAAATAACAACAATAAAAAAAACCAAGAAATTTTCGTAGTGGAATAAATTTGATTTTTTTTTTTTCTTGTGTCTCTGAAAGGTTATGAGCACCCATTCCCTCTTACCTCAGGTCAAAAAATGTCTCATCAGATACTGTTATTTGATCCTGAATCTGATCTTTTACAAACCCCAATCAGAGATGTGGTGTTTTGAAAGCAGACAATGAATGCTGAATGGGTGCTACACAGGTCCGTCTCTGTGCACTTGGAACACCTCTTTGTTACAGGTCTGCCTGGTGTTTCACATTTGTGGTTTGTAATGTCATGGGAGTGTCCTTTGTCATTCTGCGTTAATGGTGCCTGTCATGCACAGAGCACTAATGCCTCACAGACTTGTGACCTGGCACATCTATCTTACAGATGGCACCTTTGCTTATACCTGAGTTTGCTCTGTACGTTCTAAACAGATTGTTTGGTTTGCTTTCTTTTCTATTACTATTTTTTTAAAATCTGCAATAGAAAGCTTTTTTACAGGAGTCTGCCATGCAGATCTAGTTGTTAATCCAATCCTTCAGCATCTTGCATGGTACAAGAGGAAAAAAAAATGGAAGAACACGCTTGGGAGTGTATGTAGCTATCTACTACATCATTTGTCTTCCTCCATCAATCGCAAAATCCAGATTTTGATATCTGCTAATGGGCTAAGAACATGCAAACCTTCATCTTCATCATGTTTTGAGCAGTCACTCTTTGATAAAGCACTTGGAAAAGCCCTTAGGTGTTATTGAAGCCAATGGATAAAAATATATATTTAAATCTGTTTTCACTATCTTCTGCTGGGATCAAGATTTGCTTATAACTCCTACAGGTCTCTGCAGCAGACTTTCTGGGTAAGGTAAAATATCCCTGCCCAGAACTTAGTGCAAACAAGCAGAAAAGAGAGAGGAATGACATCCCTCAATCCCTGTTCTCCAGTGATAGCGCCCAAAGTATGTGAAGAACTCTCAGAAGCACACTATCAATTAATAGAAAAAAAAATACATGTGTGAATGTGTGTATCTATATGTGTATAATTAGGTCTGGGTTTTTTCACCTAAGAACAGTCCTGTCCCAGCACACCTTCTGGAATCCCATTAACAAAGAAAAATCAATGCTTAAGCACCTTTTTAAGACATCTCAAAGAGATGCTATAGAAGGTTGCTTCACCAGAAATTTCTTATTATCAAATGCTCATAGAGTTGTGGAGTAGAAATTCATACTGTGAAAAACACAAGCTATACAAATAGAAGAAGAAAAGAAAGCAACCTCATATAAAAAACACACAAAAGTTATAAAAATGCAATTTCCCATTTGAAGGAATCAATAATCTACAATATTTTGAAAGAAGAGATTTTTTTCTTAATAATTTTACAAAGGATATTATTCAATTTTCCAAGTATGAGAAAATTGAACAGTTACTTGTCCATCTTAAATTTCACTACCTCAATTTCTTCTGGCAAACTGGTTTACATTTTTGAGAATTGGCTGTGCCAGTCTGAATTTCCTAGGACTGTAATGATCATTGGAGTTTACTCAATTTCTTTATTCTTATTCTATTAATAACTCAACATCTTCCTTTAAACCAAAGCGATTTGGTGCAATAATTCAACAATGTCTGTACTTTGTCTATTTTAAGATTCCTAGTAGATGAGGAATAGATGAATGTATTAGTAGATTAGTAAATGATCACAAACATTTAGAGTACAATTTCACCCAAAAATATTAGCTATTGCATGCAGAAATACCTTTAGGTTTTGAATTTAAATTCCAATTTATTTTTAAGCTGTATTTAATGCACAGTGTTTATATTGATTTTAGAATGAGGCATTGTAAAAATGTCTACAAATGGGTAAGGTATATGTGGGTATTACTTTGGGTTTTTTTAGGTAGAACAAGTTCAAATTGCTCTATGCAAAAAAAAACAAAACAAAACAAAACAAAAAAAAAACCCCAAACTTTTCCTCATATATCCAACTGAATCTTTTATTGAAATGCACTCTCTGCTGCAACTGTTAATCTATATGACAGTTTTAACCAGACTAATGTCAGATACATTACCATTTTTTCCCCTACCATTATAAGGTCGTAATCTGTTTTAGTCAGTTAAAGATCCAAATCCCCCTGAAGTAGATCTTAAGCAATCAGCTTTAGGTGTGTCACATCAGATTGGCCTTTTGCTATACTAACTTTAAAGTAGAATGAATTGTTTTACTTCTACTTATCCTGGTGTAATCTAATTTTACCATTCTTCCAACGCATTACCTCTGGCCAGCAACTGCTCTCCTCAAAGACTGTCCATTAGTAACTCAGTATGAGGTGACTTCACCTTCCTGACCAAGGACAATGTCACAGAGGTTAATTTGCTGTGTCCAAATCATATGAAATGCAGGTGAATTTTGCCTTGCATCATGATTTAAAGCAAAACAACTAACTTTATGCCTTGGAAACACCTACCATTGATAAATAAATGTTTATGGCCAATGTGAAACGCTGTGTGTAGTAAACTCAACTCTCATATTCATCCCATACGCTGGTACTTTCAGTAGCTCAGAAACTCAGGAAAGGCCCTTAAAAAACAATCATTGTGCTTTGTTTCATAACATATATTACTAGTGGGGGAAAGATCTTTAATAAAATATTTAGTCTATTCTTACTGTTCTTCTCCTGTTTCTTCATAAGTAAAAAATAATGGAAAAATGGCATTTTCATAATTTCGCTTGTGAAATGCTCTTCAGTTGTGATGATGGTGATGTCCTTTTCTTTCTATTTATGTTTCCCTTTTTTCTGATTTTTTTTTCCTTTCTTCCTTTTAGATACAGACTTTAGAGCTTCTAACTTGGTGCTGCAAGAGAATCAGAAAATCACACAAAATTTGGAAAGGAAACCTGTAGTTAGTCTGGAACAACATCCTCCGAGAAGCAAGGACAATTTTCAACTCAGTTTAATCTGTGCAGTTTATTTCAGAGAACTTTTGAAATGCTCATGTTATTCTTTATTCAAACTGTGCATTTTTATGCTTTCCTCAATCACTGGTTAGTTACTCTGTGATTTAGGAGACCCACTTTTGGGCATTAGAAATTCATATTAATCTAAGGTGAAACATGAAGACTACTCTGTTCCTCCTCTTTTTAATTAATTAAAGATAAAATTCAGACAATAGCTGATATCTTAACTGGAACTCCACTCAAAACTCATTTGTTTTATAGTGGACCTCAGGACTGAATCTTGTACTCCCGCCTAGGTCTTAATTTTTCAGCATTGTTTTCATGGCTTCTTGTGACAGAATAACAGACACAGTGAAATGATTTTGCCACAGCCATAAAGTTTATTGACTTAGACTTTTATCTCAAAGCATTGATATTTATGTGGGTAGATCGATGGATCACAGAGGTTCACAGATGACCTAGCCAGTGGCATTATTCAATATAAAACAAAAATACTTTTCATCAGTCTTCAGCTTCTGCGAATTTGCATCTCTTCAGCCCTTTCATTTTTGTCAAAGTAGCTAAATTATTTATGTACACAACAGAAACAACACTAAGGTATGAAAGAAAGTAGAATTAAGTTTAAAATCTTTGAGGTCTAGCAAAGATACACCGGAAAACGTTGCCTAGAAAGGCAGTAGAGCCTTCATCCTTGCCAGGTCAGATGCTGTTACACAAATGTAAGCTTGGTAGTAAACTGGATAGCATGAACAGTCAGTCCAATTGCAGAACTGATCTATGAAGAAGATGTCATTTGGGTAATCTTGCCACTTCCAATTTCTGTAAGAAAATTAAATATTTTTATTAATGGAAAATAATTTGGTGGGGTTTTTTTGTAAATATGAACATTGGTGGCATGATGTTAACAATGCCATTATAATCACTGGATTATTATTTTATTAATGTTGAATTTAGGCTTGGAGAAAACAAATAGTGAAAGATTTTCATGCAAGTTATGTTTTGATCCCTAAAGCCTTTGGTAAGTTATTATAATCAGGGATAGAAAGCTATTTACAGAAGTGATCTATGCAGACTGCCTTAAAACCTTGTTGCAAATTACCCTCAAAGTTCCCAAAAGTTTCTTTGTTTTTTCTAACGAGAGCTTCTGATGCAGGTGTGTCATGTCTTCAGTGACTATGAAAGGTCAAATATTAACAACTCAGACTTCACCAAACCATTTTGTTATTGAAGACTTGGCTGAAGTCCTTTTCCCAGCTAGGTTTTTAGCCTTAGGGGGAAAAAAACCCCAAACCCAACACCTAAACCCCAAAATTTCAGACATACAAAATAAGTAAGAAGAGTATGCAAAAAATTTTTTAAAAAAAGTGTCTTAGAGAGGTATGTCAGGCATATGTTGCTTAAAACAAATTTGAATTGCAGTGAGATTCTTATATTATCCATGTCCATCAGCACTGAGAAAATTGTATCATCATTTAACTAGTGTCCTGATATTTGTAGTTCAAAATCCAGGAAGTTTATATAGTAGTGATAATAATATATACTTCACCTTATACATAATTTTTTTTCCTCTAGTGCACTCTTAAGTTTACAAGACTCACCCTTTCTTGGAAATCATTATTCACCAGTGCCATCAGAAAGGGAAAAAAAAACCCCCTTTTTGATTAAGTTTTCTTATTTTAATGTTGAAATTCATATTTATAGCGTTTACATTACTCTCCTGACAAGAGATCAAAAATAGATGGCAAGACAGGAATAGTATCTTTACTGTGTTAATGACACTTTAGTTGCACAAGCATCCAACTCCTCACTACATATCAGTGTGATGAAAAATTTTATTTTCAGACTTTGGAGAATTTAAATTGATAGGAATTTAAAAAAGTGTAAATTACTAATTTCCTGCTTTCACTCAAGGAGTTCTTTCCAGTTGTCTTTTTCAGAGAAACAGCCATTTTAGTTTTACAATTAGCTAGTTTACTTAACTGAGAAGCAAATATTCCTGTGATCACTCAGGCTAACAGCAAAAGCAAGCAAGAACAAATCCATGTTTTAATGACTACAGATGGCAATACTATTCTACATCTCATCTCTTCTGCATTGCAAATTCTCTTATTAATATCCTTATATGTCAATTTTAGACTTGAGGATTTTTTTTTTCATGCTACTCCACATTTCCCCATGGTGTTCATAATTAAAAGTCTCCAGAGTAGACTAAAGTTAATCTGAGCTCTTGTTCTGCCTCTGAGTTCCATAATTATAACTTGATACATTCATGGCTTTTAATAAAAGACCCAACGCTTTATGCACTGCTATAGCAGTGCTGCTACCCTTTTTTTTTTTGTTTGGAGGAAACAAAGGCAGAAGGGTATTTCATCTTGGCATCCTGAGAGCCAACTGCACATTAAGTCAGGCTTGAAAACAGCAACCTGGAGCGCAGAAGCTACAGATGCTTTTGTGGGACAGGTTTCTTGGCTTTCCTGCATGAGGTCAATTACAGTAGCAATTACATCACAGCTTTAGCCAAAATCCTGCTTTTGGCATTGAAACAAATCACCTGCTGGCCTCCACCACAGATTTCAGACCAGCAATAACAAAAAATAATAAAAAAATAAAAGTCCTGTGTAATTTGGGTGAGGATAAGGGTGCAAGCTAAAACTCCATGAAAAATGAAGTCATACTCTATGACAGGTCATTGCACTATCCTTTCTGATCTGCTCAATAAGTCTCCTCATAATTTTTAGTGCATGCCCTAGTGTGCTTGAAATGTTTTATCCCCACTTTCCAGTAGCAAAACTAATTCTCTAAAGGGGGAAAAGAGATTGTAAGAGTGAATGTATCATGATAAAATACAACCAGCCAGATGGCACGTGGCTCTGGCTCAAGTGAAAAACAAATCTGCAGCTCTCCCAGGGCAATAGTTGGGAGAGACTGAGTTGCATGAGGTGTAATCCTTCTACCAGCTCTCTGGCCTGTAGGGCAAGCAGATCTTTTGTGGCATCACAAAGGGTTCAAGTGCTCTCTATATTTCAATTTGAAAGCACAAGACAATAGAAAAATTGAGACTAAAATTGTCACCACAGATCTTGAGAAAAAAAAACCAAACAAAAACAAAAACGCTCTGTACTCCACTCTGTTTAAGGACTAGAAGCAATTAGGAGAATCAATTAACTCGATGAAAGCCTAATGAAATATCTACTGACGTATGAGGTAATCAGAGTGATTTTGACATTTGTCTTGTCTGCTTTCACACAAGTATTGTCCAAGAATACCAACCCTGACACAAAGTTGGTTGAGAAAAATTTCAGCCTACAGAAATTCCAGACCTCACACCTTGATGGAGTCACAACACCCTCAATGGCTACTGCGTGTCAACTTCTGCTCACCTGTGTCTGCTGGAGAGGGACTTTTGAGAAGGACTTGTGATAAGGGGTGATAAGGGGGAATGACCTGTGCTTTAAATTAAAAGAGGGTTGATTTAGATTAAGTATAAGGAAGATTTTTTACAATGAGTATGGTAAAGAACTAGTACAAATTGCCCAGATCCTCCATCCTTGCAAACATTCAAGATCAAAATGAGATTGACTCCAAGGAGCCTGATCTGATTGAAAATGTCCCAATTCATTTCAGGGAACAAGTTGGTTTAAATGTCTTTAAGATCTCTTGCAACCCAACCCATTATATGATTCTATGACCTATGTGCTCAAGTACATGTATTATGGCTCAGAGGGCTACCATGCCAAACACCTGCTAAGAGGAATTTGAATTTGATACCTAATGTGTACTTTTGCCACCTTTTTCTTTTTTTATCCTGTGACAAACTCCTTTGTCCATCAGATAACTGAGGCCCTTAATTGATGTGCAATTGCCACAAGCAGAAACACACCACATCGATTCTCATCTTTGCTTATAAAATCTTTGAGAGGTTTATGTCATGTGGGTGGAGCTGACCAAGGACTGAGCAGCTCTGTGACCTCTCCTTGTCACCATCCAGCTGTACCCACATAATGCCTCTCAAACAAGCACCTTCTTCATGGCAGGCAGAAATGGATCATCAAGCAAGATTAAAAACCTGGTCAGAGAAAAGTGACTTTCTTTCATCTCGGCCAAGGTTTCAGCGGCTCTTAAACCCCTAATTGCCAAGCCTTCACACTCCACTTCCTAGACTGAGGCATGATCTGGGTTCTGTATGTATTTATCTCACCCTACCAGACTTCCACAGAAAATACAGTAGTTCTCTTTTTATGAAGTAGGAACATTTGGCAGCACTGCAGGTGCTTTTTGTCCAGTATCTCTGTTACAGCAGGCAGAAGCTAAATGGGTGATTACAGATGCACAAATCTCAAGAGATTCAGAAGTTTATTTCTAACAGGCACCCAAGAGTGTTCTTGTTTGTGTACTATCCATATACACTAGTCAAACCTCTTATGTATTAATTTCTAACAGTGCAGTGTCCTATTTGAAGACAATAGTCCAAATTCATTTGCAAGAAAATTTCTCTGACTTCCTTCTTCTTGCTTCAAAGTCGTTAGGCTTCAGGAATGTCAAGTCAGAATAGGTATGTTTAAGTAAACACACATTTCTTAGCACTCAGCATTTAAATTGAGACATCTCAGGCTCATTGTACTGTGACATGAGACAAGTTAATCTACGTTTGGTTTTATGCTTAGATCTGGTGATTTGAATGGTATCACACAGCAACATATACACAAGGTAAGTGAGAAATAGAGAAACTATGAAACTATCAGATACAGAAGATTTCCTTTGAGAAAAATATGTCTGTGCCCCAAATCTTATGTTTCTTCCAGCTAGAGCAGTCATTCTAAAACTGATGTCTCTTCCCTTCTTCCCATCTTGGCTCTCTAATACCCAGGGATTAGCCTTGTTTTTACACGAACAGGCAAGATACTTTGCCAATTGAAGGGTTACAGGGCTGAAGTTGAAAAATTAAAATCTTCCCATGTGTTTTGCATAGCAGAAGGACTCTGACTGCTATTAGCCAGTGTACTCTAGGAGCACAAGTGCACTGTAGTGGCACAGAAATACAAACATAGCCTCAAGATGAATGTACAATATTTACATACTGGTACATTCAAATGGTGGGGTAGCAGGATTTAACTGATGTCAACAGTTTGGGGTGCCTGTATCTCAAGTTCCTGTGGGAAAGGAGATATTCTGTTTGGCTTGCTTTAAGTTTGTTTGGTTTTTTTTCCCTAGAAATCCATCCTGTAAATTGGGTGTATTGGACTCTGGTTAGGGGCTTCATTTAACTTTTCTTGGCTTTGCACAACAGTAGCTTATAAAACTGCTACCTGTACTTCTTTCGATTAAAGCAGAACTAATATAAAACAGCATTTTCTTCTGTGTATACATCTCAGGTTAGATTAAGAAATAAAGATCCAGCAGACAAAAACAAGAGAAGATTTTGAAATTTGCATAAGCAATATTTTCAGAGATTAAAAAAAAAAGTTCATCATGAACCTTGGGCAAAGATTTGAGTGGTTTCTTATTTGATCAGAACCTGTTTGTTTATCCCTAACTTTAACCATATGGAAACAGTTTTATGGAGAAGGCTCATAAAATGAAAATGACAGAATGCACAGCTCAATCTGAGTCTGCTTGGGCTGTAAATATCTTGTTATCACCTGCTATGATGCTCTAAAGCTTAACTCCTGTACTTGCATAGTCAGTACTGTTGTCTTACAGACTGTAAAGGTAGTTCAGCCTGAAGATCCAAAAACGTAGAATGCCAAAACCACACATTAATATAGAAAATGTCAGCATTGTAAAACAAAGGGCAATGCAAAGATGGGCATCAGCTTTAGTAAGGAAGAGAAAAAGGTGGAAAGAGACAGAAAAGAAAGAAAGAAAAGAAAGAATGAAAAGAAAGGAAGAAAAGAAAGAAAAGGAAGAAAAGAAAGAAAAGGAAGAAAAGAAAGAAAGGAAAGGAAAAAAAGGAAGGAAGGGCAGAAGAAAGGAAGGGTGGAAGGAAGGGAGAGAGAGAAAGAAAGAGGGATAGAAAGAAAGAGAGAGAGAAAGAAGGGCGGAAGGGCGGAAGGAAGGAAGGAAGGAAGGAAGGGCAGAAGGAAGGAAGGAAGGAAG
>VZTJ01003789.1:16093-37815 GCA_013397795.1 Orthonyx spaldingii | reverse complement strand
AAGAAAGAAAGAAAGAAAGAAAGAAAGAAAGAAAGAAAGAAAGAAAGAAAGAAAGAAAGAAAGAAAGAAAGAAAGAAAGAAAGAAAGAAAGAAAGAAAGAAAGAAAGAAAGAAAGAAAGAAAGAAAGAAAGAAAGAAAGAAAGAAAGAAAGAAAAAGAAGCTAGGAAGGCAGGTAGGAATTCCTATGAAACACAATACTGTCAAATCAGACACAAGTGAAGTGAGGAAACTCAGTCCCAAACAAACAATATGATTTGCCAAGAAAACAGAACAGAGCAGTGAAAGAGTGAAGTAAATCTGTTTTTAAAAATAAATTTCTAATCTGATTTTTCTGATTTCTCTTACTGACCGTTTCCACAGCACACAGGTGCCCACAGTCATGGCAAGACAGCTCTTAGTCTCTTATTGCATTAGCTTTAAGAAAGAATAAAAAAATCTCCAATAAAACAACAACAACTAAACAAAAACCAAACCCAAACAAAAACAAAGCCCAAAAAAACCTTTTCTAAGTTCTGCTGCCTGGAGGGATATAAACACTCCTTGCCCAGTTCGAGCAGACACCTATTGGCTGAGTTTACGGGGGCCCTAACAGCTTCTGCTGACCACCTGACAAAAACTCCCCAAAAGTTATGATCCTCAAAACAGCTCATGCATCTGATCCAGATAGCTTTCAGTGTCTTTGTATCACCAGGGTGTTAAGAAGAGTTAAAATTTGTCCCTAACTGGTGTTACACCTGCTCCCATCAGTGCCTAGTTACACGTTAGATTGATTGTAAAGCTTTATTGTTTTATAAGTCTCTGCTTGGTCCGTTACCAAGTCACATTAACAATCTGTTAATGGTTTTTATTATTCCCAAAGCATCTACAATAGGTGTCTACGACCTGGAAACAGTCCTTAGAGGAGTGAAGAATAATGACAATAATTGTGTTGATCTGTTCCTCAAGTGACATTTCTGATACTCTGGCATCAAGGGTTCTGAACCTGGTTTCTGCTCCCTGAACAGTATCTGCCCCATAAACAAAGGGATATTAAGAAAATGTAAAAGCACCCGGTGACAATATGGAGCAGAGGAATTCAATTCATTCCTGTCAGCACTTAACTTCAAAGGAGGGAGGAAAAAAAATTAAGGAAAAATACAAGCCTATCTGGAACTGCTTCCTGAAAGTAAACCCTCATCCATCTTTAATGGAAACTGTGGAAGTAAACAGGCTGGCTTCAGTCATTTAAATGTAAATTTGCCTAGTCACTGCGGAACCTATGAGGAAAAAAACTTGTCCTAACAACTTGATGAGAATTTGTAAGTCCAATCTATAGTTTCTTGCTCAGGAAGGTAGTGCTAAATAACGATTAGGAGGACATTAGCCAGCAACTGTGAAACGCATCTCTTGTTCCCAGCTTCACCACTGATCTGCAGTTTGACATTGATCAAATAACCTAACATCTCCATTCATCTGTTTTCCACTCATCCAATATTTAATTGAAAAAATAAGATTTGGTATCATTGGTTGTTGCTTTTCATGCATTCAGACAGCAGAAATAAGCATTTAGGGATGTGTCAGCTGATGCTTTCAAGCACATCTGTGGTTGAAAGGAAAATATACTTTGGTGATTACAAAGACTTAGAATATCCAGTCCCTGATTAGTTGTTCTTATAGAAAAGGACGAATTTTTCCTCAGACTCCAGGATATTTTGTAAGTACTTATAATTACTGTAAGCTGGACTTTATCACTGGTGGAGCAAAGCATATTTAAAAGAAAAGGAAAAAACATATTTTTCTAATATATATATACATATATATTTGACATTACAGAATGAAATTCTTCTGTAAGTATCAAAAAATCAGTGTTAAACTATTTTTTAAAAGGTCTAACATGACTTGCTAGCAATAAACAAGTAATATCATAGAAAAACTAACATTATGGAAAGATGAACTGATAGACAAAAAGAAATTTGGATAATTCTGAAAAACTTCAGTTTAAAAGTGTGGGATTCTTTCCCAGACAAAAATTTCTCAGTTATGTCTGCGTACATTCCATTTACTATGCTGCTTGTTATATGTCCCTGTTTCCCTGTCCCTGAGGGTCACTTGTGGTGCCTACTGAGAACAAAAGGAAGGTCACCATAGACTTAAAAGTCACTTCTCTATAAGATGGCTCTGACATACTTTGACTCATGCAGGGAAGTTTTGATACAGATGATAGAAATTGGGGCCATTCCTCTTTCTGTAAGTCTGCAACCATCTTTCACAGACTGGTCAAGTCAGGTCCCAATTAATCATAAAATACAGGGATTGAAGCCAAAGAAATATTAGAAATTGTTTCTTTGCTTTGACAATATGGAATATGCACACCTAAATTTCAGTAAACAAGATTTAGGATGCTAAATGTGTGTCTGCAAGCCCGATGACTTAATTCTTCATGCAAACTTACTTGTTATTGTTCTGATACTGACAGAAATAAGTTGTTTAGACCTCCTGTCTAAGTGCTATTAACTTCCAAAAGCTATTTGTCTATCTCTCATGAAAATCTCTGTTTTGTCATTTTCTTGAATCCCATGTTAAAGGACGATACTTTTTTGCTTTGTAAGTCATCAGACACCCCACTGCCTAATTGGAGATCATGCATCCCACGATAAGAGTAAAGGACCGAAAAAAATGGCTATTGCAATGCTCAGCTTTGAAGGCCCTAAATCCAATTTTGTATTCACACTTAAGAACTGCACTGGACTGGTTTACCCACAGCAGGATTTTTCCTTTTTAAAGACTTATTTATTCATTTTTTAATGATTTTTAAACAGGTTTGAAGAGGCTTAGCTTTTGTTAGTAAATATTCACGTCAGTCATTTGAACTAGTTTGAACAGGCCAGACCTAAAGCTGATGTATCCCTAGATGTAGAGTGCATGCCGATTTTTTATTTATGGCCCTGATTACTCATCTTCTTTTGCATTTCGCAACCTACATTAAAGCAGAAGAGTGTAAAATGTCATGAAATAACAACAACACAAGTGTAAAGGAAATAAACAGCAGTGATGAACAGAGAATGAAGCACATATTTGATACAGTCATTCTCAGTTTTACACATCATAATATTTTTTTTTTTTAATAGATCTGTACTATTGGTACAAACAAAGTATTTTTAAAAGAGTTTCCCAAAACATTACCATGTTTAATTCTTGAGGCCATAGTGAAAGTTTCAATTCACAGTGAGGTTCAGTATTATTCTGGGTATTCCAGGATACATTTCCTTAAATCCTTGATTTTAGGGGGTTATATGGCAATAAGCAAGAAAAAAAACACCTTCTGAACAAGCAAGTGAATTTCTTCTTTTCAGGATGAGGTGATAGATCTGAATATTTCTCTTTTTCTCTTCATAAAGCATTTAAATGATTCTGAATATATTTATTTATACTGCTAAAGAAAAAAAAAAAAAGCAGAGCATGAAGAAATCTTGCTACATAAAAGAAGGAAAGAAAATATAATCTTTTACTTTGAATTTGTTTGCCGGCAGCTTATAAAATCTCTGGGTTATACGAAGCTTTTAATCTATCACCCAGAGCTGAACCTTCTCATTGAAAACACATTTTATTGAATTGCATTTAAATTATTTAGCCGTTTTTATAGGCATAAGGTGATCAAATACATAATGTATTTTGATGGTCCCCAAAATGTCCCTGATGTGTGCTGGCTTTTGCTAATTAAATTCAGACTACTTGCTTTTTAATGTGTCAGGTTTAGTTTCTCTTTTTTTGTCTCTTTCTTCTTTCTCTCTTTCTTGCTTTCTTTCTTCTTTCTTCACAGGAAAAAATAAAGGTCAGCTGTTAATTAGTGGTTTTCTGAAAGTATCCATTAATATTACATAAATTACTGCCTCAAAATCCAATTAGAATCCTGGGCCATATTGAAACTAAATAGATCATTTAATTTTCAGGGCACAATATGAAATGAGGTCTAGGAAAGAAATCAATACTGGTTCAGTAAGAAAATATCAAGAGAGGTGTGTGTGGGGGAGTGGTGGTGGTGGGTGTACTCACATAACATAGTAATCTCAGCTTTATGAGGACTTGGATGTATGAGGTCAATGTGTATTTAAATGTGCAACAAAGATGGCTTTAAAACAATAGGAAAATATCTAACTCTTCAGCTGCCTGTATTTTTTAATTCTGTGAGGTTTTGCGCTTGTGATCATCTCCCCCTCCCCAACTTTTTTTTGTTTGTTTGTTTGGTTGTTTTTTTGTGAATTTTTTTGGTTTGTTTCAGCTGTGGTAACATCCTATTCCAACTGAAGAAAAGGGAATATTAGAAACTTTTGATTAAAGGAGGATATGACCATAAAATCAGATTTTTGAATTAAAAAATTCATGGACAGGTAGAAAAAACTGTTTTAGTATTTTATTTGTTGTGGAAGTTGTACAGTTTGACCATGGAAAAATAAATAAAAAAATGTATAAACCTGGTTTCTATACAGCAAATACTGTGATTCACTACTCTTTGAATAGTGTCAATATTTGAGTTTCTTGAGCATTTGTGACGAGATGGAATTAAGTTGGTTGGCCTAATGGCTCTTAAACATTTTAGGACACTTGGAAAACCAGTGCTTTCAGCACTTTCTTTTAGCAAGAGCCCTTCTCTGTACATAATGAACAATAATTGATCAATATGACATGGAAATGTGTTTTTTTTATTATTAGCTTCTCCAGTGGATAAAAGGAGTGCAAGTCCTTCTACAAAAGACCATTAGGCAAATGGACTAGAAGTATCAAACTGTTAGATTGAATGGGCAACTCCAGAGCCTGAAGAAGCCAGGTTTCTAAGCAAATAAAATTGGTAGATGGTATTACAGCCACTTATCGAGTAAAAAAGGACCTGGAAACCAATGGTTGAGAACATTCAGAATGAATTGCATTAGCAAATCAAGCAGCTGGTGAGAGAGGAGTAGGGAGATGGTAAAGGGGATGGTAAGCAACAAGGGCGAAGGAGGTGGAAGAATTCTGGTTATAGAAATTTCTGCTGTTTTCAGAGAACAAGGATAGAATATGTGAAGGACACCCCTGCAGACTCATTTGGATAAAGGGAACGTTAGTTTAGAACGCACTTTTGAATGGCTACTGGGCCCCAACACTAAATAAATCTAATCAAAAGCTGTTAATTATGGACTCAAAACACCAGTAGAAGGGTGTTTTACTTGGAAGATTTACCTGGAAAAAATATTAAAATCCATGGGTACTAGTCAGTCAGTCAGAACAAATTTAACAAAAGAAAATAAATACTGTTTAATCTCTGTTAAAAAAAAAAAAGAAAAAAGAAAAAAAAGCTACTTTTCTTCTGTTCCTTACTAAGTTATTATTCAGAAGAGAAATTATCAGGTATAAAAAGACAACAAAGAAGGAGATTTCCGAAATAAATTTCTGGTTAGGGAAGTTGTGCCTGACACAGTAGTTGGAATGCTGCTCTTGCAAAATTTTTGGTGACTTGTGCTGAAGAGGAGGTGTAGGTGAGAAGGAGAATCTGAGAAACTCTGTTAAGTCCTGTCCCCTTAAAAGTTGTCAATGTGTCAGAGACAGCAGCTAGATTACCCATGAATCAAAGAACCCATGTAAAAAGGGGAGTGTTACCAACAGAGAACCTGGAAATTTTTATCCATTTAGCACAAAGCCAAATTAGAAGGAATGCAGGGAGTGTTGTTAATCTGATTGCTGCCTTCTGCCTCTCAGTCTGCATAGGTATGGGAAAAGGGTGGTCCGTTTTGATGGACTTGGGTTGGAATATTGGAACTTCTGACTAGAAATTAGGAAAAAAGTTTCATGGTGTAGATTATAATAATATAAAAAAGGCAAGACTTTTTAGTACAAGATTCACTTCTGTACTTGGGACAAACTGAAAAATGTACTTATAGCACATGTTGACATGATTTCAGCTCCAAGAAATGGTTGAAGCATGTTAAACCTCTGCTACTAAGTTTGATATATTTTCATTAACATATCTGACAGTTTATACCAAAGAACTTTTAAAAAGCTGTCTGAAACTATCTCTGACATCTCTATGTCAATGTTCACAAAATTTTGGAATGCTGGAGATAATTCAGAGAACTGGTTACAAAAGTGCTGGTGTTTTCAAAAGGAAACAATAAACCTGAATAACTCTATACATTTAGCAAAGATTCACTCTTACTTATTTTATGTAAAGTAGATTCCATCTAACTAACGTGACATTTTCATTTGAGAGGAGCATATGTTAAATTATTAAATACAACAGTGCTGGTACAGTGCTCATAGATGTCCATGAGGCATTTGATTTGAGGCTATACAGCATTTGATTAAGTAATTAAAACAGTTAGAATCAATGCAATAAATAGGTTTAAAGGAATGAACAGATGCATTTTGTTGTAAATAGTTTTGTTTGCAGTCAGATGTTATGCCATTTATAAAGTTTATAGTGAGTGACAGAGCTGAAGCCTCAAGACGTGAATTTGAGAAAAGTTGAGTATCCTTGAGTAGGACTGAGCAGCTCAGGGATGATCTTATCTGTGTGAATACATACCTGATGCCAGGATTTAAAGAAGTCAGTCTGACTCCTGGCAGTGGTACCCACTAATAGGACAGGAGCCACTGGACATCAAGTAAAAAAAAAAAACCCACAAGACATCTCCTTTAAACACAAGAAAAAAAGAAAAAGTAGTTTATGTTGATCACACACTGGAAGAGATTCCCCAGATTTACAGAGGGAATGTGAAGTCTTCATTGCTGAAAATATTAAAAATCCAGCTGGACTGAGTAACCTGTTTTATTTGACCAGGCTTTGAGTAGGGTGGTTGGCCTAGGTGACCTCCAAACATGCTTTCAAATCACAGCTATTCTGTGATTCTGAAAAGTCTTCTTCAATTCTGATGATAAGACAAAGGTAAGTCAATACTACAGAACTTGTTCAGGTAGGTGAAAATAAGCATAATTATTTCAATACACAGTCAAAGAAATCTGAACAATTTTGAGGGTCATGGTGTCTAACCAATGCAAAAAATCTTCAGCACCATTGTAGTGATCAGCTCTAAAAAGAACTTAGGTCCTATGGGACCTAGCCCAGATAAAGAGGAAGATCTTGAGGAGGAGGAGAGGGGCTAGATGACCTTCACATTTAACACAGCATAGCAATAAGACCTCAAAGAAGAATGAAAGAAACATATCACATTAATGGTTTTCCCTTGCAGATGGGGTCTTTGTTCCGGATTATGTTGCGCCACATTCCTTTGTTCTGCAGCCTTGTAGGATGGCATATGGCCCCACGTGTTTTATACCAGACATAGCCTATTTAATCTTTTCAGCAACAATTAAGTTTCCATGTTAGCTGATTCAGAGATTATTGTATCAGAACTATTAAACTGGTGGGTTGTTTTTCTTCCACCTCAGTTTAACTATTTTTTTTGTTGTTGTTTAAAACAAACACTTGTCTCTGTGGTGCAGCACATACCAATATAGAACAGAATTACAATGTACTTCCAGCCAAAATCAGTTTATTGTCTATTTCAGTAGTTTTCTTATGGTAGCAATTATTCTCTGTAAGCCTGCAAGCAAGCAGCAGAAATCTGAAATCATCAAAGAGTTTTTATCTGCAGCAATTTCAAAAATGGCAGGTAGCTGATAGTTTAAACTTTAGTTCTCTGCAGTAGAGCAGTGTGAGAACTGGAGAATGCCATCTGCCTTCAACAGCTAGTTTTAAATGCTCAGGAATCAGGCTTGTGTTGCCATTGCTCGTATGTGCTAGTTAAATCAAGCTGGCATGGCACAGCAACAAATGAGTCACCTGTAGTAAAACTGATGAGTGAACTCCATCTTCTTGAGGGTCACGGCTACGTTGGAGAGGTGCATTCTCAGCTCCACCAAGTGTGTACCTCTCAGCAACCACTCTCTATTAAATCAGAGGCAGATGCACTGGAAGGGTATTGAACAGTGCCCTTATTTAATGTAATATAATGTTTCTCATATATCCTCATAGGAAAAACAGGTTTTGCATATATATATACATATACAGCAACATATATATACATATACAGATGCATTAATGCAATCAAAAAACCCCAAACATACAACAAACAAACAAACAACAAAAAACAAGCAAAAACCCCAAGCCCATCTTCTGAATTCCCAGAACTGGAGCTGAGAACTGATAATCCATAATGTCATGGTGATTCTGGAGGGTTAACATGAAACATTCTTGTTTATCACTATTATATTTCCAACAGTGAGGACCGAGTCCCTTTGTCTTAGTTTCACCCCCATGGCAACTAAGCCTCATGAAACTTTTTGCTTGCTGTCTGAGCCTCCAACCCCCATAGTGGGACTGGGGGGAGAATTGAAAGAGTAACAGCGAGAAAACCCATGGGTTGAGATAAGGGCTGTTTAATGTGTAAAAAAAGCTGTGCACAAAATCAATATGAAACAAAAAATTCACCCACCACTTTCCATGGTGTTCAGTAATCCCTAGGGCTCCAACACATGTAGCAATCATTTGGAAAGACCAACGTCGTCGCTCTGATAGTTCCCTCTTTCCTCTTTCTTCTGACCAGCTTTATATGCTGAACACAGCACCACGCATTATGGAATATCCCAGTGGTCACCTGGGGTCACCTGTCCTGATTATGTCCCCTCCCAGCTCCTTGTGCACACCCAGACCCCTCACTGGGGTGGGGTGAGAAGCAGGAAAGACTTTTTCTATTTAAACACTGTACAGCAATAACAAGAACAGTCTGAATAGCTGATAAAAAAAAAAAAAAAATTAAAAAAAGTCAGATATTTTCATTATAAAACCTATTGCTACTTAAATATTTCTCTTTGGTACTCTCTAGTTTGGGACAAGCTGTATTTGGTTTTATTGAGGAACTGTTTTGCCCAAAAATGATCCATTTTGTTCAAAATTTTTGAAGGTCATTGAGAGCTATAAGAAAACTCAAAAAATCCTAACGTGATTTAACAAAATTAGGTTTGGTTAATAAAATTTCTAACAAATTAGAAATAACCAAGGGTAATCTTTTTGATAAAAAGGAAATAATGAAGCATGGAAGGAGAAAACTTATTTGCTCCCATACTCTGCTGGGATCTTAAGATAGGAGAAGGGAAGAATGCTGTCTGTTTGGATGAATTTGGCTCAAAAGAATTACTCAGTAAGCACTCAGCTGTAGAAGTCACAGAAGAAAAGGAGAGAAAATCTGACCAAGACTAATGTGTTCCTATTTGGTTACCTGGTGAGACAAAAATATGGTATTACAGAAAGAAAATGTCTTTAGACTTAAGGGATATAAATGATGGTTTGAGCTAAGACAATATTGTTCCAATCCCCTGCCATGGGCAAGGATGCTTTCCACTATCCCAGGTTGATGCAAACTCAGTCCAACCTGGCCTTGAACATTCCCAGGCACAGGGCAGCCGCAGCTTCTCTGGGCGACTTGTGCCAGGGCATCACCATCCTCACAGTAAGGAATTTCTTCCAAATATCTTATCTAAATCTCTCCTTTTTATTTTAAAGTGGTTCTACCTTGTGCTGTCACTATCTGCCCATGTAAATGGTCACTTTTTGTCTTTTTTAAAGTCCTATTCAAGGATGAAAAGGCTGCAATAAGGTCTCCCTGGAGCCTTCTCTTTTCCAGGCTGAACCCATCCTCCTATCTCAGCCTGTCTTTATAGGAGAGGTGCTCCAGCACTTGGACTATCTTTGTGAACATTATAAATAGCTTTCCTATCCAAAATAACTGCGGTATGTATATCTATAAATAAGTGATGTATTGAAATGAGTAGAGCGCTCTTATTTTGATTTCTTATAACGGAAACATATGGAAATATTCAGCAAAATTCAAAGGCAACTCATTTAAAACTGACTAAATGGTATGGAACTCATTTCCACCAGATACAATTTGGTACATATATCTTCATAGGGAAAATATCAATATCTGCAGTTATATTAAAGAGCATCATATGGGAATTTTTCTGATTTTGAGCAAAATCTAAACTCTATATGATTGAAACAAACAAAAGCTGTCCCCACAGGGACAAAGTTTTAGCATTTCCAAGAAAATGAAAAATTTACTTTTCTAACCTAAATTTACTTGAAAGGCAGTATCAACACCACAGGTCACTTTCAGCATTAATTTTATGTATAAATTGAGGGAGAGATAGAAGCAAAATATCCAAAAAATTGCTACTAGAAATATTTTCACTAGCATTCTACTGAACTTTCAACCCTTCAGTTTGCAACCGGGAAAGAGATTTAACTTTTTCATATGGTTTCCATTATTTTCAGTTTCAGATGTGTTAGAAATAGAGCTACAAACATTGCCTCCTGTCAAGCTCTTTTTCAGGAGCATATGACAGCAGAAAGTCAGGAGGAAGCAACTAGCAAAAAAAACCCCACAGCACAACTTTTTTAAACTTTCTCAAATGGCATAAAATCTTGAGTTCACCTCAGTATTTGGAAGATATTTTTAACCCAATTGTTGTTTCCTGCTGTTATCCCTGTAATCTGAAAAAAATGTGATTTTATGACCCCCTCCAAAAATATCTGAAACCTGTCTCACTTTATGATTCACCCAAAACTCCCCTCATTACAATTCCACTTCCTTTCTTTATGCAATACCTTTTATCATATGCTGGAGGGTGATGACTTAAAAGTCGTGCCTAAGGGTTGAATTACTTAGACTCCCTTGAGCCACAGGTTCAAATTCTGCCTGGGTTGACTCAATTCTGCCTCCTTTCAAGGGGAAGAAATTGAATTCCGTGCAGGTCATTCTGTGAGGCTCTTTCACGGAAGAGCAAAATTGCAACTAATATCCAGCCTACTTTCTGGAAACATTAAAGCCTTCTATCAGAAGGAAGTTTTTCCCAGCATCTTTCACAAGTATTTCGTCTTCTGTCACTTCAGTGCTGCACCTTCATCAGTGCTGTGTGCTTGGCAGTCACACTCTGCTAGGGGTAGCATAGATCTTGTGTGGTTATACAAGGCCAGATAACACACTGCCTTTAATTCCAGCTCCAATTTGTTAAAATTTTACTAACACTCACTATTTCCTAAAGTTTTAGTGTGATTTTTCTTTCAGAGCTCCAGAAGAGAAGGCAAAAGTCAATCATTGCAAGCCTTACCTTTAATTATAAGGAAACCAAGAAGGTTTTCTTTTTTAATTTCACACTTGCAAAATAAAAAAAAGAACTTGGACACCTCACACATGCACACCTCAATAGGTCAGGAGCTGAATGGTAGAAAAGGACAGACTAAAATCCATCATTTTATAATTGTGTGGTTTTCAGCAGTCTTTCATGGTTTGTAAATGCTTTGGGCTGGCAGCTCTGTGGAGTGATGACAAGGATGCAATCAGCAGCAGAAGGTAGCCCGGGTTGTAAAAGGTGTTGGCATCCTGTGGGAAGAATGGCACCACAGAGCCAGGTAGCTTCGGAAACAAAGCTAGTGCTTAAATTTGACTGACATTTCCCATATCTGGACTCTCTTTCCAACTGGTAACAATATTGCCAGTTTTTAAAATTTCAGGCAGGAATGTTTCATCCTGGCAGACAGTGTTGGGCAGATACTGCATGGAAAATATCACAATAAATATAATTTCTGAAAGCAAGCTTAAGTTAAAAACAAGCACCAACAAGGTTTTACTCACTTGTAAAGAATGTTCACATAGAAGTGCTTTATGAGAAGCAACCTGACCTTTGCTTGTTAGAAAGATCTGAAATTTTACAAATTATCTCATACTTTGTTTGAAAATTCACCTAATTTTTCTTGATTAATCAAAACACCATTTTCAGAAAGTCAGGTAATGCTAGCCCCATTAATTGATAATTGGTGTGCAAAAAATATGCTTTTTAGAGTTACAGAGTTACTATTTTCAGGATTATAGTTGCTTCTTTCCCTGAAACCACTAAATATTCTGTCCTGGGGTAATGGAGCTCAAGAGAATTTCCCTGGAGTCACAACCTCCAGTGACCAGAAATGACCTTTTTGGCATTGTGCTGGGAAAAGAGGGTATAGCCTAAGGCAAATTCACAATGGTGAAGTTCAGGGATCAGGTTAAAAAAAAAGTAAATATAAGGAATAACTGAAAAAAAACCCCAAAACTTTCTATGTCTATGGTTTATATCATTTGTGACAGACAATTTTTTACCTCTCAATAGGAAATATGGCAGCCATCTATTCTGTTTTCATATATTCTTCAGCCTAATTGAGGGATACACTTCCCAGTAAGGCAAACAAACTGATTTTGGAAGGAATTACTGGTTTTGGTACCTGAGATTGATTCCCTGCCACCATCTTCCTGAAGGCCCCATGGTTTCATCCTGTTTCACCAGATTTAATATGCATAAGAATAAATTTTTTCATGCTCACCAGGAGAGATGACTCTCCAGTAGGTGAATATTATTTCCCTAGCACCTCTTGAACCCAACTTCTTGTCTCCTCTTCTAGTTTATGTCTCAGGTTTGAGTTATGAGCAGTGAGTCCAGGTGAGTGGGGAGCAGGACGGTATGCCTCAGAGCCTTCCTCTGCCTTAAGGGTTCACTTTGTTGCCCACCAGGTTGTGTGTACTCCTGGTCCATAGGACTTGGTTCTTTCTTCAGTGAAACAGTACCAGAAGCACAGCGGGCAAATGCTGGGCTATGACAGTGGATTACTTCCTTAGAAAAGAGCATATTATTTCATGTTCATGGTAACTCTGCAATTGTCAATAGATTCTGTTTGTGTGTGCCTACATGTGTTTGTGCCAGTTGTAACAACATTTTAGGTAAACACAATGATTTCAACCCAAGGCCAGCAGTTTAAAAAGTTGTTTCTCTTCTGCTGTGAGAACTCTGCCCATATACAACTGGTTTTGGTACTCGTTCAGGTGTTTTAAACCCAACAGATGTTTTTTTTTTTTTTTTTTTTTGTAAGCATAGGAAATGGAGAAAATAAATAGACTGTTTAATAAGATCTGATTCTATTTTAAAATGCAATTAGATAGAGGGAAAAAATCCAGAATAAACATTTAAAGGGTTTGATGATAGTGCTCGGTACCTTTTTTTTCTCTAGATCACTGTTTTCTCCCACCAAAACCAAGGGAGAGTTGCAA
Organism: Orthonyx spaldingii; assembly: GCA_013397795.1. Classification (NCBI taxonomy): domain Eukaryota; kingdom Metazoa; phylum Chordata; class Aves; order Passeriformes; family Orthonychidae; genus Orthonyx; species Orthonyx spaldingii. The sequence goes on along the minus strand of VZTJ01003789.1, from coordinate 24,727 downwards.
ACAACCAATGGCAGTTTCACGGTTCCCAGTTCTGTGGCTGTGGTCCAGTCATGAGGTGTGTGTGCCCCTGCACCCTGACAGCTGTCCAAAAGCACAAGGACCAAAAAGTAAACACCAAGGAGTGCTGCAAATTTGAGACATCATGTCTCAAAGGCAAAATTCAGGCATATTTTCAGGGCATGAGGAAAAGTCCTGCACTCTGTTTTTGTCTCTGTGTAGAAAATTCCAGCTTGTATAGCTGTTACAGTAGCATCTCTCACCAGTTTATGATTTACCTTACCTGTTGAGAGGCATGATATAATAAAGAGTAAGTCACTCTCCCTGGTTCCCATAAAATGTGGAAGTTGAATGGCTGGCTTCAAGCTGATATTCAAAACTGATCATTGATTTTTTCAGTTACTTGTCTCATTGATGAGATGCAGTTTAAAATTAACCTATTGTGATCCTAAATTCTGAAATATAGAGATCGTAGAAAACTATACTGAAGCATTAAAGAGAAAACTCTTGGGAGAGAGAAAGAAGAGTGTGCAAGATTTTGGGCTACACCACAAGACTGAAGTCTTCCTAGGAATGGAGCTTCAAGTGAGTAGCTGATTTTTGAATAATTGTTTTCCCTTTGTGCTTGATTCCAGATTCCAAGCCAAAAATCACAACTCTGTTACCATTAGCTTTTATTTAGCTTCATAATACTCATAGTATAAGAATTGTGGGATAGAAGGTCAGGAAAGAATTTGAAATCTTTGGAGATTTAAATTACTATGTTGATGAATCTTTTTCACAGAGACTTTCTAGACCTGTTCATGTCAACATAGATGTCATTTTACCCAACATTTACTTAATTTCAAGTTGCTTATTTTTTTGTCCTTCCTCTCAAGGCGTCAGTGTTCTGGTGTCATGAAGTTCGTAAAGCCCTGTTTACATTATTTTGTTGATATTTTCCACAGTGTCATCCAGGTAGTGGAGAAAGGAATGTGACAAAATTTTTTTTCTTACCTTTAGAGTTAGCTGCCATAATATCCCCCCAAGACTATAATTATAAAGACAGAGGATAATGCTTTTTTTCCAATATCCTAATGAGAACTGAGAATGCCTGCATTCCCTTGGCTACTTCTTTTAGCCAGCAGCTATTGCAACATACCTGTAAGGAGAAACTCAGAGCAGAAATTCAAAGAGGGAAAGACACATAGAAAATATCTCATCATCATCCAATTTTCAAGGAAACAATTTAAAGATAAGTAGCTTGTAAGTGATTGGGGTTGTATTGCTTTTAACTGCAACCACCTGTTTCTAAAAGAGGAAGAACGGGTTGTTGGCTTAAGCTTGGCTAAAACAATATCTAGCTGAAGTTTGGTATCTTGGCTCTCTTCCTGTAACTGCTACAGGCTTCCTGCAGGACCCCATAGCAATTTTAACACTTCCTGGGAATTGCTTTCTTCATCCCTATCCACGTACATGCCTGTCATTCATTAATGAGAAGCTCTCTAATATATAACAAGTAGAAATATTAATTTTTGATAAGACAGCAAAGTGATGGCAGGTGTGGTGTGCCCAGTAGGGAGTCAGAATCCTTGAATAGTGCAGTGGGTTTGTTTAAGGATAAAAACACTGCCTCTGACCTTCTGGAATGGAGATGATCCAGGATCAGTGAGGCAGTTCTGTAACAGTAAACAGAGGTATACACACACTAGCACACATTTGTACTATTAGAGAAAGAATAGTTTATACTTATTTACACTCCTGAAATGTGACACATCTAATAGAGAGAAACCATCAAGCCATGACTCAGTTCCTATCTCTGTCATTCTAGAGCAGGTCATTTAATTTCTCTGAACTTTTCATTTTGTCCCCTGCCTTTTCTCACTGACAAAGTTCTCTGGGCCGTGGTTTCTCTTTTACAGTGGCCTTTCCTATTTATTTTGGTCTTGAACTCCTCTCTGGTTTGATAGATCTGTCAATATGAAGATGTTGTACTGAATAACAGCTGCAGAGATGTTAGGCTCCTCTATCCTTGACAAGACTTAAAAAATCCTTGTGGGCTCCACAGGGGAGGGCTGATGGAAGAAATCATGATTTTATACACTTATTTATTCATTCTTTCATTCACTCACAGATATTACTGACTAGTTTCAGTGTATACCCTGGAGTTCCAACACATGTTCTTAACAGATGTTTTATTGTATGATCTTTTATTATATTCATCCAAACTGCTGCAATGCTCATCCCCCTTTTATTTCCTTCTACCCCAAACTAAATTAAAAGAAAATAAACTCTTCATAGTCATAGATAGTATTGTGTTTCTCTGACTCAGAAATCACTCCCTCCAAGGGCAATTATAATCAACTTTCATCTTTACAAAATGTACTGCATGAGCTTAGTGACTTGAGATGCTGTGATTTCTGAAGGCTAAGACTTGGATTTTCAGGAAAAAAGGGATTATTCTTTCTGAACAGTTATCTCTTGAATGGCTTCTTGGAACTAAAAAGAAGTAAGACACATCACTTTAAAAGTATGTTTAAATATTTTGGAGCAAAGAGTTGCTTGGTGTGCTTCATAGATCTTACTCTGATAGGCTCTGTATTTTCTTACATATAATCAATACGTCATCCTCCAGAAGCAGAAACCTGTGATTCAGAATGGTGTGGGTTACAAAAGAAGTTTGTCCCCTTTATCTTATTGTTTCTGATTCAGCCCCCCGTCTATTATGATTTCTATGTTGAGGATTTTGGTTATCTGAAATCACACAGCTCTGGAAAAAGACAGTATGACAAGAGAATTATTTGTTAGGTGATTCAAGTTCACTTTGAATCTTATTGGTCTTAAAGCAGCATCTACTTTACTACCTTACTTTATTCACCTAACTTTGAAAATGTTTGCTTAAGTGATTTTTCTGTGTTGACTTAGCAAGTTAATAGCAGAGAAGAAAGACAATCCTTTGCTTCACCCACCAAAGTAACCATTCACACTTCCTGACTGAGATTGTCATTGAAAAAAGCAAAGTTATTAATACTAGCTACATTTATATTTCTCTAACTAAATTTTCATGCTGATGTGTATTGGATATTACTTATTATACTGCTTACAAAAAACTTGAAACAATCCTAAACCCAGGTACTAGCAAACACAAAATATTCACATCAGTATCATCCTTGTCCTATTAATTTTTTTGAATCATCTGGGATTACTTTCAGCTGTTCATAGCTCTTTTGGTAATATTTATAAATGTCCCAAGAGCATACAGAGTGTAAAAATTTTGCAACTGGTGCTGCTGAGGAAAATGTTGATTTTCTATTGGTAACTCTAAGCAAGCGGTGATTTCTCAGCTTATATACAACTATCTTTCACTAGATAAGGTTAATTTGAAAAATCTTTTTTTTTGTTTTAATTATTTTTTTTTTTTTTAGAGCTGCCTTCAGGTTTATGACCTAATGAAAGTGTGATTACTGTCATCACAGCTACCACATCTGGCTGGATCCAGGACTCTCCACTAAAAGAGAAAAGTTGCTCACATTCAAAGCACTAACTTCTCTACTCTGAAAATATGTAATTATATGAGCTACACAGACATCTTGCATTGTTGATTAATATTCAATAAACATTTGGTTGAAGCATGAACAACATTTTGATAATTTCCTTAGACACCATATAGTGAAGGTACATAGACACCTGTTAATTTGGGACTTGCTGCATCCTTTGAAAATGTAGGATTTTAGGCATATTCTATTTTCTTTTTTTTTAAAGTGAATTGTGAGAGACATGGACTATTATTTATAGAAGAATGCAGTTGTGTTGGTGGTACCAGTGATTATAGGTATTTATATCCCATGCTGTGACAAGGAATGAGATGTGGTGGTGTTTCCAGTAAGGCGAGAAAAAAGAGAAACCTCTTCTTCTCACTCATGAGTGTGCCTTGTTGTGTGAGAGTGAAAACACTCTCACATCATTTACAGCTTTTGGATTGCCATTGCTCATGATCATTAATTGAAAAGAGAAGTGTTAACTTCTCCAGAAGTGTTAACTGCTATTTGCTTTTTCCAGTGTCAGAGGATGAAATTTTTTTGTGTAAATAGGCAGCTAGAAACCACCTAAGAACACCTGATTCAATATAAGTTTTCCACTATGGAATTTCAGTGTTTCTTTTTAAAGTGCTATAGGAAAGAGAAGTTGTATTAACCATGACTTTAAATTTAGTTTTATACTTCCTCTTACCTTTTGCAGTCACTACAGTGTGATGTATGATGATCTTCTCACAACTGCTGAGACACTATTTGTGTCATGTTACATTATAATATTATTTTCTAGGGGTACTAATTCCTTCTTTGACTGAAGCAGCAAAGAGCAGAAGACAACAACTTTTGTCATTGGACACTCAAGAAGGTCTTCAGTACAAGTCTGAACGTTTGTTTTACTGCAGAAATTAATTTATTGTGCTTATATTTTGGAGAATATTTATTATATAAGACATCTAAGATAACTCCTCTCCTCAGCCTATACTTTCAAGAACACTTCCAGTCAACTGAATAATTGAAAATTTTCTGTGATTTAGTATATTTCCTGATAGAAGTGAACCTCATTTCTGTACCCCAAACTAGACATATTTGATAGCAAAAATTAACTTGGTATGGAGATAAAGATACATAAAATTTCAGCACATATGCATATATGAGCTGGTTTTTCATTTCCTCGGTGAAGGTTGAAGAGATGAATAAGGTTATTCAGGACAAAGAACAAAAACTGACATCAGAAGTTTTGACCCTCTTTGGGACCTCAATTTCTGTTATTTTGTAGAAGATTCAGTACCTGTACACAGTGTTCTCAAAGGAAAACAGCAAAGAAAGGCCTTTAAAAATATGGAAATAAATAGATACTGATCCTATCAACTGAATGTTTTTGTTTGTTTGGTTGGTTGGTTTTTTCCTACAAAGAAAGCACTGATATAGCATGACATGATAAAAAACTCCTTTAGAGCCTTTAAGTTGAATGGATTCTGGCTGTCTTGAATCAAGGCTGGCAGGGAATATGCTCTCCAGACTGTGGCAGATGGCATCTGTTTTGTTTGCTTGTTTGGGTTTGCTGTAAGTTTCTGAGTGTTACACTGTGTTCTGTTCTGTTCTGTTCTGCTAAAAAGGCTGTGTTGCAGAGAGGGAAGGTTGCTTTTTCACTTGCTGGTGGCTCCTGATCTCTGGGGCTGGTGAAATTTTCTCAGTGGAGGAAATATCAGACCTTCTCTGACAGCAAAGGAATATGACATATTGCAATAATTTTTGGAAGAGCTGGTTGAAAAAAGCAAGGAATGAAGCACACAGATATCTGTGATCTTGAGGCGCAAATAGAGACAAAGTAGGTTTCCAGGAAGAGAAGAAAGTAGACAAACATTTTGTAGGAAGGGGAAAGAATTTTGAACATGTGACATACGATGTTTGTGTTCTGGTACAAACAGGAAGAAGGAGTAGCAAGGGGATGGAGCAAGATTGAAGGAAAGTACCTCAAAAACACATGCACTTTCAAGCTGGATTTCTCAGAAGAATTAAGCATATTTTTCTGCCTTTAAAAAAAAAATAAAATACATACTTTGTTTTTAAAAAGTGGCATTGGTTCAGTTAAACAACATTTAAACCCTAGAGTTTATTGTCACCTGATATTATGGAGACACAAAAAGGTCCATTCAAACTGGAAAAAGATGAACTCAGGGACAATGTGAATCAATATGTTATATTTTAATCTGAATGTGAATTATGTCTGCTGAGAACATCTTATTTTCTTGCTCAAAAATTAATTACGGACTAGGGGAAAGAGATACTTCTTCACTAGGGAGCCTTGCAGCAGTTTTTGGAGCACCTGGATTCTATGCTAGGTGCCCTCTGGAGAATAAAAAGACTCCCTTAGGAAAGGATGCTGGACCAGATAGTTTGTATTCACCATGATTCTAAAAAAGAATGCCTCATTGCAGGCAGTGATGGTTTAAATGACAAGAAAGAAGTTCAAAGAATGCGGGAACAGCAGAGGGGAAAACTGGGATGGTTTTCCAAGACAGACCATCTTCTGCATCACCTTTGTCATTTTTGACCAGATTACTCTCTTACACTTAGTGTAAGTTTTTCTTTTCCACAGTAGCTGACCACAGCAAGATACATGACCTGGAGGCCAAGTAGACTGGATAAAAGTTCTGCAGAGTACAGAGACAGCAGGGTAATTTATTTAGAATCCTGTGCTTAATACCCTTCATGTGTTTCTTAAAAATGGTGTGGTTTCCTTGCCTCTGCAAAGAATCTCCCTGAATTCACAGTGTGCTGATAGGGGAATGCCTGACAAAGAATGATGAAAGGATGTCTTGATCTAAGAGCAATCTGCTTGTTTAGGAAGCAGCATACTAAAAAAGTTCTAAACATTGATGAGAAATGTAACAGAGACAAAGGGGGCAGAGGACATTTGTTTTTCTGTATAAATTTTCTAGGGATGCATGGAGACACTTTCCACTCACATAATCTTCATAGCTGTAATCACTAGTTTCCTAATATTCAGTTTGAAACCAGATAGTAACTGGGACACAACTTTTACTGCCACAGCAAATGGAAGTGGAGGTGGCAGTCTTGGATTTGGCTCATATCCCTAAGGAAGCAGTTGGACCCCATACCTAAGGAAGCAGTTGGACTTCCTGTTCTGTGGATAAGGAATGATTTGGCCATTTGTCAGGCAGCCCTGTGAGACTTTATAGCTGATCAGTCATATTGCCTTGCTCTGCTTTGCACCATCCATACTTGCTTTAGGATGCACCTACACTTTTTCTCTGATGACAGAAATCCATGAGAGAAGAATCATCCATGCCAAACAGTTGCACTTTTCCAGCCACTGGTCAACATCACTTCTGATGATTCCGCAGGAAGAATAGTCGAGCTGAATATCTAAAATTTCTGAAAAAAAATTGTGCTCTGAGGGGAAAAATCTTTTTATAAGAGTTTTGTTTTTTCCTTCAGTACTGAGAATTCAGCTGGGTTTTATCTAGAGATGACAAACTGTTAGAAGGGGCATTTTCTAAGTAGTGTGATGAGTTTTTCCATCTTACTTCAATATCCTCAGTACTGTACAGTTATCTTCTAACATTGACAGATTCCCATGTGATTTTTGTGCTCTGTTCTTCTCTTTGGCTAGGGTAGATAGTCTTATATTTAGTTCATTGACCCAGAAGTTTGTAGACAACCTATATTGATTGTCTCTACAGAGAGCTGCTGATATTTCTTGAAGCAGTGGACATGTTCATTGTTTTTCATAATTTTATATGAATAAGACACTGATTATCCTTTCTTATGTCAAATGAAACTGTGATTATGAAATCAACAGCTTTTGTATGATGTCTGTTGATAATGCTCTGAGTTCTCATTGAGCTCTCAGAGACCATGCCTGATCTGATAGGAACGAAACTGGATTATTGCAGAGGGACTTTTATATCTAAAGAGTGATCAGGAGATGAAGGTTTCATACCCTGAAAAACACATGTGTTTCTAATGTCCCTGTTCATTAACAAATGCTTAAAATGTTCCTCAGAACAGTTGTCTCATTTTTAACATAGAAAAAGCTTTTATTTTATTTTTTTTTTCTTATTCCGTTGTGCCTATTAAATATTCCTTCTTTTAATCTTCAGGTGAAAGCTTTGTTATTTTGCCCTTTAATTACTGCTGATTTGATTGACAGAAAAACAGGAAAGAAGAGTTGGGATTTTTTTAAGTGAAATGAAGCTTTTCTTCTTCATCCTTAGTGAAACAATGTATCCAGCTATTAGCAGGCATATTGTGTGTATAAGTGAAAGCGGAATGGAGAGAGAGAGCAAGACCAAGAAGTGAGAGGGAAGAGCCCGACATTTGATGGGAAATTGTAGAGATTGAGAGAATAATCACCACCAAAAAAAAAAAAAAAAAAGGAATTATATGAAAAGAGAAAGTTAATTGGTATAGAAAACTAAATTCAACATGCTTTTGTGAACTATTTTAATGGTTTAATAACTGCCAGTTTTATACACATGCACTTTGTAGTTGTACTAGGAATTTCATCCCCAGCTTTTACAGGGAAACGATAAGCAAGCAAAGATACTGTGGCCATTGAATGCCCTAGTATTGTGTTTTATTATGTTTACTTTATAATCCCATCATCCCTATGCCACCAGCATGCTTGAGGGGTAGTGGAGGCAGCAGTCGGCACTCCCTGTTGGCTCCCTGTCTTTCACTGCTACCCTAAGGTACTTAAGAATGACAGTATAAAGAAATTCTGTGCAGATGAGGCTGTAGATTTGGGGAATTGGCTGCTCATAGACAAGGATTCTTTTGGTAGGCTTAATTCCTTTAGCAAGGGTGAAGAACCATCTGTGGGGATTCTTGTCATGTATAAGGAAGTTAGTTATGCTCTCTGTGGACTAGAGTTTCTTGAATTTTAATGAAACTCATGTCAATCTGTCTCTTCTGTACCCCTGCGTTGAAATCAGTGGTCAGCTAGTCAACAATCACAACACTAAATCACAGCAGATAAGCTATGCAGGACACCAGTGAAGAATTCTCAGTTGTCTTCTTCCCCCTCCCCTGCCCCCCCTTTTTCTTTCTTTCTTTCTTTCTTTCTTTCTTTCTTTCTTTCTTTCTTTCTTTCTTTCTT
>VZTJ01003789.1:0-14801 GCA_013397795.1 Orthonyx spaldingii | reverse complement strand
CTTCCTTCCTTTCTTCCTGCCTTCCTTCTCTCCCTTCTGTTTTCTGATCTTTCTTTCCTGTCTTTTTCACCTTCTGCTCACCTCTTTTCTTCCCAACAAATTAGTCTAAAAGTGTACAAAATAAGTTATTGACACTCTTTTTGTCTTTGAGTAATAGATGTTTCAGAGTGTGAGAAGAGGAAAGAGAAAAACACCTTGCATTCTGGAGATATTTTATCCTTCTTGATCCATCTATGCTTTTTATTGTTCATTTAAATGACTTTCCATGCCCTTGATTTCCTTCAGTATCTGAAATACAGAGATTGCGCTTTACTTTTCTAATTTTTTAAAATTTATATATATATAAATATAATATGCATGAGAATAAAAAAAATCTATTTTAAAAAGCACAGGTAACAAAAAAGATCATTATAAGTCACAGAGTACTGGAGAAATTTTTTAAGCTTCTAAATTCTAAGAGGTACGTACATGAAAGAGTTAAAATCAGAAAAGATATTTTATATAATATGCTGCTTTATTAAAATTTGTTCTTCTACTCTAATGAGACAGCTTTCAGACTCCAACAGTAAATATAATGCAGTGAAGTGATTCTTTGCTTTTTCTTTGTTTTTTCCTTTTTCTTTTTTATTTCTCTGTCATTCTCTTTTCTTTCCAATTTGTACTATTTTGAAAGAATAAATGTCTCTCTTGGGCTTGCATTGAAAGCTTCTAATAATGTTATAGAAGGAGTTTTTGGAACTGATCAGAAAACATAGATGTGCACTCAGCTTCCCATTTTAAGTTGAATTGGGGGGTGGATCGAAACACTGACATAAAGGAGCCCTCCTGGGCTGTAGAAACCTGTCCTTCCTCCTATTGACATCATAGCACATAACCTCATTCATATTTTAAAAGTGAATAAACGGTGTTTTCAGAAACAAAATTCTCAAAAAGTTGAGATCTCTGCTCTAACGTGGGAATCACTTTTATTAGGGTGTGGTTTGGGTTTTTTTAGGTTTTTTTTTTTTATGTAGTCACTTGGTTTCTGAAAACTACAGTAAATGCAGGAATAAGGTAAGATGTCAGTCATCCTACTTCATCCCTTTCAATCAGTGACACCTATGTAATGGACACCTGTATTAGAAAGACACACATAATTTCTCTGGATTTTATACCACCTTGCACAACAGGCTACAGTTTATATGCTGCATATGACTAAGAGTCATAGTAGGAGAGTGGAAGATACTGCAGGAGGAGAGGACGAGAAATCATGTCCATGGCCATTGTCCTGGGCCCTTCCACTAATGGATTGTTTGATAAATTAAGTTCCCAGGTTGCTGGGGAAAATGGTGTCTTGATAGAAATTATTCAATTTGGACACAGTACCAGGCTAATGAGATTATGTGTTGAATAAACCTGGATTTTGATATGGAATGTTCAGATCGAAGGAGTATGAGTTTGTTCAAATCTATACATGCTGAAAAAATTTTTGGTCCTCCACTTACGTGGCAGGTAGCATGTTATTTTTCCTCTTGGGAAAGTTAATTTTGTTCCTTTATCCTGGTGTTGAACTTGTGCTCAGAAATAGTTAGAAAGATCTGTCACAGTGTGCAAGTTTCAGTTTTGTTTTTTACCCCCCCATAACATGAAAAAAGAATTCAGTTTAAAGGAAACTGTTGAACTGGTGCTAAAAACACCAAGGTCATGGGTTCCATCCCCATTGAATCCCCTTGGCCATTCATGAGGATTTAGACTTGATGATCCTTGTGGGTCCCTTTCAGCTCAGAATATATTGTGATTTGGTACAGACACTCTCCTTCTCATGCAAACTGAAACCCAGGATTTCCTGCATTCCTAACTCCTGTGACTTTGTGATTTTGTAAAATTGACAGAATTATACAAAAATAATCTTCAGATATTGTCTTCGTTCAATTGAATTTTTTAAAATCTAGAAGTCTCATCTGTAGAAAAATGTAGAATCCTTTCAAGCTGGTGCCAAATGTCAAAAAATTAAAACTTTCCATGCAGTCAAGATGTTAATTCTCTTAATTATGAAATGTCAGGTTTTGCTTCCTCTTATTATGTAAATTTTAACATTTGTTTATATTAAATGTTTTATCCAAACCATTGTGAATATTTTGCCTTCCAATTTTCCTGCTTTATCTGTTTGAATTTTATAGATAGCCAAACACAACTCAAAATGTTGCAAGGCTATAAGATTGTATGCTTCAACATTTGAGAAGTGATAATCCTAAATTATAAGGTAAAGGAGAAAACCACTTACAGGAGATTCGCAAACCCAATCTTGATACCAGGTCATTTTGCTGTTCTTGTTATACACAACAGCAAAAATTTCCTGTTCTGATAGTTACCTAACTGTTTGGTTTTTTTTCAAAAGTTCATAAAGAAGAAAGAATATTTAGATTAGGATCCTACTTTAGTTGCTACAACCTTTTCGTTTGTTTGTTTGCCTGTTTGTTTCTGGGGGTTTTGTTGGGTTTTAGGTTGGTTGGTTCATTGGTTGGTTGGGGTGTGTTTCTTTGGTTTGTTTTTTGTTTTTTGAGGTGTTTAACTTCTGTTTCACTATGAGGAGTCAGATACTAAATCCTTTTTTGTCTGGATATTCTGAGGACTATGGTATACCAGACTCATGCCATTCTGAGTCTGGCACAAATATGAGAGGATTTTGAATGGAAATGTCCTATCTTACTTTAATTACCTTAGCCTCAGGAACTGAGTGCTGATCTAGGGTATTTCTCTATAACATAACAAAGGTTAGTGAAGTAAAGTAGCCCACCCAATGAAGTAAACCTTTCAGAAGACAAAAAAATTCTCAAATCTCTAGCTGGGGACTAAAACTGTCTAAGGTGAACCAAGTGAAATGGCACATTTTTACACCGAATTATAGAATCATCAAGGTTCATTTGAACTTTATCAATTACTGAATTTTAACTGATGGAGTCCTCAGACACTCTTGATAATGGCAACCACATTAATATATAGAAAAGACAGGCTAAAGCCTCGATGTAAACTTATTGGGAAGCACTGAGGCAATGACTAAAGACCCACCACATTTGCCATAGATACATTCACATGCTATAATGTATTTGCTGCTGAAACACATTACCCAGAGAGGAAATACAGATTCTGTTGTTCTGACCCACATTGTCTTCTTGTATTTTTTTTTTTTGGGTTTTTTTTTTTGTTTTGTTTTTTGGTTTTTTTTTTTGAATATCAACTCTGTTAAGAATTTTTCTTCATTGCTGTCTGGTCAGCTAAAAAATGCAGGCTTTTCCACTGAGTATTCAGATTCTTTCTGACTTTATAACCATGAACCTGTCTGCTTTATGTGGCTTTTACTGGTTGCATCCTGCCTTCACAAGTTTATTTCTTATGCTTAATACAGCGTTTTCTGATCTGTAGTTAACCACTGTCAAAACAACTCAAGAATTTCTTCCTTTCCTCAGGGTAATTAATAGGGAATCTTCTTTCTTATTTTATTTTGGAAATGTTTGTAAAAATTAATGAAGCATGTTTTGCTAAATTGAAGCTGTTGAACTTTTACAACTGAAATATATGCTGCCTTAGTGAGAAAGGCTTAAGCATGGAGGAAAAAGTAATGCAGAGATAGTCCCTACTAAAGTAGTCACAAAAATTGTATGTTTTTGTATTGTTTATTTTTTAATTGTATAACTTGCAATTCTTAAGGAAAAATACACTTATGTTACTGATCAATTAAGACTAGTGCATTCAGTCTTGTATTTAAAGTACATTAAACTTCCATATTCAATATCCCCAATTTCTATAATCTAACTATGCTTCAGGATATTTTGTTAGTACACTGAGTTAGGAGAAGCAACGAAGAAATACAATCGCAGCCTTTCAAGGCAGCCAAAATGGCTACATTGAGTGCAAATCGTGCCCAACAAATTTGGAGGCCTTCTGAAATGGGGTTACATCAGTGGTGGATGAGGGAGGAGCAGATGACATCATCTGCCTGGATATGTGCAGAGAATTTGACACTGCCCTGTACAGCGCCCTTGTCTGTGAACAGGAGAGGTGTGGATCTCTCAGATGGACCATTCTGTGGGTGAGAAGTTTGCTGGATGGCTGGATGGTATTCTGGTCACCGATGCGATGTCTGAGTGGAGACCAGTGGTAGGTGATGTTGCTCAGAGGTCAGAGTTGGAACCAGAGCTGTTTAGCACTTTTGTTGGTGACACGGAGAGGAGGATCAAAGGCATCCTCAGAAAGTTCACTGACAACACCAGACTGTGAGGTGAGGTCACACACTGGAGGGAAGTGATGGATCCAGAGGGACTTAGACAGGCTGGAGGGGTGGGATTGTGGAATATCTTGAAGGTCAACAAGGCCAAGTGAGAGATCCTACACCTGAGTCATGATGATCCCAAGCACAAGAGCAGGCTGGGCAGTGAATTAATAGATTGACACCAGCCTTGTGTATACAGAGTTGGGGGTGTTGCTTATGACAAAACCTCTCCTGTGGAGACAGGCTGAGAGAGAAGGGATACATCCACAACTCCTCTGTCAATTTGTTCCAGTGTCTTACCATTCTCACAGTAAAAAGTTTCTTCCTAATATCTAACCTGAAGCTACCCTGTTTCAGTTCAAAGTCATTCCCTCTCATCCTATCAACATGCACTTGTACAAAGTCCCTCTCTAGCTTTCCTGTAGGTCCAGTTTAGGTACCAGAACAATGAAATAGGGTCTTCTTGGAGCCTTCTCCAGACAAGCAACTCCAGCTCTCTCAGACTATCTTCACAGGAGGTGCTCCAGCCCTCTGATCATCCTCACTTTGGAATTGTGTAAGGCCAGGTTAAAGAAGATGACTGAGTCAAAAGTGTCCATCCCATGGCAGGAGGATTCAAACTAGATTTGTGGTCCCGTTCAAACCAAACTAATCTATGACTCTATGATTTTCTACAGAAACCATTGTTAAAAGCCTTTACTCTTTGTAGTACTTCAACAGAAAGTTTAGGTTAAATTTACACACAGGAACAAAAAAGAACACAGAGTGATAATGAAGAATTTCCATCTGAAGCTATAGGAAAAGGAAATCTTTGACTTATGCATCGTAAGCCTTTGTTGCCCAGCTTTTTGCTCCTATTGTTGTTACGAGATCATTTTGACAATACTTGCCCTTCTGAATACATAATTTTGTTCTGATATATAAGGCTTAAATATCAGAGTTTTCTCTTTCTTATTTCCTCTTTTCTTTGTTTCTTTCAAATGGATTAGTCATCTAGTTTTACTATAGCTTTATTCTAATGAATGAAATAGACTGGAAAGAAAAGATAATATTCAAATTACCATATTATTTAAACATGGTGATGCTGAAGGACTCTGTACTTAACTTTTAGACTCCTAAATCCATGAACTGAATTAGACACTGAAGTCCCCAGTATAATGTGAAAAAAAATGTAAATATCTCAGTGTGAAGTTTTCAGTGCTATGGATTTTAACAGGGTGCAAACAGGTTTAAGAACATGTATTAAATTCCAGTTCTCTCATGGACTGAAGGTCCTATGTCTGGATTGAGCTGAGTGTCTCTGCAAGGTTGGGATTCCAAACCTCAAATCAGATCCAGGTTTTGTCTAAGAGCATGAATGTGGGAATAAGTAACAGTAATAAGAAATTGAGGAGAACTGGTATGACAAGAGACTTACATAGTCCTAGACTCCTTTAGGAGTTCTAGACTCCTTTACCAGTAAGAGTTTTAGTTATGACTCTTTCTTAATTCTATGATAACCCTCAGATTGAAAATTCGTATTTATTTTTGCATGTTTTTTTCCTTTTATCACCCTGGGAATTCTATTTGATTTGACAATTATGCTGATGACAGTGATGACAATTAATTTATGGAATATTCCTTTCTCTGGCAGTCATTTCTTTAACAGCATTCAATTTATGCTGCTAAAATGAAGGAAAGGTAAGATTCAATTCTCCTTGGCTTGCATTGACTAATATTTCTTGATTAAACAGGTCTAAGGGATAAGGTTGTCTGGGAAGAGACACAACCATGGATTTTCCAACAAACTACATTGTGTGTGTAACAATTTACACATATGTGTTCCTTCTGCTCACATGAAGGACAAGTTATTTACTGTTAGGTATCCAAATATTATTGTAGTTTAACCCCGGACAGCAATGAAGCCCTACTCAGACATTCACTCCCTCTGCTTCAGGATGGGGGAGAGAATCAGAAAAGTAAAATGAGAAAACTTGTGAGTTGAGATAAAGACAGTTTACAGGTAAAGCAAGAGCTAAGCATGCATGAAAAGCAACATTAGAAACTCATCCACAACCTCTCAGGACAATCAGGTGTTCAGCTATCTCCAGGAAAGCAGGGCTCTGTCATGTGTGATGGTCACCTGCAAAGACAGACACCATCACTCTGAACATCCCCACATTCCTTCTTCAGGTTTATATGCTGGGCAGGAAGTCATGTGGTCTAGATTATCTCTGGGGTCACTTGGGGTCAGTTGTTCTGGCTGTGTCCCCTACCCACTTCCTTCCCACCCCCACTTCCCTGGCTGGTGGGGCACTCTGATAAGAAAAAGAGGCCTTGGCTCTGTGTAAGCCCTGCTCAGCAATAATTAAAACATCCCTAAATTATCAAAATGATTTTCACCACAAATCCAAAACACAGCCCACACCAGCTATTATGAAGACAATTAACTCTATCCCATCCCAAACAAGTGCCATATAAATTTTCCTGTCACATTGAACAGCTCAATATGAGAATATACTTACACAACTTTCATTAAAGTGCTCAAAGAGAAACACAGGATGGAGGAAAGTTTGCAAATTACAGCAAAATATGACATTGGACAACCTGGGACTGTCCACCTCCAGCTGAAATTTTCTCGTAGTTATGAAATGTATTTTGCAATATTAATTCATTTTGGTTTGGGGACATTGACATTGTGCTGCCTTTGCACAGGTGTGATGGGGAGTTGATGGGCTCTGCATAGTTTCATTAGAACTGAAAAACTGACTTAATACCTCTGCCAGACAAGCAGGAAAAGAACCACTGTAAAGCTGCAAAGAGCAGTGTTTATAAGTTTTCAAATAGAAGCTGAGAAACACCAATAAAGTTTGGATTCAGCTCAAGTGTACCATCAACCTCAGGCAGGCTCCTGGTATTTTTATTTATTTATTTATTTTATGATCCATTTATCTAGTACCACTGAAAGATCTATAGAGAAAATTGCTGGGGTAAAACACAGATCCAATTGCACATTGTACAATAGGAGCAAATAATTCCTGTTCTCATTATTTGAATCGATAATTTGCTAAACCAGTATTAACAAGAGCAACAACTTTACCAGGTTAAGGGAGTTTTGTACTGAGTAATGACTGCCTGGAGAAGGAAAGAACAGAGGGAGTAAATCCTAGCAGCCTTTTACTATTGAGGTAGCACATGCAAGTGAATCAATAGTGGCCGGAAAGGTGGTGCTGTAAAGATGTTTTATTGGTTTGACTAAGTAGGTTGGCAGGGAAGCTGCTGCAAGTATCAGTGCAAACAATCAAACTGGCCCAAACACAGAGCTGAAGCCCAAGAGCCTTCACTTTCTTGGAAACACTAAAAATAATGTTTTGGCCATAAGAGCCTATGTCATCCAGACTGGCCTTGTGTCAAGGCTGTGAATGGCCTAGCCGGTTCACACATTTTTGTTTAGTCACAAAAGACACTTTACCTCAACCTTTTCTAAAAGACTTTCTCCCAGCTAATGAGCTACAGGCACACCTGAGTCCCTTGCAGGAGACAAGTATATGATAGCACTGAAAAGCTCAGTTTTGACTTACAACAGCCTGGATTTCTTCCTACCCACCTCTGCACACCTGGCTGGGGCAGTTAGCAGGAATCCCAGTGCTAAAGCTCCCTTAGTAGCCAGAGAGACTTCGCCAAGGGGTACTTCAATCTTGCTTAGATCTGCCTGAGTCTCTAAAGCAGCCTATCGCTCTCCATTTACTGTGCTGGAAGCTCATGGAGACCAGGCTCCCAGGTTAAATCCTTTGCTGAGGTACCTACATTTAGAAAGGTTGAATCTAAGCCCACCAGTGCTCTGCCAGTGAGTCAGTAGTTTTTCAGCGGAGGCCATAACTTATTAAAGCATGCTACATTGATTTGTTCAGGGGTTTTTAGACATACATAAATTACATTTTCACCCAACAGAAATTTGACCCACAAGTCTTTCAACTTTGTTTTCAGCAAAATAAAATCTGCTAACATTCTATCAACATCAACAATTTTGCCCGTGCCAAGGGCAAAAGAAATCTTAAAAGTGCTTTAGTTAATACTTTCTAAAGTGTATTTTATTAGAAGTAGCAATCATAGTAACGATGATAATAATAATAAATAGTAACACTATGTTGATTTGGGTTTGCATGACAAGATTGTGGTAACAGAGAAAGTACAGGTTTCTGTGCAAAACTGTTGGAAGATTTCCTCATGTCTGGCACAGCCAATGACAGCTGGATCCAGGATGGACCCACTGCTTCCCAAAGCCAAGTACCTCCGCAACTCTGGTAGCACCTCTGGAATAGTAGAGTTAAGAAGTGGGAGTGGTAAAAAACTTGCACAACAGCAGCTGCAGCAGGACAGAGGAGTGAGAACATGTGAGAGGAACAGCCCTGCAGACATCCCGGGCAGTGCTGAAGGAGGGGCAGGAGCTGGAGCTGAGATTCCCCTGCAGCCCCTGGAGCAGCCCATGGTGAGGCAGCTGTGCCCCTGCAGCACAGGGAGGGCACAGGGGGAGCAGAGATCCACCTGCAGCTCCTGGAGGAGCCCAGACTGGAGCAGTGAGAAGGCCAAAGGAGGCTGTGACCCCACTGGGAGAGGAGCCCAGGCTGGAGTAGGGTTGCTGGTAGGACTTGTGACCCTATGGGGGACCCACACTGGAACAGCCTGTCCCTGAAGGACTGACCCTGTGGAACAGACCTGTACTGGAGCAATTAATGAAGAATTGCAGCCTGTGGGAGGACTCACATTGGTGAAGTCTGTGGAGGACTGTCTCCTACACCGAATCTGGGGAAGAGTGTCCAAAGTCCATCCCCTGGGAAGCAAGGAATGAAAGAGACAATGTGTGGTGAACTGACCACAACCCACATTCCTCATGTCCTTGTGCTGCTCTGGGGGAAGAGGTAGAGAAAATTGGGATGAAATTGAGCTGAGTTGTCCACCTGAGCAGGGAGAGGACAGAGTGGCTTTGATGGGCACTCAGCATCCAGTCACAATGAACCCATCCCCTATGCACATATAAGGAAATTTATAAGTAGACAGTTTTAAGTCTGTTTGTCCCCTTGGCACAGACAAAGATAATGGTGTTTGCTACTATTATTAATTATTATTTTCATTAGTAGTAGTATTTGCATTTCTATTTATTTGTATTTGTGTTTGTGTTTGTATTGCAATAGTGCATAATGAAGAGCTATGGCAACAGACCAGAATTTCATTTAAATATGTACTGTACAAACATAGAACATTCTTAAAATAATTTATATGCCAAGTATAAAACAAAGCTAGGGAATACACACAAATATACATATAAATGTGAAGGGTTTTGTTTGCTTCTCTATGTGTGTGAGAGGGTGTAAAAGTATTTTCTGTGTGTGAGACAGCAGAACAAGGTCATGATCATAGTGCACTAAACACTTAAGCAGAATAAACAAGCCCAGAATCCCAGATTTTTTTGAGCTTAAAACTTACAGTAAACAATAATATTGAGTAAATTTCCTGAAATTCTTGTGAATTGACCAAATGAACTTTACATCTCATTCAAACTCCAATCCAACCCAGAAAACACTTTACTTTCTTTAAAGCCAGACAGGGATCGAATATGATTACAAAAGTTTTCTCATGAAAGTAGGATCAGAGATTACCCATCACTAATTCTTCTGCTTAATAACTTTGTTTATACTAAGAAATATGTTAAATATTTAGATATTTCCGTCCTTAGTGTTTCATTTTTCTTCTAAACAGTCAAATGACCTTCTCTTGTGACAAGATGTTGAACTGATAGCTAGACAAATGAATTACTACTATTCACAGTTTTGATTGTGTGAAGTTAGAGAACTGGACAGATTTTAAATCAGTTACTATTTTGAGAAGGGAAGAATGCATGGGAATGATTTTAGCTATGTCTGGTTTCTATCTGAAATAAAGCAGAAGGAGGAAGCAAAAAGGCTCTGCATTTTCTTCTGACAGTCTCTTATGACAAACGTACATCTCCCAGGTAAAAATGGTCATTGTTGAGCCTGAAATATATCATTGTACAGGAGAAATGTAACTTACAAGCAAAACTTACCTTAACTTCTCCTAATATTAGGAGACAAAGACACTTCCAGACATTTCAGGCAGCCTGGAAGTACTTCTCACCTTTTCAGGAGCTACAGGTATTGTTCAGATATTTATTTCAAAACCCTTCCTTACACATCAAAACTTGAAGCCGTTCTGTCTCTGTGGTCACTGCACTGGTGCAGGCTATTTGAGTTTGAGGATTATCTAGGAACAGAATCTCGGTTATATACATAAAATATAGCACTGACTATGGATTAGAGAGGGGCTGCCAAGTGCAGCATTCAGACACCTGGCCGTATTGATTTTACACTTTCCTTGTGATTCTACATCATGTTCCTTTAGTTTCTGGCAATCTCTATAACTTTTATACTGACATAAATTGTGATAAAAAAGGAATCAAATAATCCCTCTTCCCCCTCAAGAAGTAGTTGGGAAAGCTCTATAGCACCATTAATATTTTTGCTAATGTAGGTGAACTCAAGGAGGACAAAAGTACAGGCAAAGTTAAATCTAACCTCTTGTTATTCTTTCTGTGTTGGCTTGACATTTGTTCTCCTAGAAAGAATCTTTGGAATATTAACATATAGAAAATTCCCTTTATTAAATGATTGCTGTCACTCTTCTGTTTTAAAAAAAATAGCATGCCACAAGGGTTCATCTATACTTTTCAGGTTAGCTTCTTCCTTCATCTAGAAACCAGAGGTACCATACTCAAGAGATGATGTAGGACATATCCTTTCACTAATTGTGCCCTTGCACTTAATGCTCTCTGCTGCTTTGAATAGTGAAATATCAATAAAAAGTGGATGTGGTCCTCTGAAACCCTCCATGTTTTACACTGTGGTAGATGGAGGGACAACTGTCCTTAAGGACTTTTTTATTTTCAGACTTCAAAATCATATAGTTACTTGCTGACAGAGAGGAATATGGAGGGTTGTTGTGGTTTTTCTGTTATAGTTGTTGTTTGTTTTTTTTGTTGTTTGGTTGTTTGGGGTTTTTTTGATCCTGCAAATGAACATGCGTTCTTGAAATTCCCTTGCTGATGAGTTGGTAAAAGTCTTCTAGTGAAGCTAATAATGCTGTCTTAGATTCAGACCTCTAGTGTGAAGCCAAAGGTGTAACAGAATATCCAGACTTCTTGAAAAAAAAAACAAAGCAAAACAACCCAAACTATTAGATGCAGCTTCCTGAATAACAAGCTAAGAAAGAACAAAGCCAAAGTTTTGTCATGTCTCTATCACCAATGGAGGGGTTTGGAGCACTGCCCAGAGGGAAGTTGTGCTAATACTGTCATTCATTTTACACTTCCCAGTACTATGTTAAAAATGCACTTGCTGCCTACTTTTTCCTTAAATTTGATTTTCAACCATTGCAGTAAATACTTTGTGCAAGATTTGTAAATACTAGAGTCCAGTAACCAAGCTGGTATTAAAGAAACTTAGAAGGAAACAATAATTAAATATACACACAAACAAAACAGAAGCGACAGAGCAAATTTCACAGGACTGGAACAGGACATCATGGTTTATTTGTCAAAGAAATTGCTTAATTAGAAAATGAACAGTTATCACCAAGAAATAGAAGTGCACAGCTAAGCTTTTTAGTAGTCTTTCAGTATTCCACATTGTTTGGATCCTGGGCTTCTCCAGGGTAAATTAGCACTGTTTATTTCAGCAAATCATGTGGCTGCTCCCACAGGGACCTCTACTTTGACTTCAGCACCCAGGAACCACACAGATCATCATATATCACCTCCAGGGGCTGATGAGAATTTTAATAACAGTAATGTTTTGTTTCAATTCTCGAACACACGCTGATGAGTTTCACAATTGCAAACCATATGACATGAGAGACAGTAGCGGCAGCTTTGAATTTTGAAGGTCTTAAGTTCCCATAAGGTGCTTTTTAAGCAACTTTTAATGAGTTAAGTAAAGTAGACTTTCTAGCCTAGGCATTCTTGAGATATATTCTGGGAGATGATTCAATGATTAAGTAAAAGAGAAGGTTGCTACTATAAAATATTTTCCTAGGATTCTACTACTTCTACTGTAACCAAATCAAAGCAAGAAAAAGAAGGCATTTGGAAGAGTTATGATAATCTTTTCAGTGGAATTCAGTTGTGGATGGGATAGATAGATAAGAGTTACTCTATTTTATAAACAAAAAAAAATTGTTTTGAGGAAAATCTTATATTTTCTTCAAAATTTTTGGAGAGTGAAGAGTGAAAAGTAAATGGAAAAGGAGCCCTGAAAATCTTCAGACAGGGAAGAAATGTGCCATATGAAGGAAGACAACTTATTTCAAGCCAAAGAATTAAAAGATGCTAGCAAAGTTGTTTAAACGCCATCTGTCAGAGAGCAGTTTTTTTCTCTAAAAAAATGCTAGGGAAACATCCAGAGAGGAGACAACTTGGAGGAATTCTTTATAAAATTCACAAATCTCCCACTGATGGTCATCATGGTTTAAGTTTCAAAATGATCAACAAAATGTGGGGGGGGGGAAAAAAAAGATTGTGAGACAAACCCAAATGTTTTGGAACTCATTAGATTTCTGAGGACACATCTAGTTGGTTAGATAAAACATGATTTAAATGCTGTCTAAACATGGATATGGAACGATTTCATTAAAATTAAGGAAGATTCATTAATTGACACTGCTCAGTCTCTGTCTATGCCATACACTTTGCCAGAGAGTCCCAAATAATTATGGGGACACATTATCCTCCACATTGCCCACAATGGAAAAAAATTATTTAGCATAGATAAATCTAAAGTGTTATTCCCAAGATGTAAATAATACATTACTAAAAGCAGATGACTTTTAAAAAAGAAATTTGCATGCCTGTGGGGATCACAGTTCCCCAAAAACAAGTGAGTTAAGAATACTGGTTAAAAATGCTTAAATTTGCCAAAATTAATATATGTGCCTGCAGATTGAGTTTGGATAAGATTGAGCTTATGTGGTTTCTGGAATTTCCTGGAGTGAGACAGTGTCTTGAAAGCATAGGTACCACAAACATTGACAAGAAAGCCATGAGAAATACTATCTTCCAAAAAAACAAACAAACAAACAAAACAAACAAACAAACAAAAAACCACTAAAAAAACCACAACACAAAACAAAAACAAACAAACAAACAAATAATCAAACAAACCAGAAAAAAAAAACCCAAAAAACCAAAAAACCCAAACCAAACCAAACCAAAGTCTGAAAATTTTAATTTTTCTACCACTGGAGAAAACAAGGGAGGAATCTTTCAGTCAAATCACTTTTTTAAAAAAATATAATAATTATGCTAGTTTTTAACTGCACTTTAATTAAACTACTTTGCATTCCTCAGCTTGTATTTACATTCCTGACAGACTTAAAATAAAATACATTTTTAATTTTGCAATTGCTGCACTTGCTTTTCACTTTCAGTTTACCTCACCATTTGTTAGAAGCCTACATGACCTTAATAACTGAAACGTGAAGTAATTTTTTCAGAATAGAGGAGATTGCTGAAGAAACTGCTGTAGTACTGTCACTGCTGTAGAAAAAAATCCTGGTGTGCAGGTTTTTTGTTGGGGATAAATGAACTCCCAGATTTAGAAGACAGGAGCTGGCTACTCCTCTAATATCCTTAAGTATTTGGAACACAGCAGTATGGAAGATGATAGGGTTCTGGGTCTCAAAAGTTCATCTGCCTCTATATCCTTCCTCTAAGGTGACATAAACTGCCCCATTCCAGATAGCTGTTCATCTAACATGTTCTTAAATGCCCTCACTCATGAGACTCTGCCACTTCCCTAGGTTATCCTTTCCAGAGTGATAGAACAGTAGATAATAGCAAAGTGATCACGTTAACTTTCGTTTAGCAAAGAGAGGCTGTGTTTTTGCCAACTGGGCTCTTTGTAGTTTAACAAGAAGTAGTGCTGAATAGATTCTAATTAGATCCACAGCCCTCTTGTGGGTTCATTTTGAAACCCTGTTACCCAACTTCATCTTCCTGATTAAGTTCCAAATGAAAAGGATGCCAGAAGTCTGACAAGTAGGGTGGCAAACCACCAATAAGACCTTAATCAGCAAAATTATTGCGTGGTGGGAGCTCACAAGTCATGAGAAATTAGATAATGTGAGATATCTGAAGTATAGCCACAGCACCATTGTCTCATTTCAAAAATGACTTTCTCATAGGTACCATTGCCGCCAGTGCAGAAAGAGTGGAATTGGGTTGAAAAAATGTTGTGAATTCAAGCACTGTTTTCAAAATATGTTTTGAATTTGTGGTCTTGGAGCATACCTTCCTCACTTAAGGCACAGAATAAATACAGATTGAAGGAAGGACAGCATCCTTTTCTTCACAGAATGTTATTAAAGGAGACATCCAGATCATTCAAATCTGTGAGGTGAAAGTGTTTTTGTTGCCTAAAAACAGATTTTCTTTCTTGTTTGTGTGAAAAGAATCAAAGAGGGAAGGGAATAGAAGGGAATAGGAGGAGAGGGGAGGTGATGGGAG
>VZTJ01003787.1:0-13558 GCA_013397795.1 Orthonyx spaldingii | reverse complement strand
TATTATTCCAAATTTATTAAATTTGAAGGTAAGTCACAAAAAGCTGAGATCTGAGGGTGTGCAGGGGTTTAAAAGGGGCGAGAGAAAGGGGCAGTCTAAGGGGAGAAACAGGGGAATAAACCAATAGAAAATCAAAACATGAACGGGGAACATCCAATGGAGAAACAAAGGGGTGGAATACATTAATATAACCAATCAACAGAACATGATAACAGAACTTTCGAGCAACTGATGAATATTAAAATAACTGTGAAGGGGACGGGGGAGGAGATGGAACTTGACTGACACTTGTGAACGGCGGGAAAATATCAATGCCTGTCTTCCCCATCCCCCTCAGATTCACTGCTCTGAGGGGAATAGTTTGACCATCTTGCTTCTTCATTAACACCCCTGCAGAAGGCAGGGGTTGCAGATTGTCCATTGTTTCCTGTGACCACAGCCACTGACTGGGTCACTGCCACAGAGGTGCAGCACAGGAGCCCCTCAGGTCGATGCTGCTCCAGCTGCACAGAACGGCCTGACACAGCTCTGGCTTCATGGGCTGTGCTCCACATCAAAACCCAGAGAAACACACCCTGAAAACAGTGGGGAGAGTTCTCTGTCCCAACAGCTCCTTTCAGGGATCACAAGAACTTTGCCAGTGTGATCCTAATAGACACTGATGAAACCCACAGGATAACAAGTGACTGAAGAAGACAAAAATCAAATCCCAGTTAACATCTGCCCTTCCCTGTGCCTGTAGCTTTACATGAATTTTGAATTCCCAGTAAGAATCACAGTGCAGCACAGAATGTCTCATCCCACTTAAACTTACAATCTTTTCTACCCTACCAGCCTGTAACCTAAAGCCTTCAGTAATTCTGAAGCTGAAATTTGAAAATGTGGCTTTTGAAACATTTGATGTCTTCAGGGACCTCCTGGCTTTCAAATGAAATTCTTTGGATGAATTTTACGCTACAGTAGACAGCATCCACCCCAGCAGGAAGGCAGCAGGAACTGGAAAGCTTTCTAGTGGTAATTCTCTGTAGTCTCTCAAATGGGAGTGAAGCAAGAAGGTAAAATATAGCCAGAACCACAGGAAATGTGTATCAGAGGGTGGGACACACATTGTTCCTGATCCTGTACTGTTCAAGTGCAGCCATTTAACCCACCTCACCCAGCAGTTTTAATTAAACAACCACTCTGAAGTGTGAATAGAACCCACCCAATCATTCCATGGTCGTACACCAGTCCTGCAGAGACAGGAGCTGCTGACAGAAGGGTGGAGGATATAAAATCTGCTCTAGACATTGGCAGAGAGAACAGGAATGTCTGTCCCCCAAGTGTCTACTGAAAAGTTGATCTAGCTTCAAAAGATGGAAAAAAACAAACAAACAAACAAAAAAAAAACCCCAAAATAAAAGCACTTTGGAAAATTTCACATGAAGCTTTGGACAGCATTGAAATGACCCCTAAAAATAACTTCTTTAACTATCAAATATACATTAAACTGGAGAACCTTGAAAAATGAGAGTTCATTCATTTTTTTTTGTACTCTAAATCCATCATGTCAGGGCCTAAAAAAGGTCTTATTAGAGTATCATTCACTTGGTAACTCATCATGGGAGTCTCAATCCACTGAGGATCCACTAGGCTGAGGTATAGATGTCAAGGCTTGTGGAGAGAATGGATTTCACAGTCCATTGAGTCAATGGATGGAGCAGGTTCAGTCTGCTGGGTTAATCGGGGTGCTTTTACAGCATTAAACAGCCTTACTAAACTTTTCATGAAAAAACACTTTATATTCAGAATATTTTCAAATTATGACAATTAACTTTTGTTTTTCAGAAAAGGCAAAGCAATTCATTCATACTGTAAATTATTTGCTAGATTTACCACCTAAATTTAAAAACTTTTTTTTTACTTCAGTTATGATAGCCAAGAGAACATGTTTTAAAGGTCAGTCTTGCATATTTCTACTCCTATGAGCTATAATTATACTGCTTTAATGATTGAGACTGTTTGTGTTAGCAAAGTTGCAAGGTCAAGTTTTTGGTAGTTGAGACTGAAAAATTTTAAATTTCAAAAGAAACAAGCAGATGCTGCAGGAAAAAGGAAAGTCAGAGCCATTCTCTATGCAAAAGCAGTTACACCATTAAATGAGATTTTGGGAATGAGACTGATGCACACACTTCCAGCACTGGTGGCACATATGGTGCAGCTTTAATGTCACCCTTCTTCAACGTCCTGGAACCTCAGTGTTCATCCCCCTGACTTCATAGGGCAGCTGAAAGCCCAGAAGGGCTGGCAGCCTCCCAGGAGACACTGCATTAGCATTTGTTATCTGCTCTTTCACTGACTCCTCCTTCAGAAAACTTCAGAGCAACAGACTGACAGAAGTTTCATTGACTTTCCCTGTGAAAGAAGGTGGATGGAAAGCCGAAGAGCAGCTCTCTAGGACTGCATCAATAAAAGGAATATGCCTTCACGAGGGAAGATTTAACCTTTGCATGAGGCCAAAGGAACAAATTAAGAGAAATGTGTATGTGCTTCAGAAAGTCCACGTGGTTGTTATTGATGATTTAAGCATAACAAATTGGAAATATATTTAAATTTTGTCCAATGATGGCATTATTTCTTTGTGACATTACTCAAAGCAAGATTCAATTATTTGGGAATAA
The DNA here is from genome assembly GCA_013397795.1 of Orthonyx spaldingii. Lineage (NCBI taxonomy): Eukaryota > Metazoa > Chordata > Aves > Passeriformes > Orthonychidae > Orthonyx > Orthonyx spaldingii. The sequence continues at coordinate 10,898 of VZTJ01003787.1, read as the reverse complement.
AAAGGAAAATCTTCATATGTCTTAGGATAACTTTCATAATTTTCTATCAAGCCTTTAATTCTCACATTAAGGGAAAGCTCTATAATAAAATAAACGTTTATAAGAAACACATTAGAAATTCTGTAGTAATTCTAACTTGTTTATTAATATTTTTGATCCAAGTACACACCTAATGGTTAATTAAGAATGCAAAAGACAGCTCCTGCTGCACAATCAAGGTTAATATTCCGAGAAAGTCAAAGCTTGCTTTGCCAAAGAGCAAAAAGAAATGCAGATAAGAAAGATGAACAAGGGTAATGAAATAAGCCCCCTTTCATTTCACAATCCTATTAAAAGTTGAGAAGGAGAGTTGACCTGTTTCCTGATAAGGCACTGCTCTTCCCCAAGCTTAAAATATTTTCCTTGAATGTTGATTTTCTTTAGTGTACTCCAGGTCTCAAAAATGCTTAGAAAATAGTGTGGTCATATTTTAATTTTCATTTTCAAGTTGCAATAAGGGAGATATTCTACTGTTTATAAATTTACCATCTGTTATGATGAGTACTACAGCAATTCCTAGGACACAAGAACATGGAACAAAACCTTAAGTGTGTCTCAAACACAGAGCTTAAGCCTTTTACCCTTTCAACCTCTGATACACATTTCCTTCCAAAATTATCAGTACAAAGTATTGAATCAAATATCCATAAACAGTATTTGAAATAAAAAATATTTGGGTAAATGGTTGTAGCCCACCACCCATGGTGACTCAAAATAGGTATGAATTGGCATTTATAGAAAAAAGCATTAGTTATGTAGTTTGTGTTTGCAGTGATAACAAGGCTAGTGGATACATTGCATTTGTGTACGTTAATTCATTATTACATCCCTTAATAGTACTTCAGAAATGTTTTATTTACTCTACTGCCTTTTTGCTGTTGGTGGATGAGAAGGGGGATCAATAGTCAAGTGGAAGGATAGTATTCAAAAGCAGCTCGGGACCTAAAACAAGAAAACAACTGCATAAGCCTTGGTTATCTCATTTTGAAACATGAAAATGTCCTAATGTGAAAGCCAAATTGAAAGCCAATCTTCATGCTAAAAATATTCAGAACAAAATGTAGCTGTGTTCAAAATGTGCAAATTTCTTTTTATTCACTTAAACTGGTTTAATTCTATAATAATGCAGTGACTAATTGTGCCCTGAGTAGGCATAAGTGTGCCTAACTGAAAAGACTGAAAATGGCAGTTAAATAATTAATGTAAAAATATGTTGATGAGCCTAACTAAGAAAATGTGAGATATTGAAAATTAAATAGCTGGCATTACGTAATCTACTTACTGCATAAAAGGCATTAGAAATATCTATTAACTGCATCTGCCATAAATAAACAAACCTAGGAAGGAGACCAAAAGATAATATTTTTCCACTTTTGCTTAAGAGGACTATGTACAATTAGTTTTTCAACAATTAAATAAAGAACTCCATACTATATGAAGCTACAAACCTCACAACTTACTTGAGAGGAAAATTAAAATATAAAGTACTAATTTTTGGAGGGGGGCATGGGGATGAGGGTGCTGGAAGAATCACATTATACACTCTAATTTTATACAAATGAAGATTGGTATTAATGATATATGTACATATTAAGTTAAATTAAGAGTTATATTCAAAGAGGAGGAGTAAATTCCAGCCTGGAGCTGTAAGGTTGCTGGAGGTACCTTCTGAAGGTCTTTGAGACCAGGACAGACAAGCACCTGCCTGATGCAGAGACAATGGACTGCCCTGAAGCACAGGGTGGGGGAAGAAAAGACCAAAAAAAGAGTAATTTGAAGTCTTCTTGAGGCTGATGTTCACAGGAGTGTGAGGTTGTGGTTCCTCTGTGCCAGATCAGCAGCATTGCTCAGAACAAAGTGGATCAGAGAACGTGAGGAGAGACTCCTGAGCCCAACAACACAACAGGGCAACTTCATCAGAGTCAGAATTAGGATTAAGCCTGGGAAATAGCCTGTGCAGCTGGAAGAGCCCTGCCTGGCAGAGCTAATGAGGCATTGAAGTAAGTAACAGTTTCCAAATCACTAAAAAAAAGAAATCATTTTGCTTCCTCTGAATATTCTCCTCTCTCCCCTTCTCTTTGAGTAGATAGGGTAGAGCTGGGGCTTTTATTGTTGCTGCTCCTGGATCTTATTATTGATTCCAGCAATATATTTATAATTTTAGATATATTTTGAAAGCCAGCCTCCTTTTGCAGTACAACTTAGGCCTACAAAACTTCTACCCATGTTTAAATGTGAACTCTTGGGGCTGAGCTTACAGCAGCCTGTCAGAAGGGTGAGTGCTCTAAATGATGCCATTCGTCTCCTGTCCATGCATTTTGCAGATGAAAAGAAGGATAAATGATTTTAGCCTAATGCAGTACCTGCCTAGCTAGGCCTTAACAGTATGCTTATCACCATGGTAACCCTGAAGGAGAAACACACAACTAACCTAAAAGTGTTAGGAATAAGGAAAACAGTTTTACTCTTTTCCTCGTTCTCCCTCCCCCAAAAAAGTAAATAATGCAGAAGATTCAACACCAAATACTCTTCATTTACTCTCCAGACTCTGAGAAGTGAATCTGTGCACCCCTTCTTTTGCTTTTGTAAATTTACACTGTGCTGCAGCAGAGAAATTTTATTGACAAAATTACAAATCAGAATAACTGGAAATAAAGCCATATGTAAAACTCACATAAGCAGATGTATAATCAAGTTTGTGTGACCTTGGCATCATCTTGGTGAATAATAGTTTTTTACTGCATTCAGTTTAGCATTCAGATTAAAAACTATGCTAAGAGACCTAATTAGAAAATTATGTACATACAGCCACATATAAAACAACAGAAAACCCTGGCCATCCTAAAATAAGTCCTATAAGACTACAATAAGACAATATCTGCCTTGAAAAATCAGCTCTCTACATGGAGGCATCAACTGCTTTGCCACAAAGACAGTTTGTATGAAAATTCTCAGATCGGGGGCCTTCAGAGAAAGCCTTTTCCCCCAACAGGTGTCAAAAGAAAGGAACTCTGCTTTCCACAGAACTTAGCAGAATCCCATATTCACAGTGGGATAAATGCCAGCAAATTCCCAGCACACAGTACCAACCAACACATCACATCAGTGGGAAACAGGCCAGAGAATCCCTGATAGGATTAAAGCCCCTTCCTCAGCCTGGTGGGGGTGTCCAGGTCTGCAGTGTCCCTGTGCAACGCGAATGTGGCAAGTGTGACACTCAGCAAGGGCTCCGAGGAGTCCCCGCTGTGCTTCCCACACCAAATAACACCCTGGCCCTGCAGAAGGGTGCCCTGGGCAGGCTGCATGGCTGGGCAGATGTTTCCTGCCCTGGAGCTGGAGCAGGTTGCAGAGCAAACAGGACTCCACAGCTCCTCGCTGCCCCGGGCAGATCCATCTTCCTGTCTGTCTGTTCATCCTCTGACAAAGTCTCAACCCAGACATAATCAGCATTTGTGACAAGTGGCTTGCAACATCACCAGAGAGCCTATTATCATAATTCTCTTCTCTGTACCATCTAATGTTTCTAACAGCAAATCAAACAACAGATGTGTAGCATCTAGAGTCAAACGTGTTCGGTTCCAAAGAGATTTACTCTGCACATATTGGAACACGTCCTCAATAGCTAATATTATAATTTCTCCATTTTTCTTATGAAGCAACAAGGAGATTACAGTAAAAGTCACCATATACTTTATAAAAATAAATGTCTGCCTAGAAAAAAGCAATATATGCCACAGAATCATGCATCTGTTCTGCTCTGTTTTATAACTGAATAATGAGGATTGCTTCTTCTGCATTTATTTGCAAATGCAGGCATTTTTTCTTGCATATATTCATTTAGGAGGAGAGATTTTACTAGCACTTTTGTAGACTTAAGGTGATGGCAATCCATTACGACAGTGTCTAAAATTATTATTTTCCCTTATAAGTTTCCCTTTATGTTAAATTTTCAATCTTCTGATTTCAGGTTCATCTACTAGTCCTACAGGAATACCTGTAGAATGTGTTAAAAGAAATGCTAGAATAGAAACTACCTATTAAGCTTACTTACCACGATTTGAAAAGAAAAAGTCTCATTTAAATGATTGGCTCTCCTAATATCTAACAGAAAAGAGACAACTCTAGAGAAAGTAAGGACAAGAAGTTCGATCTTATTAAAAAAGTACCACTCATAAGTGAAGGTGTTGTCACACTAGATCACTTGACTTCACAATAAATGAACAAGATTTATGCCAGGCAAACACTTCACATTTTGAAAACTAGAACAGATATTAGTCAAATTTTAGCCAAACACAGTGGTGGCACATGGATGATTCCTGGTGGTCGATAAAAGTTTAACAAACACACATTAAAAGGTATAACACAGAAGTTTCAAATGCACTTTAAAACCTGTACTCTGCTAGGTCAAGGGTTTAACAAAAGCACAAACATAACCTCTCCTTCCAGCCTGCTGTTTGGTGATTTCATTAGGAAATGCAATTTAGCTAATGATTCAGTTAATCTTTTTATAACCACTCACATAAATCTTGAATAAATGTTATGCAAGCTCCAACACTAATTTAAATTACTCCTATTAAGAGTCATGTCCAAATAAAAACAAGACTGTAGGCAATAACAGCCTTACAATGGTATATCCATATGGTACAAGATTCAAAAACACAGAATTCCTCACATCCCTGACCTTCCTCTGCTGTCATTTTAAAACTGCTGCATTTCTTATTTCCCTTTTCCCTTACTTGCCTACCTTTTCTTCTGCAAAAGTGATCTCCAAAAGATAAAAATGGGCAGTAAAACTTCAGATGTTTTGTAGTTAAACTCAATCTGTCTTTTATGGTGAGCAATGCAAATTTTGGCTTGTAGAAATAACCTTATTAGGTATGCAGGCATTTCTCTAGAAACACTATCATAAAAACCACAGCTAAGTCATTAATCTTTTCAAAAAGCTTGTTGAGATCCCCATAGGCATTTAAATGGATCATAACAGCCTCACATATGAAATATAGAGCTGCAGCCAAGAGTCTGACAGAAGTGCAAATTTGGACAAATAAGACCATCAAAGCTTCAGCTGAAGAGATTTCTCTCCACAGGACAAGGGGTTGATAAGATCGATCATGGAGGATGAAACTATAAATGAAATAGAAATGCCAAATTCATGCCAGCAACCCATGGACTATTAAAAGCCTACCTGCTTGAAGACAGCAGCTATTAAATGATTCTATCATTGCAGAGAGCCTGGCACCAGAGGAGAAATGATGGAGTATTTGCCCACAGGTGAACACCCCTGTTTGTCTTGGTGGATTATTATATCACACTCAAGGGAGGGAGCTGAACACTTGGTGCATTAGATCAATGAAATTATGATATCCTCTTGCACAAATAGAGGGGAAAAAACCAAACCATCCATTTTCTGGGGTAAACCCCACAAATTAGAGGTTATCATATCCATGTATAGTCGAAGGTGGATCAAAGAGCATACAAATAAACCAGTCCTCAGAAAGAACAGCCCCAGATTTCATTGTTCGCCTCTGGACTAACTCCAAGCTACTTTCCAGACTAGGTATGTTTGCTTCAGGTTATTTTACAACACCAGGGTAAAGTATGACACCCAAATTTACTGTACTCTGAAGCTGAAATACTCAGATTCCTTTACAAAATGTATTCAGAGAGGACTGTGAGCTGAATCAGAGATGCTGAGGTCTTCACCACAGAAGCTGCACAATGAGACAAAAAGTTTTGCCAGATCCTGGGGAAAATATGGATTTGGCCAGAAACAAACACTTTGGAGTTGCTTTTTTGGGGAGGGAAGTGGGGTTTTGTGGGGTTTTTTAATGGGAAGTAGGGAGTAAAAAGAATTGCTGTCTGTATGAAAGAGATGGCAGGTATGAGAAAAGTTAAAACAAAGTTTGTAAAATTAACCTATAACAAAAGCAGTAACTGAAATTTCATAATCTCCAGGAAGGACTTTATAAACACCCACACTATCACTGTTTGTTTTCATAAACCATTCCAAATGTGTCTTCTTAGTACCAGCCAGGTAAATATTCCAGACTTTTAAAATTTATTGTTAAATTAATGTACAAAGTACCACTGTTTTTCCTGCTTGCCCAGCTCTAATGGAAATGTTTAATGCTATGTTGGAAAATAAACACCACATTATCAGGCATTTTAAAAGTTACACAGCAAGGAGACACAGAAGAACATGAATGTGTGTTTGCATTCAAGGAGGAGAAATATGCAGCCTTTGTGGTAAGTTACACTTTCTTACACAGGCATCTTTTCTGAGATTTCTGCAGCCTCAGTAGTCAATAATCTGCTTTTTTCTTTTTTGAATGGGGTGTAAAACAATTTGGGATTGTTGAGCCAGCCACATGGAGAATTATTTCCATTTTCTGTTAGCTTAGCATGTAAATGAAGCACGGCTCTGGCACCGTGGTGTAAGAGGTCTGAGAACTCATCTGCTTTAAGCACATGCAGTATTTTGGAGAAATACTTTATGACATGCACAGAAGTTTAAGTAAGCTTATAAGTACACAGGATTAATAAGCAAAAAAACCAACTGTAGAACTGTAATCTTTCAGTTGTGCTGCAGATCAGCTCAGAAATCCGGTGACAGTGAAATGGGCCAGGCTCCTCATTCCCATAGAAAGCTCAGCTCTGCCCTGATGTCTCACCCTTGACAGTTTGGTACCACACAGGCTGGACTTGAAAGTGCTCCTCCATCCCCACTGCTGTGTCTGGCCAGGGAAGAGGGTGAGGGAGGGTCTGCCCCGGCTCCATCCAACCTCAAACACTTCACCAAGGCTGCAAATCTGTGCTCAGTATCCCAAAACAGTCTCTGTAAGTACTTCAAATGGACAATTCCCTTCAAAGTCACAGGCGATGAACCCTGGGCTGTTCCCATGGCTGAATTAATCAGCAAATAAGGAGCTCTTACTCTTCTGAAATAAGCTGAAACTACTTGACTTTGGAAAGTTTTAAGTTTCTTGTCCTTGGAAAGTTTTAAGTTTCTTGTCCTCCTTACCCCCCATATAGGAGTGGAGAGAAAACATAAAATATTAAAAATATTTCATAGGCTGAAACTAGGAAAAACTAAAACTCTGTGCTGCCTCCTGTGGATTATTTGGTTTCAATATTTTGTGGTTTGTGTTTAATGATACTCCTTTGTATTTTTTAAGTAAGAATTGCCTTCCTAGATGAAAACCGGTTTCAAACAAAATCCTAAAATTCTTCAATTTTTAAGATGTCAAAACAGAAGAAGGTGACAGCTCTAACCCTCTTGTTTGATTTGTCTCTGGTCGTTTTTAGATATTAATTTATTTTTAGGTAATCAGGCTGCTTTTTAGTTCAATAGAAAGTTTCCTACTTGGAATATATTTTCTAACAAGAAAATGTGAATTTATTCACACCAAACTGCTTGGCTGTGGCTGCCTGCCTCTGCTCTAATTAATATTTAATTATTTATTCGAATTAGAGCAGCTTCTCTGAGTGCGTGCCAGACCAGAATAGACAAGGAGCTGGAGAACAGAATCAGCATTTGCAGGAGCCCAAAGTTCAAATCCCAATCCTGATTTAATTTTTGGCTTTGGGAGGCAGGACAGCAGCTGGCTCCCCTGTGGTGGGAAGAATCACACAGGATCTGCCTTGAATTGCTGCTGAGCATCTCAGAGTCAAGATGTGAGCAGGGTCTGTTGCCTCAGCTGAAAAGTGGAATCGGTGCTGAAGTGCTTCCCAGAGATGTGCTGGATAATTAGCAGTTGCAGAGGGCTTTGAGATGGAATATTTCTCAACTGGAAGGAGCAATGAAACACTACTCTGGTGTTCAGAACTTCACAAGAACTGTTCCTGTGAGCTACTCATGGCAAATCTTAAATCAGAATTTGGTATGAGGGAGAAACAGAAAAAGCTTCCAGCTTTATAAAGCTGAAATTAATGAAAAACATCACACTTCCACATTATTGATCAATATGATGGGTAATTCCCAAGTCTGATTTTAACAAATGCACACAAAGCTACGGAGAAATTATCCATTTGTAACTATCTCAACTTATTTATGCCTATATTGTTTTTGTATTTGAGATTTGCTATACTTTACATTAATTAAATCAAAGTTCAGGAAAATTGTCTTTTGAACAGAGGTAGGAATTATAAATCCAACATTTTAGGGGGTTTTCTCATATAAATACTTTATATAATGTTCACTTTACATAGTGTCCATAATCATCTACATTCATGAATTTATTTAGTCTAGACAGCCGCACAACAAAATCTTCCTTGGATGCCAGTAGATGTATCCCCTCACTTACCCAAATCATGTCCTAAATGACAAAAACTTTGTTAGCTGCCATGTGATTACTAAGGCAGGCCGAAAAAAAAAGCACATTAAGAAATGCCACATCTGGAAGAGAACTAGGAGATGACATGACCTTTTTTTTTTTCCAGTAGTCATTTCCTAATCAAAGCCCAGAAGCTGTTGAGCTCATGAAAATGTCACCTGCAATTGGATGGAGATAGTTTTAATTGCCTGTGTGCCGCCGTGCATGCTGCAGAGTTTTCTCAATTACTGCAGGATATTGGATTTTGCCGTGGATAACCAGGGGAATGATGAGAGGAGCAGGAGCCGGGAGGCTGCGGGGAGCTGCCCCGCTCCTCAGACACACCCCGCTCCCAGCAGAACAAATAAAAGCTGCCTGATGGCTGTCCTGAGCCAAAGGAGTTCATTAATTGCTAATTGTTCACCTAGAGGCGTAAAATCGTTGACAGAAACAGGCTTGATGCACGAAGTTGTGAAGGACTGATCCAAGATCTGATGCAGTGCACGAGGGCTGAACAGGGATTCCTCTCTGTTTGACTCAGGGAAATGCATTTTTGGCAACACTAACATCTTTCAGGCATTCCAGTCAAATTCACAAAGTTTACAAACAAAAGGAGCCACAGGAACATTTCCCAACACTTCAAAAATAAAATTTTTGGTTTATGAAATGAAGCATGGCTTCCATATTTGAATTTCAGTTTAATGCTCTTGTAAAAGAAATAAGCTTTAAAATATTCAGACTAGGAAGGAAACATTGTTATTTGGCTCGAAAGTGCAAAGCAAGATACTCTATTTCTTTTAAATACTCCGATTATTGCAACTAATCTTTAAGAATACAAATTAACCAAAAAAGCGCTATTGTTTGAGCAGTTCTATGTGTTATATGTTCATGGTTCACTCTCACACAGCTTTTTGGGATTTGAAGGTACCACTTGGAGTTTGATGAGTACTCTTAAGCACATTTCATATCCCCATGCTTCAATTTATTGAAGTACCAACTAGTAGTAAACACTTAGCTTGCCCAATTAATTCCAATTCACCAGGAGCTGAGTATCTCTTTCATATTTTATTTATTTACATGCCTTTCCCAAGCCACCAGTATAAAGCTTATTATGCAGAGGTGATCAGAGTAGTTTAGTATTTTTTCCACTGGAAAAATGATACTTCATGAAAAAAGTATGTCAGCATAATCAACTCCCGTTCCAACAGGGGTTGGAATTGGATGATATTTAAGGTCCCTTCCAACTCAAACCATTCTATGACAATAAAGGTTTTTTCACCCAGCATTTTCAGTGTCTGTCTCAAAGTGACCGTAAGACTTGAACCTCCATTTCCTAAATCCTATGCTGCTGACCTAGGAATGGAAGAAAAATTTTGAACTGTTTCTGAAAACTACTATCAAATATTTACTACAGAGAAAGGAATTTGCAGATGAATACCATGACATTTATTGTTGGGATTTGGAATCCTTCTTTTTTTTGTTTCTCTTATCTTAGGGAATTTTTGCCCATACGTTGCTAAGACACCATAACGACTGGGTGCTTAGGAAAAACAATAGAAAGACCAGTCGAGTAAAAAAACTTGTAAGTAGCTATTCCCTTATTTGGACATTCCCTCTTGAAGGAGGCAGAGATCTCGGGACAGCTGGGGCTGGGAAAAAGGAAGGGGAGCAGTAGCTCGCTCTCTTTGCCTCTCGGCATTCAGAAGAGAGGGAAGCTGCCATTGCTTGTCACCACTGTGGAGTTTTCCTGGCTCCTGCTGCCTGCCTGCCTCTCCCGGAGCCAGCCCCTGCCAGCCGTGGCTTGGGAGTCGGGCTGCCCTGCCCTGCCCAGCCCTGCCGGACCCCTGCTGCAGCTTCGGGGTTTTTACCTACAAGAAGTCCAGGCTCCATCCCTGCTGGGGCCACGCCTACCATCACTGCCAGGGAGAGACAGCCGACATCTGCGCTACAGCGCCCCCTGCAGCCGAGGAGGAGACATCGCACCCGTCCTGCCCAACTGCTAACAGGGAGCAAGAAGAGACTGGACTGGGGGTTTGCTCTGTTCTTGTTTGTTGTGGTTGCCATTGTTGTTGTTTGTCTGTCTTGATATATATATATATATGGTAGTAAAGAACTGTTATTCTTTTTCCCACAACACTGCCTGAAAGACCCTTTAATTTCAAAATTATACTAATTCGGAGGGAAGGGGATTACATTTCCTATTCCACGGGAGGCTCCTGCCTTCCTTAGCAGACACCTGTCCTCAAAATAGGACATTTATCCATACAAGTTGTTCACAAGGTGCTCCTACAAGTAATAATTCTCTTTCATTTTGTCAATAATAAATGACACAAAATGTAAATTTTGCTCTTATGAAGGTTAAAAAAAATTAGGAAGCACCCAACGAACTACAATTCTGTTGAAGATCACAAGAGGTTTAACCCAACATTAGCACTAATGAATCAACAGGGCACCTCACAAGCCCTTCAGAAGGGCTGGATGCAGAAATAACTATTTATTAGGACAGTACCTGACAAGATTGTTGTTTTTGTTAGCGTAGAAAAACAT
>VZTJ01003774.1:1255-81685 GCA_013397795.1 Orthonyx spaldingii | reverse complement strand
TTGAAGCGTGTTTTGGAAAAGCAGAAAGGGGGAATGCATGGGGAAATCCCACAGAGCTGACTGGAAAAAGCTTTGTACACAATCAGTCACCTCACAGTGCCACCAAATTCGAATAACCCTGTGATTTTGAACCATTTTCTCTCATTGCAGTTGTCAGATGAGTTGCACTTGCCTCGGGCGAAGGTCTGGGTACGGAACCTACTTACTAACACCTGGGAAGGCCCACATGAGCTCATTGCTTGGGGTCATGGGTATGCTTGTGTTTCCACAGATACTGGAGTACGATGGCTGCCTGCAAAATGCGTTCGCCCTGACCTACGGCTCCAGAGACAGAACCAGCAACCTCGAAATGATAACCCGAATGCAGATCATCAACCGATTGAGCCTTCTGATGATGGCCAGGACACCGACCATCAGGCAGACAATCCTTCCACAAGCCGAGACTGAAATTTAAGTTTCTTTATGGAGTCAGAAAGCAAGGACTTTGAAAGCATGTTTAAATTGATTTTGATAGAATTGTAATATAGAATTAAGTTTTATAGGTGCATCACCTAAATGTATTGCCGGAGAGTCTCTCTGTTCACCTTAATTCAGCATCTGGTTTGGGCTCTGTTCGGTGGCCGGCCACTGCTGGGCAGACCCCTTATCGGTATTCAATCTAGGCTCTGTTTGGTAACTGGCCACTACCAAGCAGATCCTTCATGCTAAATTTACAGAGGATCACAATCAATGCCTTTCAGTTTTTAAACAAAAAGGGGGAGTTGTGACAGCACAGATTCTTTCCCACAGGAATTCTTCCCTTCTTCTACTGAAGTTTACTAAATATAAGTTCCAGGTTACTGAGAGTGGCTTTGGAAACAGGCTGTCAAAGGCCTGGGCCAATCAATCCGGGGGGGTGGATGATTGTTAGCGAATCCTAATAGCTCTCTCGCATGTATATAAAATCTGTTATTAATTAAATAAATGCATTCAGCATTCTCTCACCATTCGTGTGTCCCTTTGCTCCACTATCGGTTCAACAGCGACAGATGTTTCTTCACCTAAAATCATAACTATACTTTTAGTAGTACTGCTCTGGTATACTCCTGTCAAATATTCTTATTTGACAAGAAAGACTTCTTTGTGTTCACAATGCACACAATTTCACAAAACAATTGCAACTAACTAGTAGCTCTATTTTCTCTTTGGTTTTTTGTTGTTTGGTGAGGTGTTTTTCCATTTCACCACTAATACATTCTAGCAAACATCAGTTTAATCTGTTTTGTAGTGTAGGGAAAATGGTCATTTGAATATGCTCCAATTTCAATGCATATTCTGGAATGTAAAACTACATAGAATTATAAAACAATTGGTCTTATTAATATGACTTCACAACACTAAGGCCTGTACATGTGATAAAACTATTTACAACCAAGACCAATGAAAAAATACGTTTCATTCTGGGAAGTAAAAGAGTTGAGATTTTGAAATGTTTTTATGCTAATGAACAATGGAAACAAGATATTTCTTAACATGAAACAAATACTTGCATATTTTAAAATGTTGAAAAGAAAAAACCGATGTATTTCTGGCAAACTATTCAAATACCACCTTCCTGAAAAAAACAACCAATTGTCTAGCTTTTCCTCCTTCTTCATCTAAAATTCATCTCAATCTCTTTTATTCAGAGCTGTTTCTCTGTCTCTTCATTATGAAATAGTCCCCAAATGTGTGAACAACTCCAGTTTTGAGACAATGGTCGTCTGGGACACTTAAAAAGCATTAATGTAGATAAGAGATATATGTTAAATCAGAGAGTTAAACTACAGTAGAAGGTGGCTTACAAAGATTTCATACATTTTGTTGTTTGCTGACTTACCTCTGACATACATGAAAGTATGTTAGAAAACTAAGGATCTTCCAAAACTACAGTCTTTAGCTTAGGGTCTTATCATATAAAAGACATGAAAATAAATATAGGAAAAAACTTTTAAAAACGGGCTACTTTCACACCTAGGGGAATTGTTTCATAAAGGAAAATTATTACAAGCAGAAAATAGACTAAAAATCTCTCTATATACTTGGGGGGAAGAGGGGGGAAAGGCAGGAAAGCTTCTTAAATTATTCATCTTAAATCACAATACTTAGATGAGTTTAGCTACTATCTAGGCTGACTCAAAGTTAAATTAGGTCCTATGTAAACAATAACATGCCATACACACTACCACGAAAGCCACGACTATTGCTAAGTTTTACTTCCAGTGAGACATCCTTAAGACCGGGAGACTCCCTGCAAAATTGCAGACTGTACAGCTGCCTAGAAATTATTCTGCAGATGAATCAGAAATGCTTCCTCTTTCTCTCACAATTAGAACAGTTTTTCCGTCATAAAGTTAGTGTACACTACATTCCCAGCTGCTTTAGTAACCTATTTCATGTCAAGTTTCTGTCACCCTGACCTTCCCAGCTTTTCTCCCATCCTCGTTATAAAAGTCTATCAAAAATGTTATGAATGTGCATGTTAATGTACATGATCTTCACACCTTCTTTTACTTTCCTTCCATGTATATAGGAGGGAAGGAATTATTTGTTTATGCTTGGTGTTGTTTAGATTAGGTTTTAAAAATTCTCTTTGATCTTGTGTTCAAAACAGTCACACTCTATTCACTAAAGCACTAGTAAATTTACATACACTAAAATATGGGTATTACATAAATTAAGGTATTGATTTTAAAATATCAAGTTACTCATTGCAAGAAAGGCTTGTTCTCCTGCTACCCTACCCAAGCACATAATTAACGAGAAAGGATACAAACCTACCCTGAAGGTTCACCGCTCTGTGCTGTGAGAAGTCCATGCTAAGTTGGTACTTGGAAATCCCCCACTCAACACGAATCCATCTGTCCCACACAACAGTGATGGTGATTCAGATCATAGCATGTGTCTTACTGAGTCAGTACTACTAACTTTTCAAGAAAAATCAGACCTACATGTATGTGGTGAACAGTCAAAGGATTTTAAAATTTGAAGAAGCATCCCACTTCCTTCCTGACGGAAGGTAGAAATATTAAATAATTTTCCACACACACAAAAAAAAAAAACCCTAATTGCTTTTGAAACAGAGGCATTATAACCAACTGGAAGAAAACTACTGAAACATATATTTCTGCATTTTCATATCAATGACTAAATGAAAGGCTGGAAAGCGTAAAGTGCAGAGGTGCTTTCTGTTCTGCATTTTCTATATACACTGTCACTGAGTAGAAATATTTCCAGAAACTAATGTTGTGATTGATATTTTTAAGATACTTCTTGTAGCAGTGGGCAGACCACCGAGAATCCACTGGTGATCTGACCATTCATAGCGCTGCTTTGTACCTGTCCCTCCCCTGTTCACCCAGGACTGGCCAGATGTCACTGGTCAGTCATTTGCCTATTGGCTCGTCTCTCGCCTTGCCCTCCCCCGACAGAGGGCATAAGAGATCTGGGCAAGAGACGAGCTGGACCACTCTTGCCAGGTTCACCATCTCACAGCTTGTTCTATGCACAATCCTTTTCCCTCCGTGAGGGAAAATAAAGAACGCTGATATATACGCAAGTGGTCCGTCTGTCTTCACCGGCAAACATCCGCCACCGTTCCGCCCTGGACTGGAGCTCCTGGCATAAGGAGCTACTGAGGGCTGGATTCGGTGGTCCAGAGGAGTCCAGAGACGAAACAGCAAAGATACAACTTCTCACAGCAATCCTTTCCATCTTATGGTCTGCAGGACATGACAATATTTTTCTCTTCACAGCTGCTTGCTGACGTCTTAGCTAGCATATTCCAGCATCATTTAATGCTGCCTGATGGCAAAATATAGTAAAAGCCCACATTGCCAACATCAGAACATACATCCAAACTTACTTGTTTATCCTCATAATAATTCTGAACATTAACCACTTTTAGCAGTCTTGGAAATCTGGGACATTCAGACAATTTTAAGTATCTTTTCAATTGTGCTCTATAACACAACTCAGTGACCAAGCCTAGCCCACAGGAATACTTCTTTAATCACTCTAGAATTTTCATGTGAAAACAAGAGGCTAGAAAGGAGGTCAACAGAGGTCAGAGCTACAGATGTCTCCTGACAGGCAGGTTTATATCAATTTACTGCTGAAGTTCACACAAAGTCAGTGCAGACCCTACTTCTCATGGTTTTAAAATAACTCACAAAAATCATTCAAGGGACTCATGAATTGAGGATAAGAATATTGGGAGGAATATTTTAAGGCAAAAACAAGACTCAGTTTAAAACTATAAGGTAAATTTGTTAACAAGATTAGAAGAGGATAATAAGCAGTAAAATAACTTTTTAAAACACCTTTTTTTCCCCTCCCCCCAACCTTTCCATCTTTCTCACCAAACATGCAGGGATACAAAGCATGGAGGAGGTTCTCTCTATAGTACCATGGGGTCTCTCTCACAAGGGACAGTTCTCTACAAGCTTCCCTCCCACCATGACTGCAACTTCATGTGCAGCAGTTTTCCCAAGACAGCTGCACACAAGTCACTTGTCCACAAAGTACTGTTATAGTTATTTTTCAATACCCACATCACTCCAGGATGCATATCCCTTTCATGAGCTGCAAGTGGATTTCTGCACCTCTTGCAGACTCCATAGGGTTGCAGAGGTAGAGTTTGTCTCACTATAGTCCTCACCACAGCCTGCAGAAGGAACCAGCTCCAACATTTAGAGCACCTCCACCGCCTCTCTCTTTTTACCGACCCTGGTGTCCACCGTGTTGTCTTTCTCATGTGCTCTCACTTCTTTCTCTTCTCCGACCAAAAGGAAAACAAAAGAAAAAAATTGTTGCCCGCAAACACCACTGTCAACAAGTTTTTACAAGTTCAAAGACTTCTGCAGGACTCTGTAGTGCTGAAACACCGATCTCGTTTGACTTCTGCACTGGGAAAATGCTCATCATGCTTCCACTGTTGACCCGGCAGCTCCAGGCGTCCCGCGGCTCAGGTGGCTCCAAGTCTCACTGCTGCCCCTCTCCTGTGGGGCGCAGGGGTGCTGGCGACTGCAGCAGTCTGCCGCGTTGGGAATGCTGGCAGCTGTGGCCCCGGCCGCATGGCTAGAGCCACATGGCCCTGGCTCCATGGCTCCGGCTGGGTGGCCACGGCCCCCCCAAGACAGGGGAAGGAGCGGCCGCCGTGGTTTCTCTCTTCCCTTTGTTTTACATGCTCTTAAATATGTTAGAGCAGAGGCGTTACTACCTTCTCTAATTGGCTCAGCAGCACATCCATCCCCAGAGCCCGACAGGATTGGTCTTGTAGGGCAGGGCAGAGGCTTTCAGTAACCTTTCACAAAATCCCCTGCTGTGGCTCATCCCCTCTTTTTCCCGCCACACGCAAACACAGAAACAGGCTACACACAACCAACACACCACTGCAGTCTGGGAACTGGAAAATTATTGGATCTTTCTCCCAAACCGTGTTCATTTCATGTGGGGACTCAAGGTATATGACAAGAATAAAGTTTTAGTGTACTTGGTTCCTGCAACACTCCTGGGATCTTCAGAAGAATGTGGACTCCGTGAATGCTGCTGAAATACATGAGCACTCATATTCACCTGTCACCCTGAATTCCTCTTCCACAACTCTGTCTAAAACTCATTCTAACCATGAGAAATTAGTTCCTTTGACTTACAGAAATCTAAAGCTAATTAAGATTGAAGTACAACCTAGAATTATAATCATGGGATTGGTTATGCATGACATCACAGAAAAATTTTGTGTAAAGACTTCCCCAGGTCCATAGAGTAAAAGACCCACAATATGGAAAAAAAATCCTTAAGAAATTAAGCCCAGACTCACAAAAAAATTTAGATATGTACAGACAGACTTAGGTACATAAATAGAAAATTTTAATTTTTAAACACAGTTGGTTCTCATGATTGGAAAGCATTTCTGCTAGAAGCTCTCCTCACAAACACATTTCTTGAAAGGGTTCAGTCTTGAAAAAAGTGGATATCTTAGCATCTCTTTGAAGTCTAAACTGTCAGCAAAAACCACAGTACATCAGAGGCTCTACATTAGCAAACTGTGCTTTGATTCAACAACAGTTCAGCTGTTAGAACATTAACCTAGGACAGGGAAGACCTGGATTTCATTACATTTCTGCCTGAGGAGATTCTAACTAACATGTCCCCAACTACCAGGCTATGGGCTGGGATCACAGGATTCTCCACCCCTTCTGTGCAAGTGGTACCATTCCTCACAAAATAATTAACAACTCATTGGATGAAAGAAAGACAGCATGAGCAAGCATAGCTTTTGAACTTGAAAGTCATGCTCAAGCTGTTGAACAATCTGTGCTCTATATTAACCACACTGAGATAAAGTACACATTAAACAAAAAGCCTTTGGTGTAAGAGTTGGCATCTAGGTGTCTCTTCTGGGAGGAACTACGCAGCACACCAAGAAGGGAAGTCTGCTCCAAGAACACTGTCATTCATTACCATACAGTGTGTTGGTTCTAGGCTTTCATATACTTAGTCCTTTTTGCTGCTCATAAAGACTATCAGCCAACAGCACAGTAAATAGTAAGAACAAAATTTTCAATGAAAAAGCATCTAAACAGAACTTTTCCATCCTGTGCCTAGTTTCCATTAAAATTATATTTTTCAGTAAGTAAAGGGGACTTATTGAAGAGAAAAATAAAAAAAGTTGCACACCCAAATTCTATTCTTAATGCTTGCTTGGTCATACTCGCTTTTAAGAAAAAAAAAACAAAACGAAGTGTTGCCTTACTCTCTATTCAACAATGCAGAAAGTATTAGAAATGCTACAGTCAAATTGAGATTGGTATTAGAATAACTCGTTTTTCCAATGGAAAATCATAGTTCACTACTTGTGCTCTTACAACTTTGCTTGGTATGACATTATTACAGCATAAAGAATTACATGCAAAGACTAAAGACAAGGATGTTAATAAAATGAGTTTCAGAATTAAAGTTACTTTGGGATGCAAGCATTCCTTTTCTGGGATGTCTGTTACTGTTGCAAACATACGCATAACACATGTAGTTGAGTTTTTGTTGGGATTAATAAGAGTTAATTTTCTTCATAGCAGCTCCTGTTGTGCTATTTGGATTTGTGACCAAAACAGTGCTTGTTGATAACACAACAAGTTATCACTAAGTAGTGCTTACAAAGCTCCAAGGTCTTTTTTGTTTCTCACCCCATCTCACCAGTGCATAGTCTGGGGGTCCACAAGGAGATTGGGAAGGGGCACAGCCAGAACAGCTTACACCAACCAGCCCAAGGGATATCCCAGACCATACTGCTCAGCAACAAGAGCTGGGGGGAACAAGTGAGGGGTTATGTGGGGTCTCAGCTGCCTACAGGAGCTAACCCATAACAATATATAATACACATATTTATACGTACACACATGTATATATATGAATTGAATACTCTAGATATTTCTAAGTTCATATTCCACTGACATTGTAAAAATGAAGCAGCTTTGCAGAGTCAGTAAAGGTGGATTAAATATGATTTGAAGATACCATACCAGATTGCAGAAAGTGGAGTGCACTGCATCAGAACCGGTTTTTTTAACATGTAATCAAAAAGCTGTTGCCATCTGGCCTGATCTTTAATCCTAACATTTTATTTAGCAATAATTCATAAGAGGTTCTGACTGTTATGACAATGTTAAAGAATTAAACAATCATGGCAGTTTACAGACTCTTCACAGTTTATGCGTTTACAATGCATTTCTCAAAAGCTTTTCATCCTTTGATTTGAAACCAATCCTTTGATTTAGTCAGTAATTCCTCAATTACAGGTACCTTACTAAGGTGTTCAATCCCACAGCTGATGATCGGAATGAAAGAGACTTCACATTACAGCGTCAGAAGTTCACATAAAACAGGAAAAGAAAAAACCTTGGCTACTGTCAACACCAAGATTTCTAAGCTATGGCAAAACATTAGGAGGCAAGCCTTACATACCTCAGGTTCTGCAGATACGGTCTTGTAAACACTGCACTCTCAATAGGAGGGCAAGTCTTAAACCCGAATTAAGCCTACAGCTGTAAAGACAGGGGCTGGATTCCTATTTACATGAACATAAGAACACTTTATGTTAGACTACATAAAGAGCAATAGTCAAAACCATCCTCAGTTCTTTAAAGAATTAACAGTGAAAACCCTAGCAAAGAGTTCTCCATACTGCACCTCATTCCTGGGAGAGGAGGTTGTGAGGGTAGGGTTTTCTTCCTCGAAGAACACTACATCTATCTTGAATCAATTAGTTCAAGGGCAATGAGAAAAAATAAATCCAACTGGCTTCAGAGAGCAGCTTACATATATTCCAAATCAGAAGAGGAACTTCCACTGATTAGAACACAGTAAGTTATCTGTCAGTAGGACCAGTGCCTGGCCACACTATGAAGCAACTTGGAATTGCACCATACTGAACAAGTTCTCAATAGTGGTGGTCTTCAAAGGAAACACTACAAAAGAAAGTATGAATGAGTGATCAACTCTGAACATCTATGACCTCAACTATCACATTATTTTTCTGCATGTTTTTATCCAGCCAGAGTTTTGTCATCACATATTAATTGAACAGAATTTAAATGAGAGAGAAAAATCCTTGGAAGGAACCAGAAATGTGATTCCCAAATATTTTGAAGATGAGTAGCAGTACTTTTTATCTCCCTCCTTAAACTGTAATTTACCCCAGTCTGTAAACAGACCACCTATCATCTATAACCACCTAACCTAAAAAGTAACAAAACTTCTATTTGTTAAACAAGACCATATTGGACAAGCCACAAGTCATACAGATGCCACTATGAAGACAAGGTTTTCCAAACATGTAAGCAAGTAGGTACCCTGATTCAAATAATTCCAAGACACATTTTAGGGGAATGTATTGAAGGTGTTGGTTGCTTGCTTTGTTTTAAACTTAGTAGTGGAGAACAATGACTGAAGTCAACTCATTTGTTCAGTATGTACATGGAGTCACAAGAAATTATAGACTTCAAAGGTCTCTTCTTTTTTATAATAAAATTGTAGCCATTCTTTACCCCTTGGTTTTATTTTCAATAAAAAAACTTCATTCTAAGAATGGGTCCTTTCTTGGCTGCTCCCCCTCCAAAAAAAGAAAAAAACCCACAAAGTGCCATAATGAACAGACAGAGAGAAAACAGGCTTTCACAAGCATTAATTCTAATCTGAAGAAATGAAACACAAATTAGTTTTCAATCTCAAATACCTATTCAAGATGTAGTTCAGTGATGATACGGCAATCAAGGATGTCAACTCCTTCTCTTTTAACCTTTACAGTTCAGCTATAAGCATATTACCAGGCTGGAGTCTAAAAACAGCAATTAGTAATCAAGCAAATATCAGAGAGATTAAGACAGATTCTAATGACTTTGCTGATCTATCTTCAGTTCTGCATACCACTTAAATCAAGGCTACTTTAATAATGAAAACAGGACACTGAATACCAAATTTACTTGCTCAGCATTTATAACCATAACCATCTCATTTTTATCAATAAATCTAATGGTAACTCAGAAATAAAAGTTTCAGTTACATAAAAAATCATGTTATGTTAATTTTTCTTCTGGAATCAAAAGCATGCTTAGAGTTATTTAAGAGTTGAAATATTTCAATTGATACTCCTGTGATTTGCTAAAAAGTCAACAGACAATTTACTGCTTGCCCACAAATGACTCAACTTTAAGAGGTAGAGAAAGTAAGGCTATTTTTGTTCAGGAAAGATCCAGTATCTTACTGAAAATGGTAAGGTCATGATTAGGTCCAGGATAGTGCCTTACAGTTGATTTTATTAAGCTTTTAATTCCTAGTGAGCTGCAAAATTTTGCCATAAACAAATATTTGTACAAACATATTTCATGGCTTAGAATGTTGTCGTGGGTTTGCCCAGGAAGGGTCAGTCTTTCAAGTGACCTATGATGCAGGAAGCAGTACACCTTACTTCCTGAGAAACAGAGCCAGTGACCAGCTAGTTTTGAGTATTGATAAGTATATAATCCAATTACAAAGTTGTTCCGCCTCCAGGAAAAAAACCATATTTAAGAGAGAGACACCTGAGAAAAACCCTTTTTTTTCCTGTCCTGTTGCTGCCAGAGAAGCAAGTCCTGTGCTTCTCTCTCTGGTAAGACGGGGCCCTTGCCCTTCCCCCCTCCCCCAGAGGGGAGAGGGGAGGGGGTTGGAAGGGAGTTTGAAGCAGCAGTGCAGCTGAGTATGAGGGAGGACCCGGCCTGAGCTTTCCGGCTCTGATGCAGCTGGGCAAACAGTGGGCAGAGCCGGGCCCCTGCTCCGGGCTGGGCAGGGGCCGGGCCAGGCTCCATCCGACTTGGGCCTGGCCCTGCTCTGTCACTTTGGGTCGGGCTGGGCCAGCTCCATTTGCCGGGCCAGGCCAGCTTCGCAGAGCAAGGCTAATGAAACTCTTGACTAACTGCTTCTGCAGCCCGGCTCAGACTTTTTAAATAAGCCGGCAAAAGATCATGAGATTGCCGCAGAGGCCCGAAAAAGAAATTAACCTTTTCATTACCCAGATGAAACTTGCAGACACCCATTCTCCCCTACATAGACAGAAAAAGAGTGAAGACATCTACAGAAACACAGCACAAAGACTCAAAGTCAGTAAAAGAAGTAGAGCCAATGTGAAAAGAGGAGTATGAGAAGTGCTTCAAAATAGAAGCTGAAAATTTTTCTGTGAAGCCATGACTGAGACTAAGCTAAAATAGTCCCTGTAATATATGAAAAAATGGTCCAAGGGGGGATGTGACATTCTACCTGTAGCTAGTGCAGCCAGTGCAGCCAGTAAATCAAGGCACCTGTGTAAAGATAAGTAGGATACTGAAGTAATTGCAGCCTGATGAGAAATTTGAGCAGAGACAGAGAAAAAGCTGTGATCCAGATCCCTTACCCCAGGGAATGGTAAAAAAAAACTTACGTTGCCAGTCATAGAAGAAGGAGATTTCTTTGCTGCGGTAGTAGAACCACTCATCCTTAAAAAAAATACCCCATGAACTGCCATAACCCACCGCAGTAGCCGTGGGAAAGCTACTGGTGTGAGAGGGACGTTCCACAACAAGCAGAGATCTTTTTCTGCTGGGCAGATGCTAGTTGTGAGGCTGAAAACCATAAGAATTGTATTTCTTGTGAAGAAGTCAACATGGTAAAGCAGGAGGAAACTTCTCTCCCTAAATGACCAGAAGAAAAACTAATTTAGAAGTGGTAAACTGACTGAAAGTCAAAGTGTTAGTTTTTTGTATTGTCATTGAGAAAAAATGGAGAGGTGGGAGGAGCAAAAGTATTCTGAAAGTTTTGTTCTAGTTCTTAATTTTTTTTTCCTTCCTTTTAGGTCTGTTAATAAACTTTCTTTATATTCTTTAAAGTTTGTACCTGCTTTACCTACTCCTAATCCTTATGTCACAGCAAAATTAAATCTAGTGAGTGGACTGGTGTTTAGCCAGAAACTCAGGTGAACGAACTCAAACCACTACAAATGTACTTTGATGGTTCATATTTCAAAATACTGCTTCTAGTTTATTTACAACCTCTAAGAACCACAAAAGATATTTACATAGAAGAATACTAAATAGCTAGGATTCCTTTATTTTCAAAAATAGATTAGAAGCATAAGAAAACCATAACAGCATATAATTTTTAATCTTTATTAAATAATAAAAAATAGTGAACAAAAACAGTGTTCAAGCTTTGCTTCCCAACCTCACTCTAAAGGACTATATTAAACAGAGCATCACAACTGAAATTGCCATGCAAGAATACTGGCTTGACATACAGAAAACCAGAATTCTTTTATGCATATACAAACATTTTACTTCTGACATGAATGTCTATAACATTCACAGTATAAAGAACCTTCCAGCAGTATCTCCCAGTGCTGGATGCTCAAGATGAAAGAAAAAGTTTCATGTATGCTCAAATGTGCCTTACTTTCTTCATCACTACAGTACTGAGCAATGGAAAAGGACACAGACTTCTGGAGATTACAGAGGTAAGACCTCTTGAAGTTCTGCCTCTTGCCAAATAAAAGCATTTTCTGCTCTCTACACACAGGGCTCAGAATCAATGCCTGAGTTTTAAAAAGGTGAGTGCTTAATGCAAATTGCAGTAAAGAATACTGCAAGTTTTGCCTCAAGAAGCACCTTTTGATACTTCTATGAGGAAATGAAGTGTTTTCCAAATAGGAGATATATACACGGTCCCCAAGAAAATTATATCAACTGTCAGTGCTCATGACTCTAACCTTAACTACAGGTGAAATCTTGATGCAATTTCAAACATCTTCTTAGTCACTGAATTGACATATTTATCCTTCAGTCTGTGTCCAGATCCACAAATAATCTTGCGGAAACTTGAAGTGGTACAGTCTCCGCAATACAAATATTAATATCCTATGGACAGCTAAGCTTTTAAATTCAGTTTGTCCTTGATTTGAGTCTGGTTTATGGGAAAGACTAGCCAATGAATAATCCAATTTAAACGAAAATCAGCTTACTTTTCTAAATACTTGGGACATGTTCTAAGGATGACCTTATGCTTCCAAAACATAATATGATAAACAAAGTCCAGATACAAGTATGTTTTTTCTCCTGTAGTCTGGTGTGATTACCATAAAAAAGATCTCCTATTCCCATTGACAAAAGAATAGAAGTTATTAATCAGTAAATCCACAAAGTTCCAAGGAAAACCTGAATAAGTAGAAATTTACAGAAGTTTACAGAAGGAGGGGATAGGGGTAGTAAGGAGGAGACAGAAGGAAAACTTCCTGTTTTGAACTAGAACTATTTTAAGAGGCAGACCAGCTCTTTCACGCCAATGAATAGTTACAGACACCTAGAATTTAATTTTCATTTAAATTTCATTATGGAAGACTAAAATGGCATTGTATGTTCTGAATAATAAAACTACTTTTTGCTGTGTACTTTAATTAGTAATATAAATCATAATAAATTAATAGAGCAGGATAGGTTCTGCAGTGAGTTTATGCCAATTATCCAACAAGGATTAAGAATAAGATTAATTAGGTTAGATCCAAGCATGCTATTCTAGTGGTTCTAGGCTGAAGCTGAAGAGTTCTGAAATCCTGAAAACAAATGTATGAGGTCTGCCCATCTGTATTGGGTCTGACTGAGGTAAAGCTCACAGCCCTTACAGTGCTGTGCTTTGCATTGGTAGCTGGTGTTGATAACAGACCAGTGTGTTGGCTACTGCCAAGCAGTGCTGTCCCTCTGACATTCCTTCCCCCACCAAATGGGACAGGGGTGGGCAAGATCCTGGGAGGGTACATAAGCAGGCCAGCTGACCCAAATCAGCCAAAGGGATATTCCATACCATATGACATCAGCTCAGATATAGAAGCTGAGGAAGAGAGGAGGAAGGGGGTCTTCATGAGTCTTCAATGTGTGCCTCCCAGAAGAACCATTACGCGTGCTGAGGCCCTGCTTCCCAGGAAGTGTCTGAACATCGCTGCTGATGGGAAGTAGAGATTGTTTTTTTCCTCTTTAGCTCTTGTGCGTGCAGATCTCTGCTTGCTTCTTCTTTTTTGCTGTAATAAACTGCCTTATCTCACCCTACTAGTTTTCCTCCATATTATTATGTCCCCTGTCCCAGTGGGAAAGTGAGGGATAGAGCGACTGACTGGGTACCTAGCACTGAGCCAGGGTCAACCCACGACACTATCCAACCCAGCTACTGCTATTGTGATATTTTTAGTGAATTTTCATCTGATTTTATACAGAAACAGAAGTAAAGAACAGTTAACAACTGGTATTGCTACAGACCATAAAACAATGAACACATACACCCATGAACTACCAGGGGCTGAACATTACCTGGTCTCTCAAGCATTTCCATTTCTGCCACCCAGAGCATATGTTCACTTGGTGTGACACAGCTGTACAGAGCCCCACTGAGATCAGGATTCTGTCTATTTCTGACCCTGGACTCAGGCATCCGCCTCAAGAGATTTTAAAAATCTTTTGATCCCACCCAGAAATTAATTATTGGGTGAAGGAATTCCCAATTACTATCTGTGGTCTACTGACAATTTCCTCAGTCTGGCCCCTTACCTCAATTATCCGTCTAAATCTGTCCTAGGTTGCAATGTAAAATATATTCTATTACCACCTCCACAAGCTGTTAAAGCAGGTGGGGCAGTGTTCATTATCTCCTGCTATGACTCATCCCTGATAACTCCCTCCAGGGGCTATCTCTGTTAATGGGCCATCAAGAACCCACCGCATGACTCATGGAAGTACCTCATCCCATTGTAAGATGCTCTGCCTGGGGCAGGAGGAGCCAAGCATTCCCACCTGGATATAACCTGGGCTTTGGAACTGCACAGGCAGCCCCTGTCTACTGAATTCCCAGAAGACAAGAGCTACCACTGGACCTTCAGGTGGAGACCAGACCTTCCAGGATCACGGCTTCAACCGAACCACTTCACTTGGACTGCTACCACCACCCTGACTAACAGGGTGTCATGTTGTATCTTGACTCTGTCACCGTTTCTTGTACTACTGCCTTTATTTTCATTTTCCTATTAAATTCTGACTTGCAATCTCCCACTGGTTTGTTTTCAAACTAGTACAAAATCTTACCATACTCCTTGCCTGTCCATGGTGGTATTTAACTAAACCCTTCTTCTGACTCCACTTGGTGTACAAGACGTTGCAAACAGACAAGATGTACACTTTACCCAAAATGTTTGGGCACTGAACCTGGGAAGTCTGGGTACACTGAAGACCAAAACTTTGGCTATAATCAGCAGAAGGCTACTGCACAAGATGTATGGCAATTGTCAGTTACCTGACTACTCAGAAAACAAATCCCTTGTTTTCAGAAAAAAAAATCAGTCTTGAAAAAATGTTTAGCTGTTTTGACACGTTTCTATAATTTTCAATTAAAGCAACCATTTACTCAGCAAACTAAAAACATGGATGTTCAAACAGACTGAGTAAATTTTACATAGGCTTACTCAAGCATGGCATGTACCAGAATATTTCCAGACAAAGCAGTATTTACCTCCTCTCTTTGTTTTTGGACCCATTCCTTGTGCTTCTCTTCAGCTATCTTTTTTCTTCTTTCACATTCTTGACTTTGCTTCATTTTCTCAAGCTGTATATTCATTTCCTAATTAAAGAAAAAGTATATATATCCAATCCATGGTGACTGTTTACAGCAATACTGGAAATAGTGCTGCAGTTCAAACAATCTAAGCATTAGATTTTGATGTTTTTCCTTCATTAAGGTTTTGGACAAGATAAATGACAGCACAGAAATACTACGAAATACAATGAATGGAAATGTATAATTTTTAAGATATTAACTGGACATACATATTTTAATTAGGCTTTGGAAGCAATTAAATGTAGCAGATCACTTCCCAGTCTATTGAAATGCCTCTTTAGTCAGCAGAATCTTAATTTGCAACAGTACTTTTCTATGATACTTAAAATTTACATTGTGTAGTGCTCTGCGCTGTGAAAGGTATCAAAAGCTAAGTCTCCTGTGATTTTTAGTACCAGAACTACTAGAACTCTAGGGCTTAACCCAAGGCTTATTAAAGCCAAAATTATAGCACATTCTAGCAAGCTTTGAAACAGGAGTTTTATTTTGAAGATGTGAGAAGAAATTTCAAAGTATCTTTATATGACATACAGTATATATGCCATCACTTGTATCTCTCCAGTGAAGTTAATAAAGAAAAAACATAACTAAGGAGACAATTTGAGATGTCCAGCTCTCCAACAGTACCATTAACACAAAGTGCTAATTTTCAATGAAAATTCATACCTTCAAACACAGATAGATAGAATTATTTCCATGAAACCGATTTTATGGTCCCTACATTGCAGTCAGTTTCAGAGAGAACCTCCTTTTCTTATGACACTGAATTTCAGTTTATTGTGGGTGTTTGAGCTTCCTGTAAGCTTATCTTGATGTCCTACTAGAGACATGGTTTGAAAATACAGTTGTTGCTCTATTGAGGCAAAGTTACAGCAAATAACATCTCCTTTGAGTTCCGAGACACCTGTATTGCAGGGATCTTGGTTTCTATAAAAGCTGATAGCACTGTAAGTACATCAGAAGACCCAATCTAATTCCACTCCAAATATTTACCCACATTTTTGACATTCAGCGTCAAAAAAAAGGTGACTTGGTGCTAATGTCAGCAAAAGATCTGGTACTTCATAGTTGTTTCTCAGGATATCAGTTTAGAATACTTTTAATATTCAAATTAGCAACAATTTTTATATTAATATCATATATTTCATTCTCTTCTGGCATCTTACAAAAATGTTGATTATATTTTACCCCCAAATATAAGCTTTTCATGCTGCCCTGCTGTAGTTTAACATCTAATGTTTTTAGAATCTTACAAACTAAAAATATTTACCTATATGACTATTTTCTACATGGCTTTAAGTAATGCTGGTCCTATGACTGTTCTTAGTACTTTGTTGAGAGGCATCTGCTAGCTTGCATTACCAATTACCACATTACCAATCCAGAATATAAATGGGAAGTCATGAAACGTTTGGTGGATATTAATGGATCAAAGCATATTCCTCAAATTTAACAAACTACTTTGGTGTACTGCTGACCTGTAAAATATTGTTTCTGAACCATCCAGTGGTAGGTGTTTTAGAAACAACATGAGGTAGCCTACATAAAACAGCTGTAGGCTATATTCACTTTAGAGATAATCACAGAAAGTCTAGGAAAACATTCAAGGTCAAATAGTTAATCAGTAGCTGAAATGAGAAATGATCTAATTTTGATGTGATTTTTCTAATCATTACCCAATACTTCCCATTTGATTTTCAACAATAGTATCATTTAATTAACTGCAACTGCAAACAGAGTAATCAAGAAAAGATAGAGCGCTCTCTCTTAATTGTGTCCCAGCCCTGGTTCTCAAGAACCGTTCATCTGCAACGTGGCAAATATAGAAAGAGGGAAAAAAATGCTGTAACAGGGATCCCTAGCCTGGGAAAGGACACCAAACAGTTGTAAAATTATGTGCTAAGTGGGTAACAACACTGTGCCTCAAAACCAACCAAGTAGCTTGGCATACTTTTAATCAGCACACACTCCATTGTCTTCTACAACCTACATGCAGGCATATGTACCCAGGATGAAAATCAAGGTAGTAATTATATAAATGCTTTAATCTTCTAAAAATCAAACCATTACCTGATAGTTGGATAAAAAAAAATATTACACAGCACCAGTTCAATGAAGCATAACATTTAGCAAAAGAGAATGCATATAACAGGAATCACGCCAGCACTGACAAACACAAACAGTATGGAGGCCTAAAGCACTAAAAAAAAAAGGAAAAAACTACTTGTGTTTCTATAACCCAAGAAAAAGAAAATCCTGTGTTTGCTGTTTTCTACTAGACTTAGAATCAAACCAATTGGATGTAATCACCTCTGCAGCTCTAGCTTGTAAGCGGGCACGCAGTTCCTTCTCTTTGCCAATGAACCATTCTTCCCATGGTGAAAGGTTATCTTTCAAAGGTGACACTTTTTTCTCCCCTGTTATTTCAGAGTGTTCAGCCTTCCTGAATCAAAACCAAGAAACATAAGAGAATATTATATATAATGTATCTTATTGCTAATAATAAAAATTATTGCTAATTTGAATATTAAAGTTAATCAGTGTGACTGTCTTGAAAAAGTACTTTCTTTTACGGCACAATGTGACAATGACATAATTTTTCTACTTGCTTAGTAATCTCCCTAACAAATAAATGGCATTTATAATGCACCTCTGACCATACCCCTTACATTACACATTTTACTTACTAAATTCTAGCTTGTTAGTGATTCTAAATTGTGGAACAGATTCAAGCATTGCCTTTTAGGAACTAAACAAAAAGAATACCAGTAACATCAGTGTCACTTTCCTTCTCACATATGGAAGCCAAGGAAAAACAGAGTTTTAACATTAATATACTATCCTGGGTCACAAGAGGCTTCATGTATCAAGTGGTCTTTAGCAAAAGCAAAGCAAAAGCTAGAATGTATTTTTTTCATTCAAGTCCTATAGAAGTGGATTCAAGCAACCTCAGCATTAAGAATTCATTCATTTTAAGCAATAAAGTTTTCCACCTTAAAACACTTTCACGGGAAACGTACTTAAGAAATACAGCTAGCATACAATACTTGATGGCATTATACAAGGTTCTATTAGACATTTAATAGGATACCTTGCATGAGTCACTCATAACTTCTTTATCCATGAAGCAATCCTAGCCCCAGGTCAGAAATATCTTTTATAATATTCTATACATGTACTATTTCAAAAGTAATGCACTATATTAGGGTCCAAGTCAGCAAAATTTGAAAATATGCCAAGAGATTTCTTTAAAAGATTTCTTCTACCTGACACAGAATTTTTTCTTGAAAACAAAGCAGTGAAACTAGACTTCGCTTTAGTATTTCATATGGATGTACAGGCTTTGGAAATACCTACCTACATACATACTTCCCTACAGTGAGGAATTCTGTTTGTTCAAACTAAGCTACAGAAGAAGCATCCAACAAGCATATTATGCTAATGCTCCAGAAATCAATCTTTTAAACATAAGATATCTGGGTTTCATCAATATAAAAGCACAATATATTCACAGGACACAGCGATCCTCCAATACTCTATTGCAAAACATTTTCTGTCCCAGTCATCTTTAGAGTACATTTCTAGTAGAAAGCATTTGGTGACAATGTCAGTACTAGGGAGTTTTGTCCTACACTTCTCTGTTGTGTCTGCACTAACTGGACCATTTGCTGGTTAAGTTAGGGGAACTAATTTACACTGAAACTTACCTGGAACAGGTTTATTTCCCCAGACAAACCCACTTTTACAGTGTGTTTCCACAGAGATGTAGAATAACAAAACTGACAGGGACACCCTGACACACAGACAGTGCAAGGACAGAAGCAGCACAGGTCAAACTCACAAGCCCAGCATAGTCCAACACACTCTGCTGCACCCTAGGGCTTTTATGCTATGACATTAATAAAGACCAAAAATTTAACAATTTAACAGAAACAGCTTTTACACACACACATACACACACACACACACACATATATATAAGCAAGAGATGCCACTTAAGAATGCCTAATAACATTTTGTAAGAAAATAAGTCTCTGAAAGTTTATTAAAGGATAAAAGGATTATACATTCACATTCAGGAAAAAACCCATAACTTTGTATAAACCTGACATTTTGGGCAGGGATACTTCCTCAATACATTCTTTTGCTTTGCATGATTTGCATTATGGGACCTAGTAGTTGAACACAGCTGATAAATTAAACCAACCCTAGAAAAAGTACTAGGAGAACTGTCTTAGGTTACAAGGTAAGATGTAACCAAAAGTATGTATTCTATTATCACCTTCACAAGCTGTTAAAGCAGGTGGGGCAGTGTTCATTATCTCCTACCATGACTCATCCCTGATAACTCCCTCAGGGGACTGTCTCTGTTAATGGGCCATCAAGAACCCACCACATGACTCACAGAATTACATTATCCCATTGTGAGATGCTCCACCCAGGGGGAGGAGCCAAGTATTCCCACCTGGATATAATCTGAGGTTTGGAACATCAGGAGCAGCACTATCCACTGGATCGCCAGAGAAGAGCTCCATAATCACCACTGGACCTCCAGAAAAGGACCAGATCTTTCTACAGGATCACTGCTTTGTCAGCACTACATCCATGACTCTAACAAGGACTGTAGCCACCATTTGACTGGACTGCTACTACTACCCTGCCCAACAGGGTGTCAAGTTGTATCCTGACTCTGTCAGTGTTTCTGTACTATTGCATTCATTTTTCATTTTCCTATTAAATTCTAGTTCTGACTTGAAATCTCGCCCTGGTTTGGTTTCAGACTAGTACAAGAATGAATAAATTAAGAAAAATAATATTTACTATGTCTTTTCTTGCATCAGTACTCATGAAATTCAAGCTGTCAGCTTCTCAAAAAAGCTATTCACAGCAATAAAAACTTATTGTAGACAAGTAGGAAATAACACAAAATAAAGCTTAAACAGAGAAAAATGCAAGATCAATCTTAAGGTCCGTTAGGAGAAATACTTCTCCAATACTGTGTCTAAAGCTCTCCGATTGCACCAGAACTCAGTTTTTCCTGGTGTGCATCACAGCCACCAGTCACACTCTCCCTGGCACACCAACCATGTATTTTGAACCACAAAGACCTTGAATTTCACAGGACTATTTTTGAAATGCTAGCTTGTTCACAGTTATGAACTTCTTCAAAATAATTTAAACAACAGACTTGTTAAAATACCCATTCCCAAGGGCATATTTATTTTCAAAAATAAAGTATCTTAAATCAAACTAGACACATTTGGCATTAGACCTGAAGTCTGATTAATAGAAAACAGTGATTATCATTTGCTGTATATTCACTGAGGTCACACCATCAAACATAACACTGATCCATAACAGAAGTATTGGAAGAAAATGCCTAACACCATTTTACAAGGCCATGTTTTTACCCTTTCTCTTTTGCAAATATTGCATTTCCCACATTATCTGCCTCCAGCTAGTTTTTGTGTGGTGTTAAGAGGACAGCAAAAACAACAAGAGTCAGAGTGCATGCGTACGTGGGGGGCTATATAAGAAATGGTTTTTGTTATTATACTTCTGAGATCTTGGCAGCTGTACAAAGAAGCTGTTGTATAAACACTTGATAGGCACTTACTACAACACAGCAGCAGTGGTACTCAGAAGCAGTGTCTGTATCAGCGAAGCATGTATTTTGCCCACAGTTCCATGAGACTGCCAACTCAGGCCCTAAAAGAGGTTGTCTTCAGTTGGATCTTACTGCTGCCAGGGAACACTGCAGCAACAAGCCCAAGAGTTGGCAATAGCCTCTCAAGGTGCAAAGACATGTTCTAGCTTGAACAAACTGCAACAGAACTTCAAGGTACATGAACAAAATTGCTTATTGGGAAGTATATGGAGAGGTAATAGAAAAAGTGAAAGAGAAGTGACCATAAACTGGCTGATCTCTTTTTCATTCTGAAGTTTCTGACTACAGTTGAACACTCTTTCCCTGGACTTTTAGCACCTTTTTCAAGAAATACTTTAAAGTTCAGTGTGGTCCATATTCCTTCACTGCTCTCCACGGAAACTTGAGAACCATGCTGGAAACCTGCACCCCCATGAAGCTCTGCTGTCCTTCCTTTACCCCACCACCACTTCTAGCTCAGTTCAGCCTTGCTAGTTACATTCACCACCAGTTAATGCACAAGTTTGTGAAGCTTCCATCACAAAGTTGTATTCCAGAAGAGGACAGGCACTCCCTGCTCTTCCCCATTCTGTTTTAAAGGGAAGAATAAAAATTACTTTATTCTCCTGTCAAGCCAGCGAGATACCAAGTAAAAAGAACGCATACTATGTTTGCATATAATTAAAATGGAATAACATTAAGGCACAGGAGCAGGAGCTGTGCAATGCATACATACAAAACTGACTCTGGACCCAGCTATATACACTATGCAAGAGAGCCCTTTAGTCTGCAAGTACTTTTAAATTAAGGCAGGAAAGACTGTAGCTTTTTATCAGGCAAAGACCCGGAGGCTCAGGCCAACTGCTTATAGACAGTTTATGAGCCCATAAAAATACTCTGCTGTCCACTGAGAAGACTTTCCAATGCAACAAAAGAAAAAAAAGGAAAAAAGTGCTTAAAGCGCTTATCTATTCAAACAAGCCTATATTTATGTAAAATAATATTCTGTCCCCAAGGTCTCCAGCGGAGGGAAGCGAGTGCAGGGGCCCGGCTGCTCACCAAAGGGCAACCCCGAGCTCCCTGCTCGAGCCCGGTCCCTGCCGCAGGGATTACCTATCGCCTGGCGGGCGCCGGGGGGCTGCCGTCCGCTCCTCCTCCTCCTCCTCCTCCTCCTCCTCCTCACAGCCCGGGGAGCTGGAGCGTGACGCAAGGGAGAGCGGGGAGCCTCTGGAAGGGCTGAGGGCGTCCTCACCTTCAGAGGGCGGTGGGTTGAGGGCAGCCCCGCCGCTCCTGGTGTTGCCGCAGCACCGGGAGCCACCGCTCATGGCGGAGACCAACGGAAAGAGGCGTCGGCAGTTACCAGCAGGCACGGTCTGGCCCGCGCTCCCGGCGGCCCCCGCGGCCCCGGCAACCGGCTCTCCCATGGCCGCCCCCCCTTCGCGTCCCTGCCCGCCCGGCCCCGCCCCGCCCCGGCTGCGTCCTATGCGGCGAAGGCCGAGGCAGTGCCTGGGAAAAGACCGAGTCAGAAGCGGCGGCCCCTGATACGATGTTGACCCGTGAGTCGAGTCCTCCCAGCACATGAGATCTTATGGAGGCACCCCGGGCCCAGGAGAGGCAGCAGGCCCGGAACTGCTTGCCTGGCCCCAGGCATCTCCAGGGCGATCACTGACACGTGTATGCTAATCTATAGGAACTCTACACGGTTGTTCTTTCTTACTTAATAACGTTTTTGCACATGTATCAGTCCCATAACTAGGAACCAGTAACCTCATCTGCAGGTGACAATCACAATACATCAGAAGGCGGCATCTGTGAAAAACCCAGTTCACGCTCCTGTTAGAATTTAAAAGTTTAATAAAAGACAATAGGGGACAAATACAATAAAACAGAAGTACTAACGCTAGGGTGCTTGGCACTCGGCCAAGAGCACACCTGTTATTGCCGGGACATCCTTTACATACTCTTTCGATTGCATCAGCCTGATGCATATTCATTAACAATTATGCATATTCATATCCCCCCCAACTAATTTCCATTTTCCAGGAACTGTTTAGCATAGCTCCTCCTTGGGTCTGCCTTTCTAGAGCATGTGTATTTCTTGGTTGTGGTTTTAGTCCGTTTTTGTTATCGCCTCCAGTCTGGGCTTTGGTCCGTGGTTTTTACAGACGGGAGGTGCCGATAGTTGACAGGAGTCTTCATCACACGTTCATTGGAAGTTATCCAACCAAGCAGACAGTTCAATTGCCACAAGCATAATTATATCAGCTATCCTACTACTATCTCTAAGTTTAATAGAAAATAAAAGCATTAGTTATTATTACAAAAACCTATATTCTTATAATAAAGCTACACATAGCATTCATTTTATTTGCGAAAAGCTAACATTCTAATATGCATTTATCACAGCATCTTAACATTTTCTAACAGCCAAGTCAAAATTTTTAATCCATACTTGCATTAAATTGCAAAATCCCATTTCAGTCCTCACAATTACTATCTTGTTCCTAATTCAAAGTTCTAAAGACTTAGTTTTCATACACCTCTGCTAGGCAAACAGTGTCCTTTGCCTTCTCTATCAGTTAATTCTACACTGAGTCTACAACTATCTGTAATAAATAGGTCAGATTACATATACATATATATTCCTATGCTTCTTTGCCACTGCAACCTTTGTCAGTCTTCTATTTAGGTTCCAAATCTCAGGTACACAATCCCTCTTCATTGCTTATGCTGGGCCACCTTGACTCCCCTTTTCAGCTAAATCTTAAGCAGGATCAGCAACAAGCATTTGTATTACCAAAGCTTTTAATTACCTTCAGATTTCATCAACCAAGGAGATAACTGCTGATTAGCAGTTGGCAAATTTTTATAAAATTTTGAGTCATTTCGCTGTGACTGACTAAGCAGAAGCATTACTGATACTAACATGAGATAGAGAAGTTTGAAAATCATTGTAAATTTGGCTACTGTATTAATTGTTCTTGCCAAGATTCTTCAGGTGAGTTTAACTTTAATTGGATAAGCAAGTTGAAAAATAAGAAACAATATTAAAAATGCTTTGTCTAAATCAGGAAAGTCAATTGTGACATCTGAGACAATTGACTTGTCATAGAAATTGAATTTCAGTGGCTCAATGCTACAAAAAATATCATCACAATTTTAAATCTATACAATCACTATGTGCATCTAAGACACCACCAAAAATGAGTGCCATGAGGCAGGAGACATCTCAATGCCATCATGAACAGTCCTAAAAGACACCTAAAATGATCATATTTGAAAATTTTAAGATGGGATGTTTGGTGCTTGGGCTGCAGACTCACAGGCACCCAAATCCATAATTTCTCTGCCAAACAGGCTGAATCTCTCCTATCTCTCAGGAGCACATACTTCTCCCTCCCTGTTGCTCATTGGACCTTTCACTGTCTCACAAAACCTTACTAAAGTGGTAGAAAAATATTTGGCCAAACAACTTGTGGTCTGAGCAAGCTGAAGCTCAGGGATGTATCAGGTAACTCCTGAGGCCAAAACCAGGCAAGTGACAGGAATACACAGCCACAAACTGAGAGGGAAAGGCAGAAGTGAGGTAAGGAAGTTGGGATTTTCCCCTTTCAGTGGTGGAGCTTCTGCACTTGGCTTACCATTTCATAAGGAACTGTAGTTTTGACAGGCTGGAAAAATAACACTATGGTTCCTGTAAGAAAAAAACAAATGTTACTGCATCGCTGATCACCAGATGATCATACAGAACTGTTTTCCAGCAAGCTGAAAAACACAAAAAAGGCCTGACTGCATCTCTGATCTAATCTCCAGAATATTGACATCACTATACACAAAACTGATGCTCATGATGCTAAAATAACTCCAGCCACTTGTGGTAGATTGTTGAGCTGATTATCATAAAAGAAAGATTCAAGTATGACTAGCCACAGTATCTAACAAACAAATTACACCTGTTGAAATAATTCAAGTTGATGATTCAAGTATTGGAGACAACAGAGTATCATTAGAATATAAATTTCATGCCAAGTAAAGTTACAAGAAGAAAATTTCAAATTGATCTGAATTCTTAGGATACAAGTTACAAAATCCAATGCCTCGGCTTTGTTCAACACAAACCACCTATGGTTTTACAGGAACTTTTGTATATGTGCTGCATGCAGCTAAGAAAAAAAAGAAGCAGAAAAGTTGTTCATTGCTACACAAGCACTGTGAGCAAAGCTCCATGTCATGGCAAGCAGGAAAACTTCAAGTATTTCAACAGGCTGCAGACTAAGGTAATTTCAAAACATGTTAGGAAGGCTTGAAAACCTTCCCTGACCTTAAAGCCCATCTCATAGTGAAGACTGGCAACAGTCATAAATCAATAGATAAAATGAAAAGCCCCACGTTGTCTCAGTAAATTGAGGAATTCTGGTTCTCACTGCACTGGGCATCTCTCAGTTCTAATGGATGCCTACAGCATCTGGGATGGCCAGAAACTATGAAATGGATGTCTCAAGGTGAGGTAGCAGCAATCTTGCCAAACACACAAACATTTGAGCTTGTTTATTCCCTCCCTATCCTGTTATACGGAATATGAAAATTTGTCACGATTCAGGAGCATATATTGGGCAAATAACTTATATTAATAAGCCTTAGCATTGTGACAAATTAGTAGAGTTTATGCATCAAGACTGCCCGTAGAGAGGGTGGCAAAAGCTAGTTCACCTTTCAGGAAATTAAAGCATTTTTGCTGGAATGATAGACCCATTCCAACTTTGAAGAAATGTGAAAACATAAAATATTGTTATTATCCCTCTTACCATCCTGCCCAACTTGTCAAGCCAGCTCCACAGCCACTAACACAGTGCGTTAGTTAACACAGGAAAGATATGAGCCCAAATAATGTAATTTGTAAAACACTAAGCACTGAAACAACAATCCTGCAGGTTCAGGTACACAACTCCTATAGCCATAGAAGGGCGGACAAGCAGGTAAATGGCATGTTGCAAGGATGGCAAAACCCTAATTCTGTGAACTGAATGTCAGAAGCAGCTGTCCTGGCAAGAATTACATGTCAACACTGCTAAAACCCATAGGCAAAATCAAACTGCCACAATGAAGCACAGAAGCTGCCGCAAACTGAATTTAGTGAATAAATACATACACTCACCCCCCTATGGTTGATACCAGTGTGAAAAATCATCCTAATTTCTCCCTAAAGAAACTACAGAAACTGCATTCAGTCTCTCAGTGCTAGCTCACTGTCATAGACTATAGAATAAGCACTTAGAGCTATCTAGCAACAGGGAGTAAAATTCAGAGTAAAAATAGCATGATGTACTCACAGACCTATATTTTCTGTCTGTTTGGTCATTCCAATTAGCATGTCTGAACAACCAAATGCTCCTGACAAATTTCTCACAAGTATTCCCTAATTGCCACCCACAGTATTTGGAAAAACGTTTTACACATAAAATATAAGAAAGCAATTTCATAGGTAACAGACATAGAAAATAATTAAATTCTAGACACAAATCTACTCTGAATCACTAAGCACCTTGATTTGCCAACTCTTGTTCATGAAATAGTTCAATTTTAGAAATTCAACTGTAATCTGATTAACTCAGTCTCTGAAAACACAAGAGCCAGCAGAAGGAAACTTCTTGGTTCAACTTCATGAATACTAGCCAGATTTAATGAAAAGAATCAGATCAGATTGCCTGCAGATGTCACGTCTAATTCCCCACTAGACATTAAGGAACACAGAAGCACAAAAATAAACCTATGGAAAAAAATTTACTAAATTTAGGCAGAAACAGAGGCTTAGACATCACACTTTAAGCTTGATGAAAAGACTATTTTAGTTGCAACCTTGAAAGAAGTAGAACATTTGAACCAAATATAGTTGAATACAAGTTTTCTTAAGTCTTCTTAAGTCTTCAGATTTTCCAGCATAAGGAAAAATAATGTGGCAGGCACAGGAGCAAGGGAGCAAGTTATTTGGCTCACACTCCATGTCAGAGCTCAACGAACACTGCCTGTACTTGTCTACTGGCTATTTTTGTGCCTGAATGTGTAGGTCTGCTTGATTAGAGGCTGTGAAACCTGAGAGGTCTTGGATTGCTTCACCTTCCTTCCTGGTATGATGTATTCTGATCATTGTGGTACACTGTACACACTACTAGTCCTCAGCCAGATTCTGCTGACTGCAGATGTGGAACCATCTGCTTTGAAGGGATAGGGCCTTGAGATGAGAATTTCTCTCATGTGGGGAAATGTGCAAGAACTCTATGTAACACATTTATTTTAAAATCACGTATTTTTGAATCACTAGCAGGAGTCCCACCCAACCCAGCTGGTTTATGTTAGTTGGAGATCACCCCTCCTGCTTTTGAACATCTTTCACTTCTTTAGCTAATTTATAGTTCCGCAC
This sequence comes from Orthonyx spaldingii, assembly GCA_013397795.1. NCBI lineage: Eukaryota > Metazoa > Chordata > Aves > Passeriformes > Orthonychidae > Orthonyx > Orthonyx spaldingii. The sequence continues at coordinate 54,446 of VZTJ01003774.1, read as the reverse complement.
AAAGTCTTTTAAAGCATCAGTTAGTAACAGATTTACTTGCTCATTTTTGGGTTGGGATCTTCAGAACACAGGTTATGCTTTTGTTACTGTAAAGCAGTGAGACACTTCATATTTCACTACCCTCAAATCAAAATTAGTTCCCTATAGCAAACACCACATTGATCACTAACTAGTATTTCTTACATAAAACCTAAGCGTTATTTTATATTTGTGTAGTGCCGTAAGTTAAACATATGAAATATATCCATTCACCCTTCAAGTCCTTATAGTACAGAAAACAGCAATCTGTGATATATTATCCCATTTCAGATTTCATTTCCTTATTGACTGAATCATCTTCAACTGAAATCGAGTGCTAAATCACTCTACAGTACAATATGTGAAAGATAATATTGAAAAAATCTCCTGCTAAAAACGATGCTAACAGTAAAAGATCAAAAGCATTTATCTAACTAAAAATTACTAAGAGTACATATGAAAAAAACTGCATTGTGCTTTTAATGAAAAATATTACCCTGTAAATTGAAACTGAAGGCTTAAAAATAGTAATCAAAGCGAAAAGGATTACTGAAGTATCTTTGTGTAAGCTTGAAATTTCTGCATAAATTTATAAATAAATAGGAAATTCTACTGAAAAGAAATGAAAAAAGGCAAAAGGCATCTAACAAAAAGTTGCAAAGCAGATGCATTATTTTTATAAGAGAATGAAAAGGCTCAATTTCAAATGAAGAACTCTCACCAGCATATTACCACAGAGCAGGCTAATAGCCATCTGTGAGAAATTACTCTTAATGGGGAAATGTAGGGAATACCTTTGGCAATTTTATTTGTGACCATCTCCCTGCAAAAAGGTGCTTCCTCACAATAGCAGAAGATAAGGAAGAAAAACAACAAAAATGTTCTCCTCGCCCTATGTTTTTCATTTAAAGTCTACAGCAAAGCCTTTTTGACTGCTAAATCTGGCATTGGAGCTCAGTATGACAGTTGTGGAGAGGTCTATGTGACACTGCAAATGTCAGAACAGTTTCAGCTAGCTTCAGACTCTAGAAAATTGGAGGATTTATTTTCTGCAGGCACCCCAGAAGGGTGTAACTTTTGGTTTCACTTGTTTCAGTCTCAAAACAAATCAGGAAGCTTTACCTAGCTGAAGAGACTGCTGAGGTGACAGCTCAGAAAGCCACTAGTACATAGGTAACAAAAATCCCACACATTGGTAACACAAAACAGCTTTAAGGCAAGTTGTGCCCATGTATTTGACATTGCTTTTGGAGTGGGAGCAAATTGTCAGTGGATGTGAACATCTGAACATTCCACTGTGCCCTGGCCTGAGATCAGCTTGACCAGCAAAGACACAATGAAACTTGGCATTAAGTACCTGGCGGCTGGATTTGTCTGGATTCTCCTTATGTGATTGTCCATGGGTGTCAGGCACATGGTCATGTTGAGAGAGGCAGGTTTTGCAGCACAGCTTCTTCTTAATAGGCTGGTTTCAGTAGCTGCTGCCCATATTCTTTCCCCTCTACCAGGGGCAGACAGAACTAGCATGCACTGGAAGACACTGGGTTGACTGCATTGAAGACTTAATTGCTAGTATAAATGAACTCCAAAACCATACTGAGATACAGTGAAATATTAGAACTTCAAATGGATCACATCTGACCTTTTTAACAGCACTGCAGTGAAGACTCACTTGTAAAGTGGAAGAAATAAATCCATGCTCAAGAACACTGAAAATACAACAGGCTTTCTGGAAGCTTCATAGTTGTATTTCCTTCCCTACCGATTATAAATGGCAGCTGACATTTAAAGTCCTTTTTGAGAAGCATTCTTATTACCTTTGACAGGTTGGCATGTGGGACAAGAGGGAATGTGGGACAAGCTGTGACTCCTACACAATAATGGCTTAAAAAAACCCCCACAACTCTCAACATAAAAAAGTATCAATACAAAAATTAGAATCTATATGATTATTCAAAATATACTAAAAACATTTCAACTCAAACACAATACATAACACTGTTTAATAAAGAGATTGCTTTGTAAGAGGGCAAACCCTTCATTTAGGTTTTAACCTTTTGCATGCCAAGAGTCAGCATTATTCTGAAATCATAAATCTACATGTAAATTGGCAACTTTTTTGTTTTTCTGGCAGTTTTTTTCCAGAAACTTTCACTACACATAGCCAAGAGCAGATAAGACATAATTTATGCTCAATAATTCTATATGTGCACTATTTTCAGCTTTAACTTTTGAAAAACAGAGATAAGTAACCATAGGTATTCATGTACCCTTTATTTGCTTTCAGTGTAACATTCCATGCTAATTGCAAATGCAATATTCATGAGTGTAAATATAAGAATTAACAACTCTGGGATGGTTTTCTTCCCTTTTTACACTTGAATATTTTGGCTTACAAAATTAACAGCATACAGTAAGTATTCCTCCCATACTTTGTACAAACTACATGATTTTGATATACAAGGATCCTGTTTTTACTATAGTGACAATATACAACCACATCTATTTACAATGAAAAAAGTACATAAACCACATTTTAAACATTCTACTACTGGCAGCCACTATTGTTTAGGAGGTAGCTTTATTAACAAAATGAACTGAAGCCACATTTCCCATCATGGGTTCTATCAAATAACTTACAATTCAAAGATAAAAATTCATTGTATGAACAGTATATACAGTTTAATTCTCAAAACAGCAATCTAGCTTTAGATCTTAAAAAGAATATCTCCAGAGTAACTGGGATGGCAGTGGATTTACTCTTGATTTAGTGTATTGTCCAAAAACCTTACATAATTACTTAATCATGCATTAATAACTTTGTATTGATCATATTTCAAACTAAATATAAAGAAATGGATCACTGGTTGTACTTAAATCATTTGGGTCTCAGAACTTTAATGGTTTAAAAAGATTTAACTGATTTATGTGAAAATCAGTGACTTTGCACAGTGTACTTCACTGTCAGTAATCGGAAAAATGCTTTCTTTTTTACTGCCAAATTGCCTTGCATTTTCCCTTCATTTCCTAATATCTGTCTATCCATAGGTGTTACTGGCATGCTGTAACATTCAACAGGCTGTAGAGTATTAGCCAGTCTAATACAGATGTGAGCTGTGTACAGTGACAGCGCTGCTAACACCACGATGAATCGACATTCCTTCCAATGGTACGAGTCGACTGCATAATACTGAAGAAACTTGCTGTGGTTCACCTGAAGTAATGCATCATGACTGGAAAAATGTGTTCAACCCTATTATTCCTGACAGCTGCTAGTATTCTTATTCCAATAAATCGATAGAATATTGTAGATTACAAGTACTTTACTGCAACAAACTTTTTTTTAAATTGAACATTGGCAAAAATACAAAACAAACACAGTATTCCAATATTGCTGTCACAGTTACATATGGGAGAATTAATCCCTTTTTTGGCCCTGCAATAAAATGCATCCTGAGATTCAATGCTGAATATACTATACACAGCTAGCAATAGATTTTTTTTTTGCTTAATTATAGAAAAGTAATATTTAAAAATAATTTCTATAATATTAAACAGCTGTCCTTTATATTGTGCTTTCACAAGGGAAAAAAAATCAACAGAACTTACCTCACCAACAGTAGAAGCAAAGTACAACTGCAGTATGATGTGGAAACACACCATTAGCATGTAAAAACTGTATAAAAGAAACCACTATTGTGTGGAAAGAGTAAAAATATTGGGTAACAAGCTTGGTTTACCAAGTATTTACAGTCAGGACAATTGATTTATTTAATTTTTAAAAAATGTATGGCTCAAGAAGTTACTGCCCGCTTCCCTTCTTTACAAATGACACTAAACAATGATTACAAAAGTGCTTCCTGCTTGAAAGGTCAAAATAGGCAACAGTCTGCGAAGCATTATACCTCTTTATTGGAACAGCTGACGGCAGAAAGCCTTTTCAGTCTTTAATTCTTGGTATGTTGTAGGCGTAACGAACCAAAGGGAACCCTCTGCTTTGGTAGAAACATGCACGGCCACAGGCCTGCACTTGGTCCGAGCTGTCTGACACAAAGGAGTCGTCCTCGTCCGCATAGTCAGAGTGGGCTGACTGGGTGCCACAGTCCGACCAGTAACCATCTGGCCTTTGGCAAGGCACCACTGCCAGTGCAGGGCAGCTGTGGGATTTTATTAAATGTTTACAGGGCATGGGCTTGGATAGAAGAAGTGATTCACAACATTCACACAGAGCAACATTACCCTGCAAGTGAGTGTAAATGCCACAGTCGTAGTAAAAATCCGGTGTCACGCAGCCCCCTTGAGCATTGACAGCAATTGCTACTGCTCCATTCTTCCTGGTCAGATGGCGCCTGAGTGACTTCCAGTCTTCCTTGAACTTTGGGTTGAAGAATACGTACAGGACTGGATTCAGGCAAGCAGGCAATGGGAAAAATATCAAAGTAACAGACTTCATGATTTCAGGGCTGATAGAAATTGCAGTGATCAACGGTGCAAATGAGAAAAACGCAACAGGGCAGAAAAAGATGCAGTTTGTGAAGATTAGCCAAGCAACATGCTTAATCGTGCTGGACTGGGAGTTTTCAGAGAGATCCTCTTTTTCCAAGTTGCAATAGAGTTTAGTGTAGATAATAGCCATTAGCAAAAATGCTAATGAATTCAGGAGCACTAAAGTTACTGTGAAACCTAACAAAGGTGTTTCTCCAGTGGGGAAGGGCAAGCAAAGGGGTGATGCCGAGTACTCTGCTTTATAAAAAAGTGGTAAGCATCCCGCCACCAGAGCACACAGGAAAGCAAAAAATGCTGCAATTTGAAATTGTTTTTGGTGGGTGCTTTTCCTCTTTTTAATAAATTCCTTTGCAGAGAAGCTCCGTTCAACAGCTGCCAACATCAGGAAAAAAATGGCACTTTCTGACGAAAAAACTGCAAGAAACCCAGCAATTTTGCAACCACTGCCAGTCTCCCACCATATGCCAAATTCAGCAAATCTTCCCCAAGATACAGCATCCAAGAAAGTTAAAATACCAGTGTAGACTCCCATAAATAAGTTAGAGACAGAAATCAGGCTTATAAACAGTTTGGAAGATGGCAATGTAGTACAGGACGCAAATATTGTTAACATGACAAGCAGGTTGAAGAAAAAAGCAACCGAAAAAATAAACCAGACAGTAAGCCGAATCATCCAGCTGCCCAATAAATATTCACAAGGCTTAAAAGCACCTAGAAGAAAACAAAAAACAAACAGAAGGACAACCAATTTAGGAAAAAAATCTGCCTTAGAAAGATTTTGAAAAGGTCTTAAAAGTGCACTCTTCATTAATTCATTAATAAAATACACAGCTGAACTGCTAAATAGGTCAGCTGAAGGTAAACTATTCTGCTGAAGCTATTTACTAGTTAATTATGCCTGAAATAATAATTACTGCAGTGAATAGTCACTTGAGAATATTTTGTAGAAACAAGCTTGTTAAACTTAATTACCTATTCAAAATAGCTTTGCTTAGTGCCACCTAAATACTTTTTTATTTTATGTAGATTTCATACTTCATAAAAAAGGTTGGCAAAAAATATAAAAGTGAATGTTCACAATCCTGTTGTAAGGGAAAAGAATTTTTTAGAAGGAACATGGTCTCTCAAAAAAATTATTCACAAACATGCCTTCTGGAGTAACTTTTGGTCACAAGGCAATATCTGTAGAACAGCAGACAAAATCAATTTAATCAGCTTTAATAGGGACAGGAATTTACCACAAGCCCTGTCCCCTAGACTCGCCACTGAAAGGCACTGTGAGCTTGAAAAGTCATATGAGAAAATGATTTTTTCCTTCCTATTTTGCCACTTAAAACAGCTTACGTAATAAAAAACTCCAACAAGTAAATTAATAGGAGGCAAGACAAGGATAAAAGGTCACTACTATTACTTACCCTTCTAATCCTCCTAATTGCTATTTATTCCATAGGGAAATCTTACTGATTTCAAGTAACAATTAGAGGTATTTAACCTCTCCTGCTTCTCCATTAGGCGCTGCTAATTGTCCGAAACGCAATAGCTTGGGATCTCTCCCTGCAGCTGGGGACCACTCAGGGAGCTGAAGAAAAGTGCCAAACTGCAAAGGCCGGAGCTTCTGAGCTGGATTCAGCCTGTGACCCTGTCTCTGTGCAGCACATGCCTTTCCTTTAGGCAGGGGAAAGGTAAGGACAACTCATCCCTAATGTGGGCAGGAACAGAACTGCCAAGAATGATTAAATGTCTGTGCAAAAATCTCCCAAGGCTTAAAGCAACTCCAGAAATTAATGAACTGACAGTCAAAACCAAAATTTAAAAAAAACTTCTTGTTTGTTTAAATGATCAAGTTTCATTTATGGGCACAAAATAATGGAGCCCACTAGGTTATCAGAAAATCAGGAGTAAAACCCCTTTTTAGCAGGTATTCCCAAGTAAAACATCAATGACAATATAATTCATTTTACAATAAATCACATAACACAACAATACCTGTTAAGCTGATCTACTTAAAAATAAAAACAACTTTCTACTCACAAAATTTTAAAATGTCAATTCTGTGCTTCCAAAAATCATTTTGAAGCCATTTCTCTAGTAGCTGTACTTTAGACAGATAAAAGCCACCACCCTTTCCTGTCTTTCTCCCGAAATCTAGCTATCCTTTGAGTTAAAAGTTATCCTCCTCTCTCACTAATATTCCCAGCCCATGCTGGGAGGGTGCAAATATTCATGATCAGAAGGACATTTTGGCTAACTTAAGCTACTTGAGCACCACTGTTCAGCAACCCATTCCTGCCATTAGGCAAAGTGGAAAGTGGATCTACAAGCTGAGCAGTAATTCAGAACTTACATAGCGGGGGGAGTATCTCATGACCAGATGGCAGCATGGCATAGAAACTTGTTAGTGCAAGAGGGACTGGTGAAAAACAAGGCAAAATGTGAACTTGTAGAACAAGCTCTTTCTTCTAGACCTACTACAGGATTTCTGGCATGGACAAAAAGAGAGAGCTAAAGACTTGAAAAATTTAACCCATGTAACGCAGCATCTGAATTGTCGTTCTGTAAACAGGAGATAAAAAGCAAATGAGCACCTGTTACAAATTAACTTTCGGGTGATGTATAATTACATTAATAATATATTTCAGTTTCTGACTACAGGTTTTTTTGGCTGTGATCAAGAAATCCTTGTGATATTCTGGATATTAAAGCCAGAGCTAGCTCCAAAGATAAACAGATTTTCATAACATAAAATAGTAGTTAGGAGAAGAGAAAGAAATAAGACTTGGAAAACTCCTGCTCATCCAGCAGTAACTTCATTGGAAGCATACTGTTCTCCCCATCTACATGTTCCTGTTTATGCAGACAAAAGGGTACAAGATGTATGGAAGGAATCCTCTGGAGAGGCTGTGGCAAAGGCAAGAACGTAAGAGGCACCACAGCAAGTCCTTTAGGAACTGAGTGGAACAGTGTACGGAAATTTGCAGTTTGAGTAAGAGAAGCAGAAGGGCAGAAACAAAGTTGCCTAGGACAAGAATATTCATTGCAAGATCAAAGACTTTCAACACTCCTGGACTGTTCAAGCCTGAATTGAAGTAAATCTGGTATGCCAGTAAGACTAGTCACTGCACAAGTGTCTAGCAGTTTAAGATGCTACTGCCTACTCCAGCTACTTGCAACAGCCCTCTGCTCACAGTTAATGTGGCCATAGCAGGGCTGGGGAATAGATCACGTGAGTGTTCCTTATCCTCTCTCCTGGAAAGACATCAAGCGTCGTTAAAACCACCAATGATAGAGAGCAGTTTGAGTTAAACTTTTAAAGCACAGGCTGAACTTTCACGGAAACAGATTAGCATTCATAGTCTGCTCCACAGACATCTCCTTCATGGCAAAAACACGTCAGAATTTGGGGGCAGCACATTAAACACAATAGACTCCAAGTATTAGCACTACAGTCTTGATTAATCTGCTTATGGAAAGAAACTTCTCTATTTTTCCTCGCATAGTTCTCCAATAAACTGCTATGTGTCTAGAGCTGAGTCAAATCTTTGTGATTGCTCATCCAAAACAACAGTGACATCAAATCAAGTTTTACGCAAAGCATTGTAGAATTTAATCTTCTGTGTACAGAATGACTACCAAGAATGAAAGATGTAATTCTGGACTCACTCTTTGCTTAACACCATCCTGAAGTTCAGTGTGGCTAAAGCACATTATAAGATTTACCTGTTGCTGGTGTACAGTGAATAATAGTCTGTCCCAACTCCTCATTTTTCGCATTTCTTAGAATATCTGCATCAGCTGTAAAAGTGAAAAACATGTTAGTTGTAGGAAGAAAATATAAGTGAAATGGCAGTGAAGCTGCCTAGGATGGAAGTAGTTCACCAACACCTGAGCCTTTCAACAAGTGAAGTTGTTCTGGATTGCCGCATAAGGTCAGATGCTCAGTGCAGAAACTACTGCTCATAAGGCTTTGTAACTAAGCAACATCTTGATCACTGGGGAAAGGTCTATGGAGCCTGACATAGACAGTGGAAGGACAAGTCCTGTCTGAATAGAAATGTTGAAATACTGAGAACAATAAAACCATGGCAGAAGCAATACTTCCTGGTTGAATTTTTTTTTAATTACTATTTTTTTTTCAGACAAGCAAGTCTTACAGAGTCCAAAATTTCTTTCACATGTTTAGAAGGAAAATGGCACTTTTGATTTGTAAGCGATTTCTAAGCACTTTCAGAGACTGCTTTTGTATCCCTATAAAAACTTACATTTTTCATATTCCCTTATTCAAAGGCAACATACACTGTTATTCTAGTCTGGTACAAAACAATACTGCTGATTAAGTATGATGAAACATTTACCCTTCTCATGATCCACCAAGGCACCTTGAGCTTGGTGACTGGGATCTTCAGCATTAGAGTTTAGATAAGAATCACAACCCCAAAATGCACAGCACTGATAAGCATATGGTACAGAGAGTGACCTGAAATACAGGCAGAACAAGACCATTAAATGTTGTAACCAAAGTTAAGATTACCACCTATTAAAAATATTTAAGTAGCACTCTTCAGTGCTAAACTCAAATCTTCTTTTTCTCACAGTTGCTGATAAAAACTATTTCAAACTGGATCAGGTATAACCACTTCTAATGAACTCTTGCACTGAGATAAAGGACAGCTTGTATACAAGTGAGAAGCACAAAGATGATATTTAGCTCTCTACTATTCTTTCGACTCCATATACAAACCAAATTCTGATCAGGGTTTGTGGCATTGCTGCAGACATTAAACTGAAAACTAATTAAAGAGTAACTGTTTTGTAAGGAAGTTAATTACCAGACAAGAACAACCTTATGTTACATCTTTCCTTCTCACTCTTTTCATTCTGTGATAAGATTTTTATTTTTCTGTGTGTTTGGCAGAAATAAGTACATCTTCACAGAGAGTTCTAAAAAAACCCACATAAATAATGAGGTAATAGCAGACCAGAATCTAATTTTTTTTCACTCAAGACTGCCATATCAACTATCCTGAATTCTCTTCCTGAAATTATTTAGGAGGAACATCAGACTGCTTCTTCTTAATGTGCAGAAAGATCTTTGTAAAATGGAAAACCATTCATCACTGTCTGATCCATCTCCCACAAAAATCAATTACAGGTTTCTATTTGAATGATTATTCTTATCTTTTGCCTCCAAGAATAAATATATATATAAAGCATGGTGATTATGTAATCAGACAGCTGAGTGTCTGGTCCTGTTTTCCACACTGTCAAAGACAGATGTGCTCAGTTCAGTAACAAAAGGAAATCCACTCAAAGCACTACTCTCAAGTCAGATGATATCTTGCCTGAAAAGTGGTGGAGGAAAAATATAAAAGATCCCAAGAAAATTATCTGTAAATGGCTTCTATGCCAGAACAGTCAGATGCCCTTTATATAGACCAACACTGAGATACAACAGGACTCAGCAAAGGGCCTGATCATTTGTCATGAGTACTGTCTAAACTGGCTTCATTTATTATCACATTGTTTGGTACTGCAAGCACTCTGTGATGTTATTTTCCAACATACCGGAGCTTTGCGAAGTTCTTTGCTGCCAAAGCTTCTTTCAACTCAGAATTGCCTGTGAGTTTAAGCTGGTTCAGTCCACTCAATCCTTCAACTGGAACTGAAGTGAGCTCATTGAAGCTTAGGTCTCTGGAATGTGAATATTAAGATCGTGTTTTACAAAGTAAGTTTGAAGATCTTCTGGCATACATTTCATTGAAGTAGGGAAGGACTTCAACTCTCATACGAGGCTGTGGTCTGGAAATGTCTGTCAGTGCAGCAGGCACTCTAAAGAAGTATGTCCTTCAGTTAGCAAGAGCCTTCCTGATTCACAGATATTAAACAAATGATGAACACATCACTTTTAAGATAGAAATATTTATTACCTCAGCAGTTTAATGACAGGGAGAGAAGGTGACTGCACAGAACAGCCTACTTACAGGTTAAGAAGAGCTCCAACAGTGATGAAAGCTCCCTTGTGGATCTGATGGATCCGATTTCTACTGAGGTCCCTGCAATGAATGCCAAAGGAGATTATTTTGGCAGTTTCACCAAATGTAACAGCCACTGTACTGAGAAAAAAAGCTAAGGTGACAGATATATCATGCCTTTATCAGAAAAGCAGAACATATCCCCTCTCCTCCCGTTCAGCCAGGTGCAACAGCAGCCAAATTGGTAATGCAGCTGTTATCCTGCTTTACCTCATCGCTGAAGTAGAATCCATCTCCTGTTCCTGCTCCCTTTCCCTTTCTTTCTGACACTACCAGCACAACCTATGCTGCCGAAGGCAGAGGCTGGATCTGGCATCACCTATTGCCAGCATGAAGGTGCCAGGATGACCACTTTGGTGGCAACTGCATCTGTAGCAGGACACGTTGGCAGAGATGACGGATGACAACAAAAGAACAAGCAGAAGAGCATCTGCTTTGTTAGATTTCAAATCCAGCACCAGCTTCTGCTGGACCACCATGACTTATAACATTCTTCCTTAAACACCTGTCAATTTCTGCATTATTTTTCCTGTTAATTTAATACAGTTTGAGTTGTAAGGGGAGAGGATAATTTTTTTTACTTATCTTCTCCTCCTGAGGAAAACAGATAGGATCTCTCCAACAAATACTATACAATGAAGTAATATAGTTACAATGCAAAATAATGGACCACTGAAAAAAACCTCATTTTTCAGACTTCATATTTATAAAAATATCTTTATAGGCTTGAAAAATAAAATGGAGAATAGAAGGAACAGGGCTGAAACTGGCTGCTGGCATTTTTCCATCAATCAAATTTGTAACACCAAACCCTGACATCAGTTTACATGGGAATCAAAAACATGATCTTGTTTTACTCAGCATGCAGCTATATATGCACTTACAGGACACGAAGGGAGGAGAGTCCTTGAAAGGTGTCCTCTGCAATTTCATGGATTTGATTATGCTGTAAAGAACTGCAAAGGGAAGAAACAGAAACAGAACTTTATTAGCTGATTTCAAACAAAGGGATAGCCTGGTGTCTGCTAATACATAGCTTTAGCCTTATCAGTGACAAGATTTTAATAATTTCCCCTTGTAGGCAGATTGTCAAGTATTTTGCATTAGCTATGTTAATACAACTATGAAGCACTCTCGTGGCACCTCTGCCCAATCCAAATTCACAATTCATTTAATTTCAAGAGACTATTAAGTGTGGACTGTATTACTTTCAAGTTAAAAATAACACTTTGTGAATGGTGAAGAGTCATACTGAAATTTAAAACAACTCTACCCCATTCTGCTGGGAATCTTTAGGCATATTCTAACCATTCCATTCATGTGCACAGCAATACTACTATGAAATGCAGGACTAAGCTGTGTCTTTCATTTCTTTTGTGCCACATGAACAATGAAACATTAACTAATTAAGGAAAACACAAGTGATTGCGTTCTCTGTCCAGCACACTCCTCATATGGGATCATCAGATTATCTCTCTCTGTCCTTAATTTTTGAAACTTTGAATCAAACATGAAGCAAAAAAGTCTCTAGGGATGTGGACTCAGAATACTAAGGAGTTTATAAACACTTATTTCTACTTACATTTCTTCCAAGGTGTGGCAGCCCCTAAAAGTTGAGAGGTCCTTTATATTGTTATAAGACAAGTCCCTTCAAAACAGAAAATGGGAGAAGAATGCTTAGTTCAACTCCTTTCTACTTGAAACATCTCATCACTTGTAACTATTAAATATTGACAGAAAAATCGTTCTGTTAGTACCATTCTGATGAAAAACTAAGGTAGTTTAGAGAAAATCACAAAGGGAATCACAAGTGTGAACTCTACATCTCAGTATACACATACCCTAAAAACATACAGTACACGCTCCCTGAATTCTGAGAGTTATAATCTAAAATACTTATTCATAACCTTTATTCTTTAGAATAAACTGGATAAATTATATGTAATGCACAAATTTGATGCCAATTTTGATTGAGTGTGCTGGTAACTGCTTAAGCAAAGCTAGGAGAGCTCAGAATGTTCCGTGAAACAGTGCAGCAAAAAAAGACTAGAAACAAGCAAACAATCTTAAAATTTCCATTCAAAAGGTAAATGGTTGTTTGAAAATAAATCCCATCTCATCATTCTTTCTCCCCTGTTTTTCTTCTATCAAAAGGAACATATTTTTTCTCCTCCCTTTTTCAGGATTTGCTTTTGTTCCACATTTTCTTGTGTGTATCCTTTGCAAACATGGTTCGTCCCCATCCTCCTAATGGTTTCAGTTACCAGTTTGGGGTTTTTTGCATTAATTTTAACACATCCTCATTGCTTTTTCTGTCTGGCCTTTGTATTGCTATCTTCTTCCTAATTCTCATCTCCATTTCTTTTGGTTCCTGATGCTCTCTCCTCTGTTCCTGAACACAAAAAGTCAAAGCACTATAACTAAACTCTTTCTTAACCTCTGAATGTAGATGACTATTGTTGTGTTAAGAATGAATGGTGGCAGAACAAATTTGAAGATTGGTCTCTGCAGCACCACCTTACATATCGCTTGTAATATATGAAAGAAATATAGCATATCCCTATAAAGAGGACTCTGTTAAAAGAATGTAAGGCATTACATCAACTCTGCTGAAAATCTTGATTTGAACAATCAAGAAACCAGATTTTCAACATTGGTAGAACTACTAGAATGAAAAATTCAAAGCAACACTTTTGCTTTAAATTAGATTTAAGTTTCTTTCAAAACATTCTGGTGCATGAAGAGAGGCACAATATGTATACTTACAAAGTTCGAAGCACCTTTTGCTCTTGGCATAAATTAACAGGAATACTGTTTATCTTGGTCCCTGTAAGAGTTCTGTGGGAAAAAAACCCAACAAACCCACACATATAAATGCTTGTGTTGTTTATGACAGATGGCATAACAAGGATATATAAGAGCAGAATGCTATCGGGGTGCTAGATTCATCCACCACATTTTTTGTTTGTTTTTTTGGAAGAGGACAATTTTTCTGGTTTTCAGTTCTGGGAGAGGGGGTTAGTATCAACGGCCTTTTTATAGGTTTTTTCTCAGCTTCCCCTACTTAAAAAAAAAATTAAGTGGCACCCAGGTATCACAGTGAGGAAAACCATATCATTATATTTATTGACAGGAAGAGAACATACATGCAGTTGCTCTCCAGATCCACTAATCATATTTCAATTACTTCACAAGAGGCAAACCCAAGAATTTATTTCTGTAGAAGACACTTACAAGCTCTCCAGATTTATGGTTCCTGTCAAATTAGGAAACCACTGCACCATGCTGGCACCCCGAATGACCCTAAAAAAAATCCCCATCAAAATTAGCTGTAAACTATTATGAAATTGAATTGTGACATTCAGTCTTATTATCAGGAAGATATTTACACCAAGGAGACATGGTAACATTCTTACTGCTTTTAAATTTTACACTTCAATAATATGTGAAAGATAGTCTTTTCACTGCTTCTTATACTACTCTTTTGCTTAATAAATTACTCCTCCATGAGCAAACAAATGGAATTCATCAAACTGGAAAGAGTGCTATCAATACACATAGGAAAAGTGTAGTTTGTAGTTCAAAGTCTCACTCCATTTTGCTTATTCACCACCCCCAGAAGTGATATATTTTAAGAGCATACATGCACTAACCTGCAAAACATTGTCACAATGTACATCCCTGCTCAAAAAAAACATCGAGGACATATTGCAGATTGTTTAACTAAGAATCTGAGCATTTGGCCTGGGGTTATGTATCTTATAAAAGGTAATTTAAAAAAACCATTTGTAGAACATATTTAATAGAGCTTCTAAAGAAACTAGATATTCCCAACACTAACAATATTTCTTAAAACTTACTGCAAAAAAAATCTCTAACATAAGAGAGAGTCAGAAAATTTATTTATTTTGAGTTCTTAGACACAACATATCATACCCATTTATTGTACTGTATTGTCAAGAAGATACTTACAGGGAATGCAGATCTGACAGATTCTGAAATGCTGAGTTCCCCACAAAAGACAAAGGATTATCATACAAATGTCTGTGAAATGAAAAACACGTTTCAGTGGTTGTTCTTACAGTCACTGTCTGCTAAAGGCTAAAAATAGACGGATGAAAATTACTTACATTGTTCTTAGAAGGGGGTTTCCTGCAAATGCACCATCAGGAATTATGGAAATGTAGTTGCTGTGAAATCCCCTACAGATATTAGCAAAGAAAAACCCAACATTTAAAACTATACTGCCATCAGATTCAATCAGTAGTCATTTTCTTCACATCTATTCAATTGCCAATCCTACTGTAACCAAGATTGTAATAGGACAAAGTCAAACTGTAGAAATAACTTTAAAGGCATGATTTCTGTCTACTGCACATAAGCTAAACTGAAAATATTTCATTAGAAAGAAATTATTTTGATCAAACATGATGCTGTACTTTCACTTTTCTTACTCATCTCTTAAGGAGGGGACAAGGAAAACAATGATCAGTGACTAAAAACTATCTCATGATTAAGACCTATGCTAATGGTTCTCCTGCATAAATTGCCTGCTTATGTAACTCCAAAATAATTTTCAACACATGCCCTCTCTAAATGATGATTACCTTTTCTTTTAATTATAGCTTCACTTAGCATAACTCAAGCTGATTTAGGCTCCTGCATAATGAGACAAGCATTCTTAAATCCAGGGATTTTTCTCCCTTTTTGTTTATGGAAAGGAGAAAGAAAACTGGTAAAAAGGGAGAATATGTAATACTCACAACTCCTTTAGACTTGGAAGTGCTTTTATGGCTTCAGGGAACTCTAACAAGTTATTATAATTTAAATCCCTAGAAGAAACAAAGCAAGAACATTAAAAAATGTTTAACAGTAGCCGTGAATTGTCAAAATAATTTTAAGACAGTCCAATGAAAGAAAAAAGTTCCCAGAACATCTTTGACTAGACTATAGAATAACTTCAAATTAGATTTAGTCTTCTGATGTTTTACATGCTTTATAACCAACTAATAACTTAGGTAAGATATTTAAGATTACCCAGAGGATTATTCATATTAAGTCAAATAATATTTCCTTACAGCAAAGCTCAGTGTTTTTCAGTATCCCACAGATTTTTCTTCAACAGAATTTACATGGAAAGGAACTATGATTTCAAAGATTTTTTAAAAAAGGTAGATACAAATGACTACTCTTTATTATCTTACTAATACTTTTTGTCCAGGTTTTATAAAACAAACAGTAAATAAGTATTATGTAAAAGCAGACCTTGTAGTAAAACCAATTATAAATACTGATTAGAAGCACAGAGAAACCTCATGACACATCGGTGATGGGGATCTGTTGAATTCTCAGTTAACTTGTCACTATTCAAGCAGTAATGTCATGATCTCTGCAAAAGGGATTCTTTATAAATGGCAAAAAACATTTTCAGTCTTACATCAGCTGTATCTATTTACACAGCCCCTCATTACTTAATTGAGATTTTAAGAGGATGACAAGATGAAGTAAGCAGCATTTCTGGACTCATCCAAGCTCCTCATGTTAACAGAGGTTGTCACTGGCTTGCCCTTGCCCTCTTTCATTAGTTTCATGTATTTAGCATTATCCAAAGCATTCAAAAAAAATGCACTGCTGAGGGAGATACCGCTTATTAGACATTCACTGAGTGATCTGAAGGGAAATGGGAAATGTAACCCAAGCAGCTGAAAGTCATTCCTTGCCAGTGTGGCATTCTGGAGGTTGAGGACGAGGAGCAGTGGAGCAACAGCCAGCTGAGGCCCACTCAGAAACCTCCCTATGGTCACACAACAGCTTTGGCAATGTATCCCATATATGTTTAATCCTACAGGAAATCTGAGAAACAAATATTTGCCCCTTATCAGTCATGGGGCCACTCAAATACTTGTGATCTATCCACCTGACTCAGTGGAGTGCTATGCAAAGCTACACTAGCTAGACCAGGGCTAGGAACATTTGAGCCACATCATCCAGCATGACATTTCACCCAGGCTAATATTTACCTGCTTCTCAACATAGTTAATTAGTTTTTGGTGAAGCAGTGCACTGATACCAGCCTTCAGTTCCAAAACCTGAGCTGGACCAAAGTGACAGTGGCATGTGTTGCACCATGCACACATGCCTGATTTGCAAAACTTTCACCATACCAGTATGGCACCTTGATTAAGCTGAGAATGAGACAAACACTGATCACAATTTATTTTAAGAAACATACTTACAAGGTTTCAAGGTTGTCTAATCCATCAAAACAGTGCTTTCCTAGAGTTTTTATTTTATTATTATGAAGATGTCTGAAAAGCAAAACCAAAACCAGTGAATGATTTCATATAAATTAACAAATTAGCAGATATTTCTATGAAATCAATAGAGTGAAATAGTGTAGGGAAAAAACATTGCATGGAGCGGATTATGCAGAAGAACCTCTTTCACTTCCAGACAGAATATTTCATCCTCATATGGAAACAGAATAGATTGCCTGCAGTCAAGACAACCTATTTTAAATCTTTAATCACTATTCAGCAGTGTGATAAAAATATTACTTAAACACAGAAAACAAACTAATTTTTCGTATTATTCCTTTGAGATTTTTAAGACTACAAAGAAACAAGTTTCAGATAAAATAGATAATTTTTTCTTCTTTTAGTATCTCTGAAACCTTTCTCTGACAACCATTGTTTTGAAATACTCATTACACAACGAGATGTCGGAAATCAAACTGCACTACCTATAGCCCACGTGACTTTTTGTTTAGGAGAAAGTCTTTAGCAAACCTTCGGTGGGTTCTCTACCATACATGGTAGCATCTCATGTTAGCAGTATAGGCTGTTACTAGTCAACTGAGCTAAAACATAGCAAAATAACCATTTTCAATGCCACCCTAGATTAATCAAAACTGTAACTAAGGAGAAAAGCAAAGTGACCTATGAAATACAAATACTCACAGAACAACAAGACTTGAAAGGTTTGTAAATGCATAGTCAGGAATGTGTGTTATTTTGTTGAGAGCCAGCGTTAAGGCTTGCAGAGAGGGGAGACTGCTGAGCGGATAGATGGGAACTTCTGTCAAACTATTGTCATCCAACCAGAGGTGACGCAGCTGCACAAGACCATCAAAACTGTCTTCTGGTATGGCAGTAATATGGTTAGCATCTAAACGCCTGTATTAAAACAGAAAGAACTGATGTAACAAACTCGCAAACTACAGATCAGCAAAAACACCAGTTGAAGTCCTACTACTCATGAACATTTTTTTCAGGCTTATATATCTTTCACTGAAATAATTCAATTCTGCAAATTTTGAAGTTTTATTGAAAGATGCATAAAAACCCTTTCAAGGCAAGTGAAGAGCCCATAAAATAAAGTTTCATAATAAACTTTTCAAACATTTTTAATTAAATATTTCAACAAATGGATATGCTTTAAATCAGCTAACCAAAATGAATTGATAACTTTATAAGGCATCTCCTCACAAAACCCCTAGTTGCTAACACTGCAACACATCTTTAAAACAGTAGCTTGACAGCGTATCAAAGATTGCAGATGCATTTATTCATTTGAACTGATTATCCCTATAACTACCTTGTTGATAGCATCATATACTGTTGTATACTTTGTTTTGTGGTACTGCTATACAGTAACTAAGCAACTACTTTAGAGAACAAGATTATTAAAAGCTGTTCATGAACAAAGTCAGTTATGAATTATCCCAACAAATAAAATGTCTCAACTAAAACTGATTGCATTCTTGTACCTGATCTTTTCTAACATTCTCCACAACAAAATGCAAAACAGCACATCAGTACTGTTAACTACTGTACATCACTGGATTTGCCATCATAATTTTTCTCTAAATGAATGCCAATTGCAAAATTAGATATAGTAACTGTCCTGGTTCCAGCCATGTCAGGGTTAATTTCTGCAGTAACCAAGAGGGGACAAGGGGACATATCTAGGACCCAGAGGTTATTCAATATCCCAGGAAGAAGCAAAACATTCATAAAGCAGTGATAGTCCATGAGATTTGAAAAATGTACTTGTAATGGGTCTGAGAAGGCATAGGGCAGAGAGCACTGGGCAATATTTGACTGTCCTCTGACCTAAAGGCTGTCTTCTCTAGATCAACATACAGCACATGGTGACTTCGCTGCGAACACAAAAGAAAGCGCCTTGCACAACTGATTTGAAATGACTGCTGTACCAGCCATAGTGCATTGTGCTGCCTGCAGGGACACAGAACACATATACCCTCCTCCATTAACATGGATGCTCATTAAGATACAAATCAGGACAGCTCTGGAATGATATTAGCACCCTCTGGTTTCTAAAGCCATGAGCACATACGCTCTTGAAAGTCTAGCTGGGTCAGTTTCAGAAGTAATTCTTCCAGCCATTCATCCTGTCCCTCTCTGGACAGCCAGTGTGGACTAAGTGACTTTACTGCACTTGTCCCCAGGCACAGTCACAACAGATCTGGATCCCAACACTTAAAGGGCACACAGAATTCAAAGGCAGAAGACAACCCAGACCACAAATTAATGCAGAAGACAAGCCTGATCAGAAATTTAACACACTTAATCTTTTTCCTTAAAACGAAGGTTTGTTCTTGTGATGCACGTGGTTTGCATATTTGAAATTATTATGAAAAGAAGTCACCAACCGAAGTTCCATGTAAGAAAAAGTCAAAAAATACATCAAATTAAGCAACAACTATGCAAGTGGTAATCTACAAAATTGTCTGCCATCGAAGTTCTTTCCTAAGATGAATGAGGTGTCATTAGCTCTAAAGCTGTACATCAAAGAGGTAATTCCTATGGTTCATATACTGGCATCCCCTTATCATTTGCCCCATGGTCTGACAGGTGTGTATGATATTCTATTTGAATGCTCTTAGGCTGCACTGAGACTAGAACATTTCAGAGAAACTGAAGTCTGATGATAATAAAGGAGGAAAGCAAAGAGGCTGAGTGGTGAGAGGAAAAAAGCCTGAGGCTCTGCTTCAGAAAACGAAGCAACTAGAAATTAACCTTTCTTCTCTCCTAAATTTACACAGCTCCCTGAAGATCAAAGAATTATTTCTCAATGGAATAAACATATCCAAGTCTTCTAATTTCTCCCTGCCCCTCCCCACCCCCCTTTGAGGTTTTTTTTGGGGGGGAAGGGGTTGGTTTGGGTTTTTTTAAGAGAAGCAGCATACTCAAGGGACAGGCCTCAATCATTGTGCCTAGTTGTCTAGTCCATTTGTACTGACAACTTGCTAAATTCCCTTTATTCTAGGAGGCTTTGGAAAAAATAAAACCACACACAAAAAAGCTGCACATCCTATTCCTCCTCTCCGATCCTTAAAGAAGGAGATGAACAGAGGAAGGATGAACACACACAGCGAGGGAGTTGAACTCTCACCCAGGGAGAACAAAGATAGTCATGAAGATGATGTTGGACCCTGAATTCTTAGTTTGCTTTGTCAAGACCTCTGTCCCCCTGTGCTGGTTTAATACACCCCAGAACAGGTGGATCGAGTACCCAAGTAACCGTACTTTAAACTGATGACCATCCACAGCCATCCAAATCTGTTGTGTTCATTTTCTCCAGCCCAGAGCAGGAAGGATGAACACCACCACCCACTGCTGACATTGAGCAGGGAGGTTTGGAAAGTAAAAGGAACATTTTTAAGTTATTTGGCCATTTTTACCTCATCCACGATTTTTTGTGTTCCTTCATTTCTCCTAGAGCCTAATATGCCAGTTGGTTTTTTTTCTCTTCCAGAGCTTATCCACATGATACTGAATGCACAAAACACAGCTGAAACGCTCCTATTTAGTGCAAAAAGCACACAACAAAGCAGTTAGTGAAACAACTGAAAAGCAAACCTAAAATACTTGATAAACTTCACAAAATATTAACAATTAAGGACCACAATTTTTCTTTAAGGTGGATAAGAGAACATTCCCTAGCTTCAAAAACTAACAAAGAACAAGCAATATTCTTTGCTTGGAATTTTTACAAAGACTCTCTTTTTCCATTATATTGTTAAAGATAAGAGTATATTCTCCAAATTAGAGCTTGCAGCATGTACTTAGTTCCTTAATAATCTTTCAGAAGCTACTCCAATTCCAGCCTTCTTATATGCACTGGCTTGTGAGAGACCTTTACATTTTAGTCTATAAATTAAGAGTTCACTTGTGGAGCTGTCATCTTCACTTTTATTACCACTCAGGTTCCCTTCTCACACAAGCACCAACTCCAGAAGAAGAAAAGAGCAGGAGGATGATAGAAACCTCAACATTCAGCAGCTCTTGCATCAGTATTTGATATATTGTTAAAATAGGAACATAGCAAGGTCTTCAAATAATTGACTCTGCTTTAAGGAAACCAGAACTAATATGAACACCTACCTCAATTCAAATGAATAAAAGTTCCAATTCTAACACACACATATAAATGAAATTTTACATACATATGTACATACACTCCTTAGGGCAACTGCCCTACAGCCTGCATCCCCTACAGGTAACACCTGAGAGGCTTCCAGCATCAGCCTCCCAGCCTCACTGGCTGACCACAGGCAGTCTTCCAGGCTTCAGCGACTGGGAAATTTTCACAGCCTTGTACTAATAGCCTAATTAACAGCCTTGTACTAGCAGAAGTTTACTGCTGATGTTAATAAAAGGCAAATCACTCCCAGATCTTGTGTTAAACCACTTCTTCTCAATGGCAATCATTAAAGAACTTTGCTCTTTAAAGTGCTCCTTCAAAAACCACAAAGAAATCATTCCAATCACTGTGGAGTAGATTTTTAGGTTTTGAAGTTGAGTACCGATAAGTCTGGTACCTCAGAAATCCTGCTACAATGGGAGGCAATAACACACACTAGCAGAGGTACTTTAAAACACTCTAAGAGTTTGCTCACTGTATCTAGCAGTGGCTCTCTGTGCATTATACATTGAGAACATCAATACAAGGATTTGCTTTATTCAAAGACATATTTACAGAAGACCTCAGAAACTAATGATACATGCCAAAGACATTTCAATGACCAGTACTGATGTGCCAGCACATCTGTTTCTTCCACCTCAATGTTTAAGATGTTACCAGTCAGAGGTCATAGTTTGCTACAAATTACCCAGTGAGGATTGAGCTAATCTTTGCCTATGTGCTGTTTAATTTTCACCATCTTGTTTAAGTTTCTGATCATTCAATTTCTAGATAATTCCCTGATTTTATTTAAACTTAGCAATTCCTTAAGCAAGTCCAGACAGTTAAAAAAAAAAAACAAACCTACAATAATCCCAGCAATTCCTGAAGTTCACAAGAAATACCCATACCTCACTTTCAAGAAAACCAGAACAGCTTCTAAAGGTTAAGATGGCAAAATACAACTCTTGTCACTCAGCAAGTATGTGAAGTATAAAAAGCAGTATATTTAAAGATTTTTTCAGCACAATCACATATGCTCAGAAGAGCTCTTATACATTCTTAACTCTAAACATTCAAGGAAGAAAAACATATTCAATGTATTTAAGTCTGTATTGGTTTTGCAGGTTAAAAAGAAAATTAGTCGATTTCTTCCATTCCCATTATGATTAATCCCATATCTTAACACAGACTAAATCTGAGGGCTAATCCCCTTTAACCCCTTAATAACAGCAAAGCAGGAAACCAGAAAACCTCTGAAGATAAACCATTAAAAGTTGCCTAGTTGAAAAGACATCTGCCACTCTTAGAGGTGCATGCTACACAAAACCATTTAAAGTTTCTTAACTTCATCTAGTCATTGCTATTGATGAACATCTTCCACAGCCTCCCAGACACTACTGTCCCTACAGACAGGTCTTGCCCTTCCAAACTCTCTAATCCAGAATCACAAAATAATCAACAGAGTCCTAAGGCACTCTTCAAGAAAAAAATAGCAGAATTAGAACAGAACTGTGTATTTTTTGACATCAGATTATGTTTGCATTGTTCTCTCCAAATTCAGGGATCTTCCCTTGTGACATTTTGCATTTATGGTTTATGTTACTGAAATTGCCACCAACATGAACTATGGCTTAAAACTGGGCAGTTTCATTACCAGCAAAATATTTCTAGATTTCACTTTTTTAATAAATACAGATATTCCCTTGATCTCTACAGGAAATCCTTCCTAAAATATGAAAAAGCTAGAAACGCAAGACTGTAGCTGGTACATGCTACAGCACATATTTTAAATGTGTCCTGACTGAAATATGCCTCCATTCTCTAGTCCCATGCTTTTACCATACATTTTTACTCTGGAAAGCATGACTGTGCTCTCATTTCCTTTCAGTTCTACACTAGGACCCTAGTCTTTCCAGCCTGGGCCAAAGTGATTCCCACTCCCAGAAAATATTATCCCATCCCAGTTCAGCACATTCATGCCTCCTTCCTTACCCAGCCTCAAGCCTGCTCCAGCCTCCTAAGATAGAAAAGCAGACTGGAAAACTGGTTCTAATCCTACTGTGGGCAGACCAGGCTGTTCAGGAAGCCAGAACTGCCACCAGGTACTGCAGAAAATAATTGCTGACCACATGCATGAAGACACTTAGCCTTGCAGCTCAGGTGAACACCCACACAACAAGAAAAGCAGGAGCTATCACAGTTGAGTATCACACTGGCATGATCCCAAATCTCACAATTTGGGAACCTGGCAGAACACCTACGATGCAGTGCTTTGAACTGTTGCTGCAAAATGCTCTAATAATCCCTGCATGTGGACATGTGTGCACATGTGGCAGGACAGTAGAAGTACAATTATAATAAATCATACCCAATACATTAGCAGATATTGACAGGCTTTCAAAAGACTCCTGGATTTGATGGCAAATGCACAGTGGCAATTAGGTTTGTGGGTTTTTTAATTCAAGTGGAATAAAGTTTTCCTTTGTAAAGCATCTGAAAGTCTTTGTTTAAATAGTGTCATTCCAATATTTGTCACACACTGGGGATTGTACTAGAATATTCTGCACTATGACTTAAAATTCTTCTGTAGCTGGGTTTCTGTGGTCAATCAGAGCAACCCTAAAAATTGCTGTAATTTACAGACCCATTTTACATATTCCCAGGTTCTGGGTCCAAGCTCAGAATAAACAGTGTTACCAAAATAAGTCATTACAGTCAAATATGCCAAGGCATTTAAAGGAGTGACTTTCTTTACTGGCTTCCCAGTCGTTTCCAGGAAGCAGCTCCACACATGCTGCTGAGCAGCACACCACTGTGCTACTCTACCTCTGGCTCTCTGTATGACCCTTGGATTGCCCATAAACCTCACCAACACCATTTCCACATCTAAAATATAAAGTACAGCACTTTATGGCCTTGTAATAACAAAACCATGTTGTTGATGCTTTGCAGTAATGGAAATGCATCAAGACTATTGTTTACATTTGTGAAACTCTTTGTCAGGTTTGTCTGCTACCAAGAGGCACGGTCCCACTGATACCTTTTTCCTGGTCTTAGGAATGAAAAACTAGACACGGTTGGAGGTTAGAAGGTTGATAGTCAATTACCTCTGTATTTGAATAGGATCCTGTTCAATACATCACTCCGCCAAGGTGGAATACGTCGCGATGCTCACCATGCATGCATGCTCTCTCTTTTTCCACACCACTCATGCACACAACTTATACAAAATTTCCCCGGGGGGCCAATAAGTTTACAGAACATGTTCTACTGAGGGGAGCCATGGCTCCTCAAGATAGTAGAATGCTTGGTCTCTTAGTTCTACAGGACCTTGGAACCATGCTGAGTTATTAGACTTAAAGAATTACAAGTATGCATGCTAATACTTGTGGATACATAGAACTGTGTAAAAGGTATAGACAAGAAAGAGCAAAAAATCTTTTTGGCATCACACCTATCACAGCATCTTGCAGTGTGAGCATACATCCTGCCAGATAAACTTTTCTGGGGTGCTACACAGCAAGCTTCCACTCAGTAAAACTCCTTAATTTTGCTAAATTTCACCTCCATATAAAGAATCCTAACTCTCTTTTGGAGGCCAGAGCTGGGAAAAATATTCAATGCAAACAGAAAATAAAGAGTTGTCATTTAGTATTCTGAACTAGGCTGGCTACTCACCAGCTGTAAAATAAACACTACAGATTATGAAGCTCTTATAACCATCTTCTTTATTTCCACTCAGGTATGTTTACTGAGCTTGCTGATACATACCACATTGTGGCCACTGTCTTCCTATGAAGCTAAAAACTGGAGCACAGTAAGACAGAAAACAGTTGTAAAGGAGTTTCAAATGAAATTATTATCAATATACTATGAAGTTTTATGAGGAAGTAATTTGTGCCTTCACCAAGAAAAAAATTCCCCTGAACTATACTTCAGAGCAAACTGGAAAACTACCAAAAGAGGGTCAGTTCAGTAACGTTTAAACTTGCAAGTTTGGGATGGAGATTATATAAAAGAGTAGAAGCAGGTTTTCTGACATATATTCTGCAATGAGTTGTTTTAAAAGAAGCTCACAGCAAGTTCGGAGTTTTGAATCCACACAGATTCCTTAGGGAGGGGAATAAATCACTTTTTTTCCTTTTTTTATATACAATAAAGCAGTATGCTGACATTTATGTTTCCATGTTCAGACACAAAATTCAGAGGACCACTCTTACATTCCTTTGCCAGAAGGTGCTATCTGCATTACCAGGGGATATGCATAATCCGTATAATTATGCATGAGTAATGCTAACGAAGTTTTCCTGAAATTCATTAAAATCACTGAAATGCATTCTGGTGAAGAAAATAAATTGCATAGAAAAAATGCTTTACGCTTCTCACTATACTCATCTCAGAACCCAATTTATTCTCAAATTCCTGCCCATTCTAACAAATTACAGTGGTCTTGCAATGCAGACAGATACCACTTTCAAAAACAGAGACGGACAAACCAAAGGTTGATTCACATCAGTGGATGGAAGAAAAAAATCCCATGATAAAATATTCCTGAGCTTCAGATTAGCTCAGTTGGTTAGAGTATGGTGCTAATAACACCAAGGTCATGGATTCAACCCCTGTGTGGACCATTCACTTGAGAGCTGGTTTCAGAGATCCTTCCAACTCAGAATTGTCTGTGATTCTGATACCAGTGGCTTCCAGACTGGAGTTGCCCACCATATTTCCAACAGCTATCTGGAAATCTCAATTTGGTTTTCCTCAGAAAAAGGAGTAACAAGCAGTTTGCTACTACTTACTAACCTAATTTCCTTTTTTACCATCCTAAAATTGATACGTTTTTCATTTGCCCTTGAACAATGAAGGTCCTAGAAAGGGAAATCTCACCACATTTTAAATAGTTACTATTATATTTTAATTGTAAGGACATTTTGGTCAAGTGATTATAATGATTACATTATACAGGATTATGTAATCATCCTACCATCTTTTTCACAACTAAAATGTTTGCTTTTTTAAAAAAGGCTCTAACAGAGTTGTCTTTCCAAAAATATTAAAAAATATTATTTTAAAAAAAAAGAGAGACAATGGCTTAATTTATATATTCTTTATTTTCCCCTTAAATTTTGTTCCTTCCCTTTTGCACATAAAATTATCATCGAAATATCATCTCCAGCAACTGGAGATCTCATATTTTAAACTTTAATTAGAGAACAAACATTACTGTAAATACTTAAAGAAAAAGAATGTTCACTGAAAATGAAATGGATGATTTATAGACAAACATTTTTCTAAAGCAGTTTCTCTTTTTGGCATCATGGAAATGCTGGAAGCCAGGAAGATGTTTTTGTTTTAAATAATTACTAAAGGTTTATTCATATCATGAATTTGAAGGGCTTTTATTACAATGCATAGTTTTCACCAAGACCAAGGTATTTTCTCTTCTACACACACACTAAAACAAGAGAGAAATGCAGATGTTAAATTCACTGCTTACTGGAATATCCAAGCAGCTATGAGAAGTAAGGCCAAGATTTAAGCTTACAGAATGCAGAAAAGCACCTTTGCAAAAGTAGTGCAATAGTTTGCAAATCTATTTTGCAAAACTATTTTTTTTTTTTCAGAATTCCATAATCTGATACAACAACAAAAGAAACAGGGTCTTCAGCCAGAAACCTGAATTTTGCCACAGAGAGAATACATAATTTACCCCCTTCTCCCCCTCTCTGGAGGTAAGTGGAAAGGAGGAAAACCTTGACAGCCCTTCCCACTTCCTCATCACAGTGATAGGCACCTACCACCTAGAGAGCTGTAACTATTAAGGTCTGATTAAGATGCTTTATAAAAAATAGTAAGCCATGAGACAGTATAAACATATATTAAATACTTTATGTGCAACTAGTAATAATGGCTGAGGTATTCTTAACTGTCTGTGAGATTTCAACACCTTCCCATAAAACCAATACTATGCATGTCTCAAGTGATGCTTCTACCCAGAAATCCCTTTTCCTCCTCTGGACACAATAAGACTTGGACATCATTCATTTTTGCACAACATTTCAGAATTGCTTAAATACCTCACGATGTGCAAGAGGGTTTATAGTTTAACTATACTACCACTGCATTCATACAGCAATCTTCCACCTGGTGTTTGAGTCTTGAAAGAGTATGCATTTGGGTTACACCACCAAAGATGACAAATAAAATTCCTTATGAATTTTAATTGTGGAACTTTGTTCCCGTTGCAATTGCACTATCAGAACCTCTACGTACATTATCACACATACATGATTATACCTCATAACTCTATAAAACAAAGCAAAGGTGTAAAGAATGACTAAAAGTGGAACTTGGAGAACAATCCAAAAGCAAAAGCAAAAGCAAAGTAAGGAAACTTACAAGGACTGCAAGCCCCTTAATCCTCTGATGGCCTCATTAGGTACAGTCTTCAGCTGATTGTTCTGTAGAGTTCTGTAAAAATCCACTGTGTTAATAAAGTAGAATTTGACAATCATCTTTATCAATGGTAGAGGTGACAGAAAAGCCCATAGTCCTGTTATGGTTTCCCAGATTTCTAGTGTATGTAAAAGCATGTAGAATTATCAAGACCAGATACCCAAAGGCAACAATGAACAAGAAAATGGTCTATTTCAATTTTATTTACAACTCATTCACTAACAGCATTAATTTGTAGAGAACAAGTTCTGACCCAATATGCTGAAATTCCCCTGGAAACTCACTGAAGAGGTTAAACAACTGAACACTAGTAATAATTTGTGACAAGAGATGATATTTTATTGTTGTCTTGTGGAATTATCTTACACATGCTAGGAAACACACAAACCTCTAATTTTTCCTAAAGTCGCATCAATACACAATGCCTTAACAATCTAATTTACAAAGTGTGCTCACAACAAAGCACCTTTGGGCCAAGCTGAATTAAGCTGTACTGTTGTGGGTTTCTTAAAAATTCTCTTATGGGACAATGGACATCATATGAGTTCTTTTTTAAAGAGAATCTAAATAACCTTATAAAATCTTACTCGGTTTTGATGCATACTGGGGCAAAAACTCAAGTAGATAAGAAAGTTAACTGTTAATTAAGACCCACATTTCAAATTTTTCCAAGAACTGCTAGAATTTCAGGTACCTTCAGTGTTGAGTATTGCAATGGATATGCCTTCAAGAGCTTTCATACTTTGCATTCAATTTACAAAATGTTGTATTAAATAGTATGGGCAGTTCCCTAATCTGTACCCTGTTTATAGTGTCTATGGGCTTTGTTTTTAAACCTCAAGGTCTGCTTTTTTTTAATATCTCTTTAATTAACTACCTATTACCCTGCTAGCATCTTGAAATATTTACATCATCAGAAATCCCACAATTTATGAATAGAGGTTTTGAAATCCCAAACAACAGAAAGTTTTTTATCCTTAGCTATGGGAAAACAATTGACATAAAAATTCTTATCTCAGAAAGAAAAACAAAAGATTTTTCTAATAGTAAGCCATTTTCACCTATCATCAAACTATAGCAATTTTTTCTATCACCAGTAGGGAATAATTCAAACAGCGTATTAAATCTCTAGGTAGTAGTACTACCTGATAATGTCAGGGCACCTGACAGAGTATGCTGAAGGGGTGGAGAACAAAAGCTTTACATGTCCTTTTTAGGATTTTTCCTCTGATTCTTCTGCTACAAGATATACTTCAGAAACAAATAAGTCTTCTAATAAAATGCAATAATTATAGTTTAGTCAAGTTCATCACTGTCATCTTAACCACATCCAGCAGGCTTTGTAAAGAAAAAAAAAGTAGGAGAGCTATACTTTAGGAGGATGAAGGGCAAAAAAATTTCCTCCAGCCTACCAATAAACAGTCTGGCTGTGCGGCTGTGCACTGAGAAAGCATACAGCTAGATATGAAGCTCTAAAACCCAATTACTTACAGAACTTTGAGTTCTTTCAACCCAGACAAGGCCTTTGGATGGATAAAAGTAAGGTCATTGCCAGCCAGTCGCCTGGAAAAAAATTGCAATAATAATTTCAGTCACAAAATACAGTACTTCTACAACCATCTAACAAGGAAAATCACTCCTATATCAAATCTCACAAACAATTATGCATTTTGCATTCAGTTATGTTACATTCACAATCTTCCAAGTTTGTAGCAGTTATTTTCCTTATTGCACATTTTTAACAATGAGAATGCACTACTCAGCCTCATGTATATCCTTTTGCAAACATGCTAGAAAAAACAGACCCTAGAATGATGAAGAACCTTCTTATGGTGCTAGGTTTGAAAGAGCATTTACCAACACAATCCTCTGGCCTTCATCATTGCTTCACTGAAACTCATGTTCTGGTACCCACATATTTTTAATCTATACAGCAGTTTCTAAAGAAAGTATGAAATAAAAATAGCTAGATGCTACTGCAAAGCAGCACAAGTCTCTATGAGAATGCCAAATATGAAAACAATATTCACAAGAAAGTGGTATGTTCACTCAGTGCTGATAGTTGACAGGACACCTAATATGACCATAACATAATATTGGTAATATTTCATCTTTTTGGTCAGCTATTTGGAGGAACTTTTCAGGAAAGGGAACTCTTTTAGGGGAGGGAGAAAAGGAGCAGGATTCTCAGCCATACACACTGTCTCTCAAAATGTGTCTGGTTTCAAATTTGGACCACTAGACATTAACACAAAGTAAATTATTAAAATCACTGTGATATTAAAAGTAATAAATACAAGAGATGCCACAGAATACAAAGCAGGAAAGCAGAAACAGCAGTCAAAACAGCTGCTTTCAAACAGCTCATTCCCCCTTCATGCACTCTTTTTTTCCTCCTTTCTTCAATGTTTTTACCTCTCCCCTGACCAGCAGACCCTGTCCAGTCCAGCCTTGGTTGAGCTCCTAATAGCTATATTTTATCAAGGGTAAAGACAATAATGGAAAACACCTGGTAATCCATAACTGACAAAAGATGCAATCATTTCATCCGAAGTATTTGCTTTTACACTTGGTTTCACATCCAAGCTAAGCAAAAGCAATGTTGGACAAGGTTGTGCAATGAAATAATCCATGGAAATACTATGTACAATCCAATAAGTGTTAATAATTAAAAAACAATCAATGTGCTTTAACAAAGGTTACAGAATATCACAACCCACCTCTGCTGTTACAGGGCACTGTGAAGCCAGCCAGACACAATAAAGGGAAAATATTATTTCAAAGAGGCAAACAAAGGAAATAAGAGCAACATCTAAAGTATCAGCTTGCCAGAACATACCAATGTTATTACATTTTTTATCTTCTTCTCTAACTACATAAAAGAGATTACCTAAAGCATTTAATGCTTACATAAATCTCCTTGCAACAGAATTGGTGACTTAATAAAATGCTGTCTGATAGAGAGGATGCTATTATTAAATCAATTTCTCAAATGCAGATGGTTATATTCATAAACCAAGAGAGAAGGTGACAAGAACACCTTCATCAATAAAAAGGTGGCAGCAGAAGATACTATTTGTTCTTAGAAAACTGCGTTAGTCTTGCTTGTTAAGGTAGACGTTGGTTTTTGGTCCTGGTATTTTCATACACACCCCAATTGCTACAGGTCTGACATCACTACAAGCATGCTTTAAAAAATTTCCACATCTGCTGACTGCTGAAAAAAGTTTGTCTGCATGGCTTGTGTATAATCAAACAGCTCTGAAACTAGAAGAAAAATAAAAAGAATCTATGTATGCTTATTCTTGAAATCTCCTGTCTGCAAGCAACCTCAGAATTTCAGAGCTGAGACATGATTTTTCAAATACTTTGAATTTTTAACATTAATAGAGGTTTCCAGACGGCAACTAAACATTTTCCTAAAATTCATTTTGTTGTCAGCAGCTGTCCAAATCAACTTTTTAACTTTATCTGAGGGGATGTGGAGAAAGGTTTGCTATATTTCATTTTATATTTTCAATTTCTTAAGAAGTTCACTGTAAACAGAAAGAAGTGCTGATGAAACATGCTGCGTCTCTACAGCAGAGAGCCAGTAATCTGCAAAACACATTTATGTGAAAATGTGTTTGAAACAGCATAATACAAATACTTAAACAAAATTCAACTGAGGCTGTAGCACCAAATCATTTTGCATACAAACACTATTATGATTACATATTATGCAATTCAAGGAGTGGCAGCCCTGGTAAATGTATCAGGCAGTTCTGGCTGCAGCTCAGCCAAGGCTCCCTATTAATCTGGTGTGTGTGTGTGGCTTTGTCAGGCATCTGCTGTAACTGCTCCCTCTCCCAAAGACGCTGGGGATTATTACTTTAGCTTTAAAAAAAACTGAACTAAATACAGTTGAATAGCCTCCCCCAACCTGAATATCACTAACAACAACCTAAAGAGCACTGGAAACAAATTACAACTGAGCCAGAGCAAGACCAGTGCGACTTCAAATAGTAGGACTTTGCCTTCCTCAAGGCAACTCCTGTTTCTTCAGTCTTTTTGCAACCAACCAACAGAAAAAACCCAGCCCTTGCAATCAATTACTTTTCCATTTCTCCACTATCTGGCAGTGTTCCAGGAACTGTGTAAAGGCTTTACTAATCAGTTTGCCAAATATACATTTAACATTCACATCCTAGCCTTGGGGAGCTGCTCATGAGGAGGTTCCAACTTCAGCTCTCAAGCAGGCAAAGATCAGTATATCACACACTACTCTCAACATGCTTCCCTCTGCAGCAGCATGCAGCAGCTGGAAAGATGGAAATATTTCTCTTTACATAACCAGGTTCATTTTAAAAAGAGAATTGAAAAATTAATGGCATACAGTATAGCACATGTACAGCATTATAAATTAAGATGTCATTGAAATCATCCAGTCAGGTTTTCCATGTTACCTTCTCTCAGCAAGTCTTAAAAATATTTATTATTACATATTTTTAAAGCATCTCTGTTTCTCTCTCTCTTGTGCACATGGTAAATGGGCTAAGGGAAATCACAGCTTTACCAAGGCCAAAATTCTTGCACAAGAGAAAGGACACAATTTTCATCTCCTTGCAGCAAGACTCACTACCTTGCTTGAGAGCAGCCCTGGAAATTTCTGCTCTGTGATGGAACAACTGCACACTGCCACAAAGCAGCACCTGAAAGCAGCCCTACATTTACACTACCAAGGGCTGAGTAGCCATCCTTCCCTTCATTCTGAGTGGAAATGGCTACAGAGAGCTAGTCTGAAAGTCCATCTTTGCCACTGAGCCAAGGTACATCACCATAAAGGAGAGCTCTTTCTTCAAAAGGCAGCGGGCTGCAAAACAGATTCACCTACAAAGACAGTAAAAACTTAGTTAAACAGACCATTGCAAAGTGTCCTGCCACGCTACAATGCCACAAAAAACTTTAGTTGCTATCTCTTACTTCTCAAGGCACAGACACAGCATCAGGCATCATCTGAAGTGCAATGCAAATGTGTACCACACTGGCCATGAGTTTTTCTGTTAACTCA
Source organism: Orthonyx spaldingii (assembly GCA_013397795.1). Lineage (NCBI taxonomy): Eukaryota > Metazoa > Chordata > Aves > Passeriformes > Orthonychidae > Orthonyx > Orthonyx spaldingii. The sequence goes on along the minus strand of VZTJ01003774.1, from coordinate 21,956 downwards.
GTCCTGACTCCCCATGTTTTGAGACTCTGCCTAGGACTGCAGGTACCTGGAATTAGCGCATCTGAGTTAAACCTTGGAGGTTTCTGCAGTGGAGACACAATTGTAATGTATGGCCATAGTGGGTATCTTTCTTCTAGGTGGGCAATCTTGTAGTTCCTTAGCATTGAATGTCGTAGTCTTCTATTTTTAAAATTGTTTTAAAAATAAAAAGTGAGTGTTTTAATGGTAAATTTAGACAAACTCAAATTTACAGAATCAATTTCAGCATAGCAGGATAACAGAGTAGGACACAGAGAGCAAAATATTTCTGCTAGCCTGTCATACAGAGGTGGGCAATACTCTTTAATCATTGTGACTGTATTTTATACAAAGTCACACAGTACTATACCTTCAGATGTGAAGGACACCTTACTGATATTACAGACACCAGGATACAATCTGGCTGAAAACTAGCCTTTCATGGTGTCTCATTCCCAAAGAACACAGCAAGCCTACTTTCTTGCACTGAAACTGCAGCTAATATTGTTTTCTCTCTTTTGGGAAATTAAAACTTCTGCAATTAAGAGTCTGGCAACCCAGCTGCATGTTAACCAAGCCAAGTTAATCACTGGTGACACTCCAAAAATCAGGGAGAGTGTCTTGTACTGCGTTGTGGTAGCTTTCCTTTGCTCTACCATAGGCCGGATAGACCTTACCCTTGATAGCCATCTCAACACTCAGGCAATAATACATTTCACTTACCTAGTCTGTACAAGAGACAGAGAGATGAAAGCTACCGAATTCAGTTTTGATCAACTGGGATGCAACAACTCAATTAACTACAGATTTGTGCTTTTAGTAGATAGTGCTATTTGGATGCTCAGAAGGTTTCCAAGATCATGAAATATGTTAATAGTCAGACATGAGAGGGTGAAAAAACTGCTGCTGATATAGTAAATCCTCAAGGTGTTTTGGTCTGTTCATACAGCCTTGTCTCTTGTCCCAGCATTTATTGGCTACCAGGCCAGGATCTTTTCAATGACCATGCATCTAGCAAGTGTCACTGCAAAATGGGGAAGTGGATTAAGTCTACACATATACACAATTAATGGATATATATTATACATATATACGGCAATTAAACTTCTGTTACTGGTTTTCTAACCACTTCAGATACATATTGGGTAAATGTAAGACTCAGGTTTTGCAGACACCTTCACAATGAATGACCTTAGAGAAATGGAGGTAATTTTCAGTATGATTCTTTGATTCAGTTTAGGTCGATTGTTAACTTTCTTCCAGCTGAAATAAAAGCAAATATTTTAACAGAATCATCTAGAATTTTACTTTTATATATGAAGGGCAGGAAAAAGAACTTTACCAGAGTCTGATTACTATTTCTCTGCCAGGACATCTGCCAAGGCTAACTAGGCAAGAGTACCTCTGTACTAACAAAAAATAGAAAAATACAAACATCCAAGCAGAGGGGAAGAAAGGAGGTAAAAGAAAGACATCACCATGTCTTCTTATGGTAACATACAGCATCATACTATGAAACTATGATGACAGAATATACTCAATTACTTTCCCAGAGGATAAGACATTTACCTTCAATATATAGGATTGATTTTTTCTCCTTTAGTGTCTCAGGTTTTTGTAGAACTCATGTGATGACTCTTGAGACCTCAGCCTGGAATTGGCTACCTGATCACTCACACACATACATCTTTTGTTCTACACTCCCATATCTGAAACCGAAAGGAGGAGGAAGAGGACTGCATGGTACAAACACCATTTGGAGAACTGTACTTGGAGAGACACAGTTTGAGAGCTTCTCAAGCCCCCGCTCAGCCTCCAGAAGTTTCTTGTCTGGTTTATACCTTCAGATAGCCCCAACCTGGCAACTCAGGCAGCATAATAAATAAGGCTTGTAAGACTGGTCTTGAAGTGCAACACCGCAAGTTCAGCCTTCAGGACATTTAGCTAAGCCAGCTTCTGTGTGTACATGTGAACAGAACATTGAAACCCAAAAAAACAACAGATAAGGAAAAAGTTTTATTGTCCTCTAAAAGTACTTGCAGCAAAATAACCAGTCTTGGGATCCTTATACACAACCATTCCAACTTTGGAAGGTAACATGTAGAAACAGAAACTGAAAAGAAAGAAACTTCCTCATCTTCTAAAAAATAATGGAATTTACTCAACCTACTAGCATCTATCCCCACAAACAGGAAAAAACATGCAACTGTCAAGCAGAGCAAGAACTTTCTAAGTTACAGAAATATTATTCTTGTATTAGCATGATTGAAACTCATCCAGAATCAAATTGATTTAGGACTTGCAGAGATAAGAAAACACTAATTAAATACAGGTTGGCCAACATGTTTTTAAACATCATTTAGCATTTAATGCAGACCAAGTAAGTGATGTTTAAAAATATCTTAGCTGACTGTGGTTAATTCTACCTGGGAGTCTTTGCCTAAAGGTTTGTCTTGACTAGAATCTGAAGGTGCAAGTTATAACAAGTTGATGCTTTCTAAAGCTCTGGTGCACACAAGGCAGCAAGCACTGCTAATGTGAGCTGGCTGGTCAAGTTGTTAGGCTTTTAACTTGTTACCACATGAGAAACCTACACCTTGCATTTTTTTCATTAAAACTTTACCTCTTGAAATTCAGGCTGGAGCAACTGAGGAGATCACCTCCTCCAGCTGTTCAAATATTCGGAGCTGGTAGATCGATGAAGGGTACTCACTGGCTTCCAACCCAATGTCATATGGCTATTTTTGAAAAACCAACAGCCAGTACCTACACCGGTTGCCTTTGTAAAAACCCAGATGAAGAAAGATTTCTGCCTGTTCCTCAGACTCTGCTGGTGGGGTTGAATGGACAGAGACGGGGCAATAATGTCTCCAACCATGTCAACCCATTTCATGAGAGGATGTTTAACCGCAGTTTTAGTTACCATATGTGAGCTAACACAAGACATCCAGACAACATGAACATTCTTCCTTACCTTTTCTACTCAAAACAAGTCCTTCATCTCCAGCTTCTAACTATAAACCTTGGGACTTCTCACACATATGAAAAAGAAAAGAATTGCACCATCTTATCTACATTCATACACTACCTTGAAAATACTGCTTTTAAAAGACCTAGCACTGAAGGACAAGGCAAGTCTTCCCATCAAGTGTTCCACAGCCAGGTGAGGAAAGACACAGCATCCTAAACTAACAGCCCAGCCTTGGAATAACTCCAAGATGTGTCTTATTCATAAAACTCAGGTAATAAAAAGGACCCGATATTCCCCTTCCTGCCCAAGGATAATACAGCTTGGTGCTAATGGAGAAATTAGAAGGAAGGGTACCATCTAAATTACACACTGAAACAGATACAAGAACAAGCAGCTGTGGCATTTCAGCCAGGTGGTCATCTTCAGCTGCAGTCAAGAAGGAAAATAACTCTAGACATCTAATTTCCTTTGCAGATACTTCATGATTACAACCTTACGGCAAAAACTCACCTCATTTTCACTGCTAGTATACACTTTAATTATTCCTTATATTCCTAAAATATGTTTTGTCAATTAAAAGCCATGATCAGAGACTCTGGCCGGGGACGGGAGGTGAGGAGATATTTAAGCAAAATCTCTCAAGACTTGTAATCAACACGGATATAATTAAATAGTCAAGCAAATATTCAGTCGCACTATTTCTTTTCTTGCAAAAATTAAGTTGCACATGTGTGGTCTCTTGTTCACTGTTTATTCATCTCTCAAAAAGAAGATTAGCATTGTGTTTCAGAAAAAACTTTTATTGATCTAAGTCTTCCTTTTAATACTTTACTTCCCCAACCATTTTCAACCAGCCATTAAATAAAAACCAGAAGAAAGTTTTGCCCTTGCCTGATAAAAAAACAGTATCTGAAAGTAGTGTCACAGGAGGGAGATTACTTCATATCATGTATGAGCAAAAAACCAAGATATCTTGGTATCAGTACACACCTGGAAGTTAATCGAGCACTCGTGTCTGTTGATGCTTTCAGGAAGGATTATTTTCCTTGCAGTGTTACTGGGTGTGATATGGTTTTTATACCCAACAGTAGAAGAGTGGAGAGCACCCTTCCTAACCATTGTTGGAGAAAGTCAGGGCCCTGCCCCAAGGCTGACTGGTTGGGAAATTACCTGTGCTCCCCTTCAGACAACCACAACCTTCTGTCACAAGTAACCTACAGACAGGAACAGCTTGCAGTCCTCTGCTTCTCACATGGACCAGCAGCCAGACAGCTAAAAGCTTATCATCTAAATCTTGCCCATGAGTGCAGGGCTAATAAGATGACAACATTCTAAAGGGTTAAGAGTGGAAATCAAAACAAGCTTAAAAGGTCATTAAGTCCAAGATACTTCTGCTTTATTGGAGTGGTTCAAGTTTCTGCAGACAGACTGGCCAAGAATAAAAATAATTTTGATTTTGCCTTCCTCAGTAAGAAACAGCCCTTTTAATTAATCTAGCAGATCATTCACAAATAGAGTGTAAAATTCTTCAAACTACTTTAGATAATTTTAAATATTGGAAGGGACTGCCACCTTTTAAAAGGCCATCAAAACATAATACAACCTGGATATTCCAGTTAAAAATTCACACTGGAGAGCGGTTTATACTTTCTAAAAACACTACAATATCTAGTTATATTTTCCTCTTCTAGCTTTCTATAAATACTTTAAGGTGTGGTTAGAAAACCATGGCTGAGTTCTTCAAGAATTTTTAGTTTCCATATCATGTTCAGGGCTGCAGCATATTTACATTAGCATCTTCTGAAGAATATGCATCATTAACTGCCAAGGCAAAACCCTTGATGGTCTGCTTCTCACTGACTCTGACCATTGCCATTTCAATAGTTTGCAAATTACTTCCAGATGGGTATCAGTTACACAGACAAGGAGAATTTTTATAACATTTATAAATAGAATCCTGCAGACATATGGTAAGTGTGCTATGCAGTGACATGCATGACGAGGCTCTGAATGAGGATACATGGAGCAGTCCACCCAATGGGTGGATTCTGCCCATGGACAAGTCGAAATCCCTTTGCTTGTACCTGTGAGTAATACTCTGATAGGACATTATCTCAAAGTTACAAAATCTCAGATTATTCCTGCAAATTTGATACTTTGCTGGGGAGTCAGTTGCCTAAACATGGCCATTTAGTGCCATTTCAGATGGCCTCTTCCACCTGGCCCCAACTGCCATTCACAGCAACCACTGGTTTCCCATCTGTGTCAGACCTGTCAGTTTGGTGGGGGTGTCTTGGATAACCCAGAACATCTAAATACAGCCTGGGATGCATAATCGAAGCACCCAATTTGCTTCCTCTTTGGTGATACAGAAGGCATTTTTGAATCGAGCAGCCAGCTTTTCCAAGTCTGGTAGTCTGTTTCTTTCACTGGTGTTCATTTCAGGATTCAGAAAATGATTCTCTGAAGTTTCTCCAAACTACCAAAAAATTCATTTCATTGAAGAAATGACAACCCCCATTTTAAGTGGCTCCCACTGCACTTTTTAATCTCAGCCTCTCCATACATGCAGCTCAGTTGCCTAAATAATACATTCTAATTATCTCCCATTTGCATTCAATTAAATTCTATTATACTATTTTGCAATATTAATTAGCAAACTCTGCCAAGGGCTAATCAAACACAGCATCTGACAACGGCAGGGCTTAGGCATATTATGAAGATAAAGGTGTCTGGGGCTGTCTCCTCAATGGAGACCTACGAGAGCCCACACTGGTATGGATACTTACTACATTCCCATAGTTTGTGGGATTTTCATTTGCTTTAGCCATGTAATTCTTGGGAGAACTTCTCAATGAAAAGTCACTTCTAGCACAGACTCCAACACCACTTTAAGTCCTTTTCTTTAAATTATTTTGTTTTGGCATGGAGACTAACCCCCAGGTTTGCATGCTGAAAAAGCAACTTTGCTAGTGTCTGGCAGTCAGAATTTGGATCTGTTCAACTATAAATAAAAGCCAGGAAGAAACTCTGACAATCATAGAGAGGAAAAATTGTGGTTGTACAGTAGGAAGCATGACAGTTCAGTTGTTGCTGTTCACAACCAGCTAAAATAAAGAATAAAATAATTTTGTAACCTGTCCTGTAGAGAAAAAGGAATAGGCAGAATGAAGCAGAAACATGTCGTATCTGGTGCTGGTCATTTCTATTAAGGATGAAAGGTGCTTTTGTTTGAATCTACTTCATTACATTCCCATTTAAGAACAACTTGAACTGAAACAAGGCAATCTGGAGTTGACTTGGGTTTTTGTTTGGGGTTTTTTTTCCCAGAAGTTGCTTTAACACATCAGGTAAGCATTCTAAGTATGATTTAATGCTTCTGGGTGTTCACACATAATTCTGAGCCTAATGCTAGCCTATTTTTTTTTCAAACTGAAAGCCTGGAATTTAGGGGGACAATGAGGTACATGTAGCAAATGGCTCTTAGGCAATAAGCACAACAGACAACGGCTGAAGGCTCTGCCTTTCCTCTTTACCTCCTGACACACCCCAAAGTTTATGAAGTTACACAATATGCACACCCACCAGTTAGGTTTTATTGCTTAATTACTTATTGGGAAAAAAAAAAAAAAAATGAAGCCTCCCACAGTCATCTAAGTTGGAAAAACAGAAGGGTCTGGGTTTTTCAACTTCTGGTGTGAAATATGCCTATGAAGAATTAAAATTTTAAAAAAATAATACTACAAATCTAGTCTAACACAACATACAGACATACAGCAGCACATATTGTAAAGCACATATGGCATGTTGGCTAGTATATATTCTGAAGCCAACCAAGCCTTCCCTAGGCCTTTTTTTTTTCCAACTGACTACTCATGCCATAGAGCCTTTCTTAAATTCTGTCAATTATATAAATGCACCATCTGAAAACTTATTTTTCTTCATAAAACATTCTTGACTATATTGCAGATTTAAGCAATACCTAAAATCAGAAGAAATAAACCAGAACCTGTTAAACATGAAATAAGATATCACACACAATTTATCTGACATAAATAACCTCAACTGCACTTCACAATTGCACTGACCTGAGTCAAAACTATTTAAAAACTAGGTAAAAGTGCATTAGTAATGCTAGGTGCAACACCACCAGGATATAAGAGACATCAAAATTCTAAGGAGAGGTGGAACACCTTATTAGAGCAAACAGTGAGGTTAATGTGCAAAGAAGAAGCTTTCAGGAACCCAAGTCTTTCTTCAGAAGCAAGCAATCCATCTCTTATCAATTTCTCCATATCTTTGTTCCAGTGAGGTGCAGTAGTTGTACTGGTTATAGTAGATAACCAGAGTCAAAGGGTTCAGGGCTTTATCTGCAGTTTTGCTATAGGGTTCATTTATCCTTTTGCCCTCTACAAATGGTTTCCATTCTTTGCTTGTTTCCTCATTGGTAAAGTCAGAAGAACACTTCCCTACCTCATAAATGTTGTCTCTTTGGGGAAATGAGCTGTTCTTTCCCTAAGGAGATTTATTGAAAAACCTCTCAATGCAGCATTCATAGTCCTAGTCTTGCCAAAGTCACAAATAGAGACAGCCTTAATTTGTACTTTAAGTGCTCTTTAATATAAGAAATCCTACTTCGTCCCTGAAAATATAAGAGAAGCAAAGCAAATTGAAGGGGTTTTGTCTTAGCTATTGCTTAGTACCGGAAGTTCTCAAAGCTCTCTTGCAAAGGTTGAACCATTACCCTTACCCTCTCTTCACAGATAAGGAAACTATAAGGCACACAGAAAGCACTTGTCACATAACAGTACTTAATAAAGTAGTAAGTGAAACCTGCCTCTGTGTTTACCGACTCTGAAACGCAACCTAATTAAGGCCTATATTGTGAAAGCAGGCTTCAGCTTTGCAAAGGCATCTTAGCTAAGACTTCAGCAAAATACTAAGCACATGAGCTCGAGGATTCAAAATTCCAAGTATCAGTTAAGTACAACATAAAAAAAGAAAGACAAAATGACAGTAGGACAAAAGGGAAATGGAAAAAAAATTCTGCTGGAGAAATTAAAAAACAAGAAGCCCTGTACCACAGCATTTCTGATATAGGTCTGGATGGGCTTGTGGGCATTGCATCTGCAGCCTACAAGGACTATGGAAGCCAGCTGCTCGGTAAATGAAGCAACATCTATTTTATGGAACTTATGCAACAGCTATACTGCAGCTCCTTTAGAAACAGTGGTAATTACTCTTGTGTTATCTTTGGATAACACTGTAATTAGCATGTGTCATCATTCTAGCCACGATTAAAATAATTACTGCAAAAAGTCCCTTGTAAGTTGCATTTACTGTCCTGGTTTCCAAACACATACAAGATTATATTTTTAAAGTATAATTGCTTTTTCTGTTTGCAGCTCAACTTAACACTATTTCTCTACCCACCTTGCACTTTATACAGCCATACGATGTTGTAGCAAAACTTTAATGTGTAAAATACTTACAGCTCTTCCAAGTACGGAAAATTCTTGAAGGCATCTTCTGGTAGTCTCGTAATGTTATTCATGCTGATATCTCTGGAAAAGAAGAAATACAGATTTATCAATAACCAGGAAAGGATTTTTACACTCTATGAAAAGGATAAGAAAAAGAAAGCCTCATCAGATAGTATGGTAACAGAAAAAAAACTATTCTACCATCACACAATAATATCTCTTTCTAGAAATTTGCAAGTTTAACTTTCAAAACACTGTAATTTGAGAATCCAGTTGCAGCAAAGACCTATAAAATGGGAAGTTGACTAAAGATTTTTTTTTCCAACACCTCTAAACAAAAATAATTACTGTGAAACTACAGGGAAGGCATGCATGGAAGAGGCTCTACAATACTGTTATTCCCAGTACAAATTTTTACCAACATACACTTACATACGGTTTTAACTCAGATGATTAAGACTACTCTAAAACCACAGCATATGAAAAAAAGTTTTAAAAAATTATTGTGACCACCCACCACGCAAATTTTCATGCCACAATGTCTTTAAAAAAAAGAACACATGCATTAGGACTTAATAAATAGCTTCTGGCAAATAAGGCTTCTAGAACAACTGGCAAGAACAGCAGAAACATGTCCTAGCTCTACCACAGTCTTTTTTTGTTTTGTTTTCCTTCTACAAAACCTATAAAAGTCCTTGAGGTAATAGTTTTAAGCAGATTTTATTCTCAGTCCATGAGCAGAGAGAAGCTGGCAGCAAGTGCTTACATGATAGGTATGCAGACCTGCTCAGTTTTTTTCTTTACAAAGCAGCAGTAAGTGGCAAATTTGGTGCCATCACATCAATTCACAGCTACACAACCATCACAGATAATCCAGTCCTAAAGCAAGTTATTACTCAATGTGAATAAAAACATCAAGAAAACAATTTGGTTTGATAATTAAACTAACTGCGTAAGAATTCATTACATAATCCAAGTTCTTACTTTCCACATGGTTACTGGTTTGGTTTTTTTTAGTATGTAGTTAATGAGCAATTCAGTAACACTTATTAGTAGAGCCTTCCCTGCTTACTGTCTTCCACATGTTGTTCTCTAGTGTCTATGTGCCACCTCCTTACATAATTCAGATAAAAAGCAAACAAACAAAGCCAAACTACTCTTTTTATCACCCTAATGGCCAACAAGTACCACAGAAGCTCCTCCATGACTTTAACAAGTAACTGGCAACTGATCTGCTGCCCCAACTGTGCAGCAGAGACCCTCAGGTGCTGCCAATGTGAAAACTGCGCTCTTACACTAAATCTAGAGGCAACCATATCTCTAAACTAAATGTTTATTAAACAGTCCAAAAACTTCATTTCTCATTTCCCAGTGTAAACTAAGAAAGTTACTCCTTAGCAGCCGCTAATAGTATAACAACTCAAGAGCAGCGAGATCAAAATAAGGTTCAGCACATACAAAACAAACCCAACTGTGATAAAAGCCAAAAAAAATCCACTATGGTACAAAAGACTCCTTCACTAAGCTCCAGAAGGAGTTGAACTCGAGATGCTTTATCCCCCTTTATCCCCGGACTCTACAGCCCACATGCTTTAAGCAATGCTTTGTGCCTTGGCAACAGCCCGGTCACTGCAACGCTGCGGTTGCTGTGGAGCGTGTCTGCTCCAAGGGAGACCGCAACTTCTATTCTCACACATTTTTCAAATTGTCATAAAGATACACATTTCACACATCCAGGCTTATCCTCTCCTTTCCAGAGGACAGCAGATCCACTTCCAGTATCAGCTGGAAAGCATTTATGAACAGAGCAGAAGAGTAAGAAGGGAATGAAGATTCTAATCTTAAAAAACAGTAACCTGTACAAGAAAATCACAATTCTCTCCAAGTTGTCCAGTGATATAAAACCTTACTATCATATGCATCATAATAAATGGTGGTAGTAAAAATAAGTCAACAGTACATACCATCAGAAAGCACTTTATGAGTGCTTAAGAATCACTTTGGCAAAGATTTTGGCTGCACCCACATTTGTTGCACCACATGGTAGCTCTTTTTGACAGTTGAGGTAAGGAAATCACATCCACCAGAAAGCAACAGGCTTGAAATTTTCAGAGCTATAAATGCCCTATTTCAGAAGTGCCCTATGCAATCCTAAACAAAGTCAATGGAAACCATGCAGACACACAGAATAGCTGATATCCAAGTTCAAAGCAATTTTGGCTTTCTCTGGGATCTGAAATTAGCTAAAAATGTTTTTTCCCCGTAGCTCCAAGTGTTACGCTCTACAATTTTAATATGGTAAGTAGATTTTTTGGATGCAAGCATGAACGAGATCACCTTAATAATGAGGACTTGAGAACCATCATCAGTATTCTCAAATGCTACTGAATTTTCAGTGAAGCTGAATTTGTAACAAAACCAGACACAAATATAAACTGTGATTGTCTTTATCATGTTAATCTTCAGGGACTGCTTGTCATGATGCCTTGCTAAAAAGCTGAAATTTTTACAAAGTTTCTGTATTTGCCTTCATTATATGTGATAGTAACCCTTACTCAATAAATAAGCCAATCTTTATAGCACTGATTTGCAAACTTTGGGGAACATCAAAACACCAATTTGGCAAGTTTCATAATGATCATTATACAAGTCTTAAAACAATTCTTGTTTAATTAAGAACATTATGTAAAAGCAGCTTTGTTTATATATATACATATACAAATATATATTAAAATATTTTTTATTTTTCTTTCACTCTACAGAACCTCCTCAAAGAATGAGTTCATAGGCACTATACGTTGGTAATAAAATATTAAGTAGTTCATGAGCAAGAATTTACAAACAATATTAGGAACATCCATGATACTAAAATTAGATGACTTGAATAACAAGTCTCTATAAAGTTTACCTAATTAATTTGGGAAGATACTCTTAATAACGCATAATAGAAAAATTGCAACAAAAATGGTGGAGCACAATATACTATGACAAAATAATGACAAAAAATCCCCAAAACCACAGTCCAAAACAAAAATAGCCCTTGCTAAGTTTCTACTGTTTCTATTTTAGAAATAGTCATGTTACTACTCCTAAACGTTAAAAAAAATTGAATCAGTCTATGCAGTATCAAGAAAGGAATATCTTTATTTTATTTAATAAAGATAAATATTAGTATGCTTGTTACCATGTCATAGAAATCTCCACAGAGAAGCTGTCATACTCCACCTGTTTCTCTACTAATAAGCCCTCAGGTCTATATGCCCAGAATTCATTTAGGGTGCTAATATATAAAAAAGTTCTAAGAATGAACAAAATAATACTAATAGTACTTTCCCAACCACTCATAGTGTTCATGGGACTGATGCTATCACACAACAGAAGGACTATGTCAGCAGGTGCCTAAAGCCCCTTTGCAGCAGGACTGAGCTAGAAGACCTACTATGGACTGGGTTACTATATCCAGATACAAGTCCTCTCATAACAGAATAACGCCTGTAAACCTTTGAATTGCCACCAAACACACATGCACACAGAACTCCCAACAAACAAAACACCAAAACCTCCATACATTTGCCCTATATTTTACCGGTAAACTGAAGTTCAGACTCAGCATCTGACAGGCTTATAGTAGGTTTCTTGTTCTTCCAACAAGTCCCCAGTATGGTCTGTCAGCCCAGCAAACTACACCTCTAACTTGAAATTAAATTCAGACCCACATTCATATTTGGGACATTTTCTCCAGAAAGTGCAAAACAGACAAAACAGCTCTAAGAGATACAAGATGATGGTAATGCCATGGGTTTACACTGTAGCTTCATCAGGAAAAAGAAGGACAAGCCAGGGTAGACCTGCACCTTTCAGCAGATAGCCATTAACTAGGTTTATCTGTACTAAGCAGCCAGGCTAACTCTTTGCTCACTAACCAAGGCAGAGGTGGTAGATGCCCCATTGCTGAAAACATTGAATGGCATGATGGGGCAAGAAGCTGGCATTGAAACTAAAATGATAGGCAGGAAGCTGGCATTGAAACTAAAATATGAGCTGCCAAAGGTGGTAACATCTTTAGCAAGAGATCTGCATGTCGGGGGATAACATGAGTCACAGCCTTACAGTTACAATTAGTTTCACCATTTCAGGTAGAAGAGATGTAACACCAGAAAACAAACACAACTGCACTCCCTCCTACAATGCCACAGCTGCAGTTCTGAATGATAAATATGGCCTCTTATACTTTCAGAAGCTTTGTTCTTCTTCCAAGAAGGTACTGCAGAAAATAATAAAACTAACTAAAATTAGTAACTTGTAACTCTAAATGTTATTTCACCATCACAGGTAATGCAGAGATTAAATTTTAGAGGCAAAAGGTGAAAAGTCAAGCCACGGTACTCCAGCACTCATCTGCTGTCTCCTCAAGCCTGTTCAAGCAGATCCTTTCAGGTTATTCTGACAACTACTTGAATATTCATTTCCAGCTGAGTTTAGCAAAGTTTCCTGCTTTCACCTAACACAGAAACACTTTAAAGTCATTAAAAATACTTACACTAACTGTCAACGATAGTAAAAGCAGTGAAAACCTCCCTCTGTTGAAAACAGGCATCAAATGAGACTTCTGTGTTCTTTTGAATATGAAACAGTCGAGTTTTCCCCATTTAAAGCTGTTGTGCCCATCTTCCTTGGAAGAGGAAAGCAGCTTTGCCAGACATAGTAAAAAACACACAGCACCACATCTTGTCTTGCATAATGCTGGATATTTAATCACTTTTAAATCAACCAGCAGTGGAGATTTCAAAAAACTGAACAAGAAAACATAACACACTTAAACTTTTTATTATACTCCTTCTGCAAGAATTCCAGTTCCTGATATGAGGTTTTAGTTATTTGGATTTTTTTTTTCAAGGACTGTTGATTTTACCACTAACAAAAGTCAAACAACCCCAGGGTTCAGGATGAGGAGAAATACTTTGCCTCTTGGATGGCAACTTACTAATTCTCTCATATTTTAAAAATAGAAACTCTCATCTTTAAATAGTGGCTTCAACCACAACTTTCATTAGTGGCATCACACAAAAGATAACTAGATGCAATGCACAGCATGTCACAGAGCCTGACCCCCCTTAGATTTATCCTAAACATCTCTCTTACTGATTGGCAGAGCATGATTCTGGCTATAAAGAACAGATGACTAGAGATGATGGAAAGGCAGGAGTGGGACAATAATTCTTGCATGAGAAGAAAAGCTGCAACAACGAAAAGGGACCACAAAAGCGTAAGTACAGACTTCCTGTAGGACAGAAAGGATAAGAAAATTATAGATAAATTAGTTCAAGATATAAGCAGAGAATAAAAGCAAACGACCCACAATAACTGATGGGCATTGAAAAGGAAAACAATGCCAGTCTCTCTGAACTGAAGGACATTTAGCTGCAACAGTCTTTTTTTTTTTTAATGACAATACCTACCATTCCTAACTGCATCTCCTCCAAATGTGTGCACATTTTAGGCAAAGAAGCTTTCCTCACAACTCTGGTGTGCTGGCATGTCTCCCTAAAACTCATAGGAGATGCCAGTGTTACACTTTCTGTCCTAGCTCACAGCCTCCTCTCTCAACACTTGGATCTGCACTGAACTGGGGGCACACACACCTTCCCACCACATTCATGCACTGCATCCAAATACATGCTAATCACATAAAACACACCACTTTGTAAAAAAGGTCTTAAGCCAAATAAACCATGAAATACCTAGCCACAGAGAAGCAAAATTAAATCTCAACAAAACCAAACTCAGATTGGCTGTTTAAAACAAATAAGATCAAAATACACCCCTGTGCTTCCCAGCACTTCATTAATAGCTATCTACTTCTTGGCTTTTTGAGTCTGTCAAGTTTAGAAAAGAAGGGAGAAAGGGAAGGAGTGAGAAAGAAAAAGAGAAGGGAGTGCTGGCTGAAGGAAAGATGATCATGTTTCAACACGGCACCTTTAAAATCCTATAAAATACTGCCTCTCAGCAAGCTTAACCTGTTTGTTGATAGATAATGGCATGTAATACTGTAGGCTCCATTCAGTCTTTTCCAATGTCTGGGCACTCTGCCACTGAGTTACTTAATTATAACACTTAGAAAATTACTTAGGCAGAGCTATCTATATTTGAATAAAGCCCTCCTACCTACATGTACAAAACCATTAGGTAATAGGTCTTAATCTTCTATAAAATTCCCCAGGTAGTAACTACGATCCAGCTTCAGCAGTACTAGGAAAAGCTGAGGCTGTTAGTATTTTTAGAAACTACATTAAATAAGCCAGGATATTGCAAATGCACCTCAACATGATGCTGAAAAGTACCCGGCAACAATCAGCCATCTGTTACCATTTGGACCATTGATAACATGGATAATGACTTGATTACATTAACATTGGTGAGGATAAAGACAAAGCAACATATATTCTTCGTAGCATATGAAACTAATCATTCTTTGCCAATTACCAAAAACAAAGACAAAAAAACCCACATGAACAAAAAAACCCCACAAACAAAAGGACAGATTATACAGCTGCATGGCAATGGTCAACACTTCAAGTTTTATCCAGGTGACATCTGTGTTAAGCAAGAGAACTTCCTGGTGTTGTGGCAGCAGGGAGAGGCAGAGACACTGGAGCCAAGACAAGTGGGCAGGGGGAGACAAGAAATCAGAGAAGATCAAACTTCGACTAATATTAAGTTGTACTGCAATGCTACAGTCTTGAAGAAATACATTCAGTGCCCAACTCCTTGCAGGAACATGTTCACATGATGAAAAGCAATGTTATTTTCATCCAAATCACACCCCTCAGCAGCCAGTCTCAGAGGAGAGCAGGAACTGAATTACATTTCTGGTTTAAATGTTCTTTCCCATTTAGCCAGCTTCTTCAGGATGGGGGATGGAATAAATGAGTTTGAATTAATACTGTCCCATATCTTAATTGTATTCAGTATGTAATGAAAGCATGGAAAGCCTAGAGGATCAGCAAGAAAATTTCAATTCAATTAAAAAGAAACCAATTTGGTAGCAGATGCTACCAAATGCTGTGAAAATCCAAGGATACATGTTACATGCAGACATGCCAAGTCCAACAGTGAAATTATGAACAGGAAGAAAAGAAATACCAGGCAAAGATGATGTTTACAGAGGAACCTACACTTGGAAAGTGTTTGAGTTTGTGATGATGTTTGAGTTCAAAATAAAGTTTAAATAACACGCTGAGAAATTAATTTCTTACCTTTTATATATTACCTACATCTATTACTGCAAGGTATATATACTGCAAGTATAACACTTATATTATTAGCTAACATTTCTATGGTAATAGGACCCCAATGTCAGACTGGCATTGTGTTTAAAATTTACATTCTCTCCATTTCTGACAAAGTCACAATTACCAGTGGCCATCTTCCAGTGGGAAGGGTCCACTGGGTATGCCAACAGCCAGAACTCTGCAGTGTTAACCATCCCTTATCTCCAATCCTTACTGCCATGTCCCAACACATTTTTTTCCTCCTACTACTTATCTACTGTTCCTTTTAACTTGGGCAAAGCTGTTAATGACAAACGGGAAGATTTTAACCAATTTTTGCATTAACATAGGTTTTTCTTCTTGTTATTCCATCTCTCCCCAACAATCTTAAGCATGCTTCTACTACCTCTGACATGATCACAGAGATCTCCAAAGCTTAAAAGCACAGAAATTTGTTCTGTACTCACAGGCCATTCTGCAGTAACAGAAAGCCTATGAGACATGACATTTTTTTCATTTACCAGCATGCTTCATTTACGAATTCTTCCAGAAAAACACTCTTACAAGAAAGGAAATATCTAAATATTTAAAGCCGTAGTCAATATGTGCTGTAACTGCCTAAGTAAGACACAGGTTGCATTCCTACCCAGCAAATATACTTGCCATTTCCTAAGTACCCATGCTATCTCACTAATGAGCACAAGGTCTTATCATCTATTTGTATTGCAGCAAGAAGCTAAGGGCCCTGTTCAACAGGCCAAGGGACTGGCGATGTACAAATACACAGCTGGAGACACTCCTCACCCAGAAGAGTTTGCTGCCTAAATGCATGAAACAAACAGCATGGCAAGGAAAACAGGTATGCAGAGATAGGTGAAGTAAGCTGCCCAAAATCACCAACAGAGCCTGAAGCCCCCTCCAGTTGACCAATGCTGCTCCCATGTTCTATGCCCAGCTACTACCTACCATGTCCTTTCTAAAACCAATTAACTGCATTTTTTCCCCTGCCCATTTTGGTTTTTGAGCAGGAAAACAGGACAGGAGATTGTTCTGGTAATTTCTTATTTGCTAGATATGTAGATTCTCTCCATTTGGTAGCAGCAGAAAGAAATTATGCTATAACTTATATGCAACATTGTAATTCACTTTTCTGTGGCTCTAACTAATTGGAAAGTATGTGACAGCTTACTGGGGGATGAAGCACTTACCCTGATTTTTCATGGAAACAATCAAACTTCAGATTACTCACCGACCCTGGCTATTAAAGAGGATTTTGATTATCAGAAGTTTTAGGAAATAGTGGTACACAGGGCCCTTTTTCAGTATAAATAAATAATTTTTTAAAAGCAGCATATAAATCCCGTAAATTTCAGTGAGCTTTTAGCATTTTGCTGAAGCAGCACCTACAATTTTCACGGGTAGCAACTGGAAATCTGCAAAACGTCAGGCAGGTCTGTTCCTGCAAGAGAAGTAACATCCCCATCTTTCTCCCACCTTATCTCTAAGTTATTTCTCCTGCCTTCTCCTTTCCGGCTCACATCAACCTGTTGAGTTTTTTTCTTCCAGTGTGACGTTTCAGCTTTCTTTTAGACACCTTAACTAGCTCTAATGTACCCTATTCATGTGCCAATCAAGCCATCATCAAGATCTTAGAGAGAACAATACTTGTATGCAAAGCCCTGTTTTGAACTGGTATTTGAGTCACTGCAGGCCAGCCATTAAGCAATCACACATACGGTTAATGGCTTATGTTGACACATGGTAGGGAATTAATCTAGGAAAAAATTCCACTGCACTATTATGAAAGTGATCCTATCCCGGAATAAGAACATAGTGCAAATTAACATGCTCTTCAGTTAATTTTTAAGAGCCACACTTTAGATGCAGATTACAGGCTAAAGGAAGGGCTTATTGTAAACTAGAGGAGGAAACAAAATATCTTTCAGTGCAGGAGCATTTCTTTTACACAGAGATTTACACAGAGATTATTTATAGCAGAGAGTAAAATTATGGATTATTCACAGTTTCATAATTACTGACTCTGTGGAATACAGTAATGTCAGAGAATGGAGTACAAAAAAATCAAACTGTGTGACGGGCACGCTAATCAAGCAGTCTGAGGGCAAGCCTGTACCAAGATACTCCTCCTGAACCTATGAGTATTCATGACAAAAAGTGAATAACCAGTAAGACCACAAAGAGGTCCACGAACAAAACCAAGTGGGAACTCAGATCATCCACATCCCTGATACGTAACCAATTTGCATGTCCTGCTCCCACCCAAACTTGAGATATTTTTAAAACAATTTATACAAAGTAAGATCATCTTAGCTCAAAACATATGCATCCAAAACCATGCATTACAACCACCATTTCTGGCAAGATGTGAGATTATTTGTAAAAGCCAGTAAAGGAAAGCAGAAGTATTTAAGTATTTCTACTTCTTTTAACCCATAGGTCTCCATATATAGGGAAAAGGGGAATGCAGCAACAGGTTACACACTTAAGAGTTCAACCAACTATACCCTGGAGGTGTATTTCTGTGCTTCGGGCTTTTTTTTTTTTTTTATAATCAGATGGTGTTAGCTGTCTTTTATGTAGCATGGACTCAGAAAGAGCCATATCAGCACAACTATGGAGCAGCAGACTACTATGATAGTAGGAAAGAGAAATACTGAAGAAGGCAGTGGGAACTTCACACTAAGAAAAAATATCACATGTAGCTCATGCCTGTAATGAAATCAACACCAGAAAACCTAAAATAGTTTTATGGAAGGGTATTTGTTATGTTTTAAGTAAATAAAGTTTAACACTATACCTGCAACTAAGTTAAGATAAGGTTGCATCAATTGTCCGTAACATCATGGAGTCATCTTGAATCACCAGTCACTGATACATCATTTTTAAACAACTCTAACTGATTTTTCTTTATTGAGTTGCCAGTCCCAGGTTTAATACATATCTGTGTTTTAAGTTAAAACATATCGCTAAACCCGACACCAACACTTCACACATGACCAAGCCACAGTTTTTTCATTACTACTGAGGAAGTTCTCAAGCACTTTTCCCTTATCAAAAATGTCCATGAACAACCATTGCTGAAACACTAGGAGCATCACCAAAGTATGTAATCTAACCAGTTTATTGAGATCTGGGTCCCATCTGTCCCACCCCCGTCCCACTCCCCCACCCCCCGCCCTGCCCCAGTCTCAAGTTTCTGCTGGATAACCACCAACACCTACAAGGCACGTTTCATTCCATTTAGCAGCTTCAAGGGCAATTCCATAAAACTTAAACTGCCTCAATAGGAGTGTCAGGAGCCACACTCACCCTTTGGACTCCAAGGACATTACATCCCTCTCCACCTAGCAATGCTGTATCTACAACAACAAATGTTTCACACCATAAGCTCCCAGTTACAACTCCGGACACAGACCAAGCGAGGTTCAGCACCTTGCCTTGCTCCAGCAGAGACATATTTCACGGATTTGGACAGGTTGCTTTCCTTCCCAAGTCTCACGTTCAAAGGAGAATAATATTTCTGCATCTCTGTGATGAAGGAGGAGGCTAAAGCTACCTATGTTTCTGAGCTGTCCAGACAGAGCCTTAAATCTGTAACTGATAAAAAAGCAGTGCTATCACTGCACACATACATTCATATAAAAATCTTCTGTTGTAGTTTCAGTGTGTTTTTGCTCTGCTGCAAAAAGAGAACATAAACAGCTATAAATCCAATTTCATAAAAACACCAACTTCAGTAACTCTAAGTACTTCGAATTTTATTTATTTTCTTCTGGTTTATTTTGATCTTCTAGTCTGTCCCACCCAATGTTTAGAAAGCAGCCAGAGCCTCAAAAGTCTGGGAAAAACCTACATTTTTAGAAGGCTAAAAACAAAAAAAATAGCAAAACTAAATTGGTGTATGAATGCAGTCACTGATACAATGAAGTTAGATAACAAAATCTAGATGTCACAATTAGTCCAAACCTATATACAACAGCTTTAGCATTTAAGAATTTTTTTCAATTACATGTAACTTGGATGTAACTAAAAACTATTTCTGGCAAAAAGCACTTAACTATACTGTGGGAAAACTAAAAGCACCTAGTACAACTTCCTAGCACCAAAACAGACTTCATGGCAGCACCTGGAAGGGCCTTTTTAGAACCAAACATGTTTTTATGTAGCAATTTTCAAGGTATCTTAAATAAGCTGACGCAGAACAACCAATTTTGATAAGATGTAAAAACTTAAGTTTTGAAAAGTTTTGGTCATCAACTATTGCATAGCATTTTAACATAAGAATAATTTTTACTTTACAACATTTAAAGGATTATAGTCTGCCTGAAGCTTCCCATGTGGCAGAGTTCGTATGTGCTAATACACAACCCCTGTGTTGCTGTCAGGAAACCGTACCTTCAACAAATGGCAAAGTTGCTGCCTATTGACAAGGAGCGTAGCTGAATACAAGAAGTCAAACAGCCTCATATATTGGGTCTGACTGAGGTAAAGCTCACAGCCCTTACAGTGCTGTGCTTTGCATTGGTAGCTGGTGTTGATAACAGACCAATGTGTTGGCTACTGCCAAGCAGTGCTGTCCCTCTGACATTCCTTCCCCCACCAAAGGGGATGGGGGTGGGTGAGATCCTGGGAGGGGACACAAGCAGGCCAGCTGACCCAAATCAGCCAAAGGGATATTCCATACCATATGACGTCAGCTCAGATATAAAAGCTGAGGAGGAGAGGAGGAAGCGGGGCCATTCATGGAGTCTTCACTGTGTGCCTCCCGGAAGAACCATTATGCATGCTGAAGCCCTGCTTCCCAGGAAGTGTCCGAACATCGCTGCTGATGGGAAGTAGAGATTGATTGTTTTTCTCTCTTTAGCTCTTGCGCGCACAGATCTTTGCTTGCTTCTTCTTCTTGCTGTAATAAACTGCCTTATCTCACCCTTCTAGTT
>VZTJ01003773.1:70145-81441 GCA_013397795.1 Orthonyx spaldingii | reverse complement strand
GACAGCCCCGGGTTGCGGCACGGGCAGCGCCGGCTTGGGCATCCCTTCCTCCGGACGGCACCGCTGCTGCCTCCGGGGGGCTGGCGGAGTGGCCCAAAACTGCTTCAATCCCTGCAATCTACGGACTGGACAAAACTTTTAGTGGCTGAGCATCCCCAGTGCCGAGGTCAAGCCCGCGCACAGGGCAGCGCAGAAGAGGAGCGGTGATGGTGAGGAAGGAGAGGGTCCCCAGCCCTCCAAGTCTCCCTACTCCCGCCGCACAAAGCAGGATCTTGCCTCCAGTTCCCCAATTTATCAAAACCTTCCTGTCTTTTATGCAATCCATCAGGCCAAATACACTCTGCATAGGCAATACGGATCCTTCTCAACTGCAGGTGCTGTTTAGCCTGAAGCACTGAATTAAATTACATTTGTCATTTTTATTCCAATTAATACAAATGCACAGAGTTTTATATAAATCTTTTTTCCCCCTCATTTCATTAAAAGAATTTTTCAGTTGTATTCTGCACCAGTGAGGCCTTAGAGGTTAATTGTATTAAAGACAAGAAACGTTTGCCTGCTTCATTACTCATCCATTCACAAAATGTTGTTGTGCAAAAGGAAGAGATAACTGGAAGTATCAAGAGATTTCTCTTGGAAGATGCCATTTTATCTCTTTTGTAAATAAAATTACCTCGCTCTTGTATGTTTCTCCTCAAGCCATGTCCTCTGTCCAAGTTTCATACATCTTTTTAAAATGTGTCAGCAATGATGATTGAACAGATGCTATTGTACCTTCCACAGCAGGGTTTCAAAAGCTTGTTAAAAATCTTTACTACTCACCACCCTCATTCTAACACACCTGAAACTTAAAGGACTTTATCAAAGACACGTGGGGATTGAGAGTTCTGCTATTTAAACACCGTTTGACAGCCTACCCATAAACAGAAGAAATACAGATAAAGCCATGAAGTCAAACCTCACAGAGAATTCAGGCAAAATTCCTTCATTTTCCCTAGAGAATCCTGTTAAACTATCAGTTTAAAACATCCAGATACTCGAGTACTTTCCCCATGTCCAGTCTTACACTGTTGATGCACAACATGCAAAACTGCAAGACACAAGCTCAAACCAAAGAAAAAGGAACTATATAAAAATAGTAAAATTGACCTCGGAAATGAGGGCTAGAGCTTGTTTCCGTTGAGTAAATCCCTCAGTAATCATAAAGAGTCCAGATACAAGAGCAAGTCCTGAAATTGCTGCAAAGTGCCTGTGCATTTTTATTAACACATAGCTTTTCAATAACAAAATATTAGGCTTTCACCATAAAAATTTACATCTCAGTCCAGTCAACCTGGGAGCTAAGCACCTAAATTGAACCAAACCAGCAATACCTTCTTATGTGCTTTGCCCTACAGGCTTGTGTACAACTGTATTCTACAAATCCTGACAGAAACCACAGAAAGGTAAATCCCAGTGACAGACAAGAGCAAACCAGTGAATAGTCCTTGCTGGAGTGGGACAAAAGCATGTTCCAGTAATCAGAAATTATCTTTACAGCAGCCTTGCAAAATAGTCATGACTAGGCAACAACCCCAAGAGAAAAAATTCTTGTTTGTTTTTAAGTGCAAAGACTGGTATCTTGAAAAAGCATTCAGCCAAAAGGGATTAGTGACACCTGATGGGTGGGATCTTTCTAGCCTCTTTCAAAAATTCCTAGTCTCAAGAAGTTGAAAATTCCTCCTACATCTAATCTATCTTCGATCACTGACAATCATATAACCAATGTTCAGATCAGAAAGGTCCCCAGAGCACGCATTCCAGCCAGTCCCACCATCCCTCAGCCCACCAAAATCCTTCCAGATCCCTGTGACAATGTTCAGGTCTACAGTGAAAGACCAAACTCCCAATTCCAAGGAGCCACAGGGAGATGGGAAAGCAAAGCATTGCCAGTGTCTCCAGAGCAGCAAGGAATTTCTTCAATAGAAGTGGCACAAAGGGAGGGTATAAAAACAATCCCTACCAATCTGATCTGAAACTCTGTCCTGGCCCAAAATCCACCAGCTGGTTTAACTCTGAGGTTATAAGGAAAGGACACTGAGTGCTTACAAGAATTTAGTTCTGTGAAGAGCCCCAGTACAACCAGACAACACCCTGTCAATCTCCACAGCCTCTGCAGAAGCCTGAAAGAGCCACCTCACCTCCCAAAAACCCAGCAGAAAGTAAATTGCATCAAACTGAGAAAAATCCTTCCTAGCTCTGCAAGGTAAGCTGCAAGAGCCCTGAATCACTGGATCATCCAGCCTGAATGGAGTGCAAACAATTCGGGAACACTTCACTCCCCTGTACATACCTGTTTCCAGGTATATACCAATATACTCCATAGATCCATATCATAAGCAAATTTCTATATTTAGCAGCTCTCCTGCTTAGTTGCATAATCTCCTCCAGCAAATTATTAATCAACTTTCTTTAAAAATCTATGGTTTTGGCATTGAAGAGCTGGGAAAGGTGTACATAAAACACTGCATTCACAGAAGCTTCCAAGGCTGCATCTTCTCAGCCTGAATTATTTTTCATCCTGTTTTTTTAAAAGATATAGCTATTTAGATAAATATATATGTTGGTATATATAAAGATTTATTTATATTAATGCATCTATTAAGTATACATATATATCTTGGAGTGGTCAAACTATTCTCACCCTGAAGCTGGTCCTGCTTTGCAGGTTCTTAGAACCAGATCATCTCCAGAAGTCCCTTCAAAATAAACTTATTTTGTCATCCTAAGTAAGCAAATACTCATTTAGATAGATCTGTATTTAGACCACATGTTTTCTTGGAAAAGGTCCACTTAGGGCATGAATGTAAGAAAAGCAATATGTAAGGTATCTGCTGGAATAGCTGCCTTGGTACCTCCAGGGCTAATTGCAGTCACTTGGAGGTGGTATTCAGGTACTGCACTGGCTCCTAAAGGACCTGGAGATGGAGGTGCCTCAGCAGAGAAGTCCCGAGGGTATCTGCTGCCCAGCCACTGCTGGAATCCAGCAACAAAACCAAAACAGCAGCTAAAATGTACCTATACAGCAGTTCACGGGAATCCAAGTTATGGCAGGGCTCAAAAGGACGTTCTAGGAGACCTCCTAGGTAAGGACCTTCCCAGAGCTGGAATCAGGCATGTTCTGGCAGCTGAAGCGGTAAGAAACTCCCACCGGAGCGCTGTTTTCTAAAGCACGTGGTGCGTAGAGCAGGGGTTGGAGCAGGAGCAGCCTCCCCAGCACTGCCCGGGATCTGCTCTCGGGCGGGGATGCTGCAGGAGCCGCCAGCATCGCATCTCCCGCGGCGCTCTGGGCTGTGGCCCTCTGCTGGCACACATCCCACTGCCGTGCTCCTGCTTCTGCAGGCCGGCACAATCGGGCTTTACAACACAGCTTCTCCTTTAGTCTTTTGTATAAATCACAACTCCTATAGAAATAGTGGGTTTATTCCAACAATTTCGTAATAACATTACCACCTTTAGAGCAACTACCCCTGACCATCTTCACCTCCCAGCTGTGATTTCTGGGGTATCAACCCTTCCTCTGCTCACCTCACACAGCAGTTACCCACCAGCTGAAAATGTCCTTCCTGCTGCTCTTCTGACTCTTTCCTGGAGCATAAGCCACGGATGTCACCCGCAGTCACCTCTGTCAGAGGCACACGCTTCCTGCCCTGCAGTTATATTACACATTTATCAGAAATTGGCAGGAAGATTTTCAGATAGATTTTATTGCTTAGAATTTAGTGCTCAAAAGGGAAAAAAAAATTAGGAAGAAAGCTGTAAAAACAACTCTTGTGGGCACTGGAACAAAGGCAAAGGCTGGTATTCAGTTGCCTAAATGCTACCAAGTCCCTCTTTCTCCTTAGAGTCTGCACCTACTGAATGTACAGTTCTTGCTACATGCTGAGAAAAAGACCAAACTTGGGAAAAAGTTCGGGCTATGGATCAAAAAGTGGGATGTTTTTAACCAAAATTTTGCTAATAAGATATAATTTTAATGTGATTCTTCATCTTTATAATATAAAATAAATCCTTAATATAAAATATATTAAAATAACCCATAATATAAAATAACCCTTAATGCTTCCACTACTACCTCCTGTAATAAGGGGAGATTATCTGTATGCTTCATAAAGATGTCTGACTTAATTAATATTTGTATACTATAACTCAGAGAGAACAGCATAAACAAAGCTATTCCCATTCAGGATCTCAACGTTATAACCCAAGTCTCTTTACTGTCATTCCCTGTACACTCACTGTCTTGCTCCCTTCTTGGAATTTTTTTAAACGTTTCACTTCTTGCTCTTTGCAAAAGCCAAGAAACACAGTCCACCACCCTCATACCGTAACACAATGTGCTGCAACATCAACACAAATTAGTGAATCCCACGGCTGTCACACACAAAAATTTACACAGGGTTATTTCTGCAGGTGCATTATTTTACCAGAACAGAAAAACTTTTCTCAGGCAGCATATCTTCCTCACAGGTAACAGACCGTCCTTCATTGTGCTGCTTGGTATTTTCTGGGCAAACCTCTTTTTCTGTTCAATATTCCATAGCATATTCAGAGTGGGAACTGTATGTCAGGGATGCAGCTCGGGTTTCTCTTCACTTACTGGACTTTTGCGGTGTGCTTTTCAGGGCTGAGCTTTCCCATCCTGTCATCCACACAGAAGTGCACCCTGCGAAGGAGAAATAACCACACTTTAAAAAGGCATTAGAGAGTGTGTGGCATCAGCTCGTTGCAACACTTTTGGCACAGAGCAGCTCCAGCAATTAAACAAGCCCAGCTCTTCCTTTTGAAGGTGATGTTTCTCAACTCCCTCTCATCTGACTCCCCAGTATATCGAAAACAAGAGCTCCCCGTTGCCACCACCTACATGCAAAGCCATCGTAACATTTCCAAAACACACGTGGGGCTGATTCATCACCAAGTTCACACCTCTAAGATTTAAAAGTAAAATTGATACCACACAGAGGAAGTTGAGATTTTAACTGGTGCTGGGTGAGTAAAAGAAAATTCCCATAACAACATCTAAATGATGTCATTTGAGAAAAAATAATTTGCCTGCATTTAAGGCTGCTGAAGGTAATGGGCAGATGGGCCTAAAGCAAAAAGGCACATTGACTGCAAGGGCTTGAGCTTCTTGTGTTCCTGGGGATCTCTCTTTTTCAGGAGGATACATCTCCATGAAAGCAGCAGCAGAAAGCTGGCACTACTCTTGCAGAATGCAGTTGCTAACCACCCAGTGCAAGAGGCATTAGCAGTGACAACTACAAATGTCCTGCAGTCCAGTAGTGATCTCGGAGGAGTCCTGAACTTGCAATCAGGACTCAGAGGAGCTCTCTCCAATAAATGGAGCATCATTATTACAGCAGTGGTGGAAAGAAAAACTAGTCTGAATGAAATCTTACAGTGAAGGACTTTGGCCAATTTGCTATTGAGTAAACTTAAAAGATTACTAAAAGCTCAAGACGTACTAAATAAGCACAAGGAGAGAATTGGGAATTTAGCATCAGGAATCTTTCACAATGCTGCGACCAGCCCAGGAACAGCCAGTGAGCCCAAAACCAGAGGACATCCTTTCTGAGGAGGGAAGGGATCTGGAGGACGATATTGGAGTCAACTATTTCAAAACACAGCTGATGGTGCTGTGCTTGTATACAATAACAAGGTAAGCACAGCCTCCCCCCAGGGCCGTACCCTGCCCATGCTGCAATTTGTTCATCGTGGTGTGTGGCTGGGAGAGGGAAGCTTCCCACTGGAGCTGGGTTAGTGTGCAGTAAAGAAAACAAGATTATTAATCCACAGAGAAAAAGTAAAAAGCACGTGACCCTCCAGTCCGAAACTACTCGCACATTTTATCCAGCATTGCTTTAATCCAAGTCTGTGCTGGAAACAGGTTCAGTACTTCTGAACTTTCTTCTTCCCAATCAGTGCCTGCAGTGACTACACTCATGCTTCCTTCCCCCCAGGGTCTTGTGGAAGGCAAATTTTCTTACAAAAGAGGGAAAGTCCATTGTAAAGCTACAGAAATCAACAAAAAAATACAGAAATTACAGAAGAGACTGAGATGATATTCATCTTTTATAGTGACTAGATTACAGGCTAACAGCATGATTTCAGACATGTGGCTTTGCATGTCTTTAAATTCAAAC
Organism: Orthonyx spaldingii; assembly: GCA_013397795.1. Lineage (NCBI taxonomy): Eukaryota > Metazoa > Chordata > Aves > Passeriformes > Orthonychidae > Orthonyx > Orthonyx spaldingii. The sequence goes on along the minus strand of VZTJ01003773.1, from coordinate 75,259 downwards.
AGCATTCCCAGGAGAACAGGGCTTCTGTGAGACAAACCAGTTGGCAATTCCATGGTACAAAGTAGCATTTGAACAAATAACGTACTTTCAGATTTGTCAGCTCGTTTTGCTTCTAAGGAATTTTTCTGCAATGTTAATCAGTGATTGGCACTTTGATGGCGGTAAGCAAATGTGAATCTTGACATATTTCCAGCCAGAAATGTAATTCCTTTCTAAATTGGCATAGATTCCTCACTGCATTACTCATGAAAAGAGGTATTTATAGTAGTTTGATTAATATATTATGCACCAAAATTGTACATAGCTCAACATAGTCCAATTCAAAAAAAATAAAAAAAGGAAGAGCTATTCTTCCAAAACTGTGTATTTTCCATCTGCGAAAGCATTTGGGAATGAAACCGTAAGCATCATGGTAAGAGGGTTAATATCCAGATGCCTCAGACAGATGGCATTATTAGTCTGCCTGGGCTTGACATCTAGTTTCCCAAGTTAAGGAGCTTTGGTTCCTTGGGCGGCTGACAATCTGAGAATAGCCGGTGCTCTAAGCCCGACGTTTACTGTAACAGCAACAGGCAACATTGCAGCTTTGCCTAAAAGACTTTTAGCAAAAAAAAAGTTACACCAAGATTAACCACACTCAGAATGTACTTTTAAAAATGCTGTTGCAGTTTTAGGTTAGGATTCCTACTGGCAAAGGCTGAACCACAGAGAACAGTACTTCAATTTTATTTTCTATGCTGCTGGTTTTTTTTCTTTTGCTACAGCCTAGACCTGAACTGTACCATCTTTTTGGCTATTCAGTCTATTCAGTAGATAGAACCACAGGAAACAGAAAAATCTGAAGAACGTCTCTCTTCTGCAGTGAACTACAGCTTTACAGCCATTGTTCCTTCAGGGTTCCCACTACCCATTTTCCCAGAGAGATGTTTTTAAGGGGACTATAAGGTTTATAGGCTTAAAACACTCTGAGAACCATATGAACAAGAGGTATCAGTTCAAAAGTGACTATTTCTGCCCATTTATATATAATTGAAATTGATGAGAGTTCTAGGAGCAGAGAAAGTAAAAAGACTCGGATTTGTCAAAGTGAATAACAACAAGAAAAGCACCCAACTCCATCAGCCCCTTTACAAGTCCAAGTACACAGGTAAATAACACAAAATTCCTAGGGAAACATACCTAATCTTGCAATGAGAAATACACATCTGACACTAATCAACAGTAATGCTTACTTTACAACTCAAATAAATACTCATTACAGGTAACTGGAAGTAGAGGTAGCATCTGTGTGTGTGTATTCATGCACATACCAGAAATAATAAAAGTAGTAATGCTTCAACAGGAGACCTAAAAAATGCCCATCAAGAAAAGCAAACAGTGCTTGTTCAAGCTGGCTCAGAGCTCCTTGTGGCGTGCTTGCATTGTGAAATACATTTTCAAGTGAAGCAGGGATAAAACTGTTTTATTCATTAAGAAATACAAAAATAACAAGCAGAAAACTCATCTTTAAGGGACACATACACCAGATGACAGAATCAGTTATGTAAAACATGTTAAATAACCCATTGTTTTGTAAACTATGCCTCTGGGCTAACGTGAAAGACTGAACATTGGGTGTTACACTTTTAATCACCTAATGTTCATCCAAGGTATTACCCATAGTCTGAAAAACCACTGAAAATGCCTTCTTCCAAATAGCTCAGAAAGCAAAAGGTCTGTAACAATGTAAACCACATAAATGTGGTATAAACTGTTGATTACATGACAAACACTAATCCATAGCAGATACAACAGGTCAAACAATCCTAATCTAAAGGCGTGGATAGGATGCCTTCTATCAGAAACCAAACCCTCTCACAGACTGTAGGAGCAAAATTCCATTCTCACAAAACACACCATGTTTTGTTCACTGTGTGGACATCACAGGGGTGTCCTTCAGGCCATTTTTTAGGGATTAATTAACAATATAATGATTTAAGCCGAAGTTTTTCATTTTAGGGTAAACATTCTGAGGTATACAGATAAAGGAAGCTGCTCACTTTCCACACTTGAATGGGAGGTTGAGGTCCTCAGCATTGCTCTGGCTCGGACCCTTCTCTGCAGCAGTGGGAATGACATGTTGGGACTGTAGTATCAGCTGACAGGGCAGGATAATAAACCACTTTTAGATCTTTCAATGCTAAATGAAAACAAAAGTTGCTTTACAGGGATCTAAGTTGGGGAGGAGGAGGACACCATAAAGCATTTGAGAACTTTACATTTTTAGCATCTTAAGAATTTCTGCTTCACAGGTCGTTAAGTCCGTATGTGCAAAGTATCTGGTAGAGTTCAGGCACACCTCCTGTCAGTGCCCACTCCCATCTCCCCCGGGGCCGAGCTCCTGGAGCAGGACTGGGACTCCCAGAGCCGGTGCTGGAGCCTGGACTGCAGCTGCACTGCAACTCCTGCCACACGCAGCACAAACCCAAAAGCTTGCTCAGTTCTGGAGGGTAAGGACTGTCTGCCCAAGTTACACTACAGAGCCTGCAGGGCAAGACACAGCTTTTATTTTGCACGTGTGTCACACACTCAGTGACCCACAGAGATTTATTGCCATCAAAGCTGTTTGAGCTGCTACCCCTGTCCTAAACCACCTTTTCAGCACCTCATGTTAAACACGTCGGAGGTACTTCCACAGACTTGTGCAAATATCATTGCACTACATATGCAGGTGTTTAGCAGGTTTCTTTTTAATGCAGTAGTAGTCAGTATTATAAAAGTGTAAGGCTAGTTTTATTAGCCAAATAAAATTTACAAGTCAAGAACAAATTATACTTTAGAGTAGACATGAACACCCATTACTATTATGCACATCACAACACACTGAGTTCAGTGACATTGTAGTCTGAAAAGTTTGGTTTTGGGAATTCCATTTTGGTCATGCAGATTACAAAAATAAAAACATCTGTGTTTTAAGAAAACTATCACGCCTGTACTTTATTAAATGCTGAAAGCAAACTAATTGCTCTTACTTTCTGTTTCTCAGAGGTGACACCAACACAATCCAGCATTTGGTCCTGAACAGAAGGCCATTAAATTATCGAGATAATTTCAGACAGGAACTTCAGAACTCAACTACAAACTAAGGAACAGCAAAGTCAAGTTACTTTATTTCTATCTTCGTGACCTTCCTAAAGGAACTGTGAAGTCACAAACTTATTTACATGCCAGCTATACACCTTATTTCATCTCAGTTCTTCCTACACACCTCTACGCAGACAAATCCACCCAGGGGCCAGAAAATCATTAAATACCATTAAACACATAAGCAAACTTCATCAACAAATCTCTTATGACTAGGAACTATACTAGAAACAGGTTTATATTCCAAAAGTCTTTAAGTCTTGTGTCTTCAACGCCACCCAGTACAGAGCTGCACTTTTCTATATTCCATGGCACACCCCAGTGTTGCTGCCCCTTATGGACCAGTGCTTACACGATCCTTTCCAATGTCACCTGCCACAAGTTCTTGCTCCCAAGAGACCAGAGATCAGACAACAGCAAGTGCCACCTACTCAAGACACCAGAGAACAGCTTAAACAGGTGACAATTTCTGAGTGAGACACTAGGCAGCCTACTCCTGAATCTACCTGCGATTTCTGGGATCTTTGTTTTAGCAGACCTTAGTCCTACAAGGACTGCTGCACACAGGTAACAGAACATTCCAGCACAGCAGTTCCCAAGCTGTCAGATTTCACACACGACGTCACTTCTTAAAGAACCTATTCGTTTCTAGTATCAACATTCTGTCACAGCACATAACATGAAATACCATAAAGCAATAGTTGCTTTTAGCTTCCCAAGTCAAATGACAAGACACATCACAAAAGTGAACTCAACAGTTTCTCTGCAAACCAGGCTGTCCCTTAATAAGGTTAAGGCAACTCACCACTGCAAGAGACTAAATCATACACCCAAACTAACACAAGACCTAGAACTCCGTAGCTCGTTTCAGCTAAAAACAGGAAAATTGTGCTTCAAATGAAGTTCAAGGATGACTGTCCAACATGGTTGTAAAGTGCAAAGGTACAGAAAAAGACTTCAATCCCAGTGAGCTGAAATAAAACCACCTGAAGCAGTGCACGGACAAGAGCTGGCACTTGCAGTGTTTTACAAACACAAATTCTGAAACTTGACTTACAACATATGAGAGATGCTGGTGCACAACAGCGACTAACAGGCTTTTGAGATAGAAAAGTTACAATATAATCACAAGCAGCAAGTTATTTGGAACCTATTTATAAAAGCTCAGCTAAGCCAAAGAGAACCAGTCTCTCTATAAGAGCCATAAATTACCATCATCAGGAGGAAACTCAGCTCCTAGTTTAAATCCTGATGATATCAAAAGGTTGTTCTGTTTAAGCTCACAAAGGTAATTAAGTTGATGCAGTTTCACTTCTAATAGCAAAAAGGCTCCTTTCAATTTAAATCATCATCAGGTTACATTGATACCAAATAGTAACAATACCTTGAAATTTCATGCGAAATCCTTCAGCCCAGAAGTACCAAGCCCTACGCATTTAATTTTTCAGTGTAATCAGTAGGAATTATATGCCTAATACCTTGCTTATCTGGAGCAAAGCAGAAAGCAGCTTTTATGATGCAGTCCCATGAAGCATCAGCATTCTAAGAGCTTAGAAACCTGCAGTCAAAATAACTTTGTACTTTTTTAATCCACGCCCCACATCATATATACTCTCACTCAAACATATAGGAATTCAAATCTTTTATTTGATATCCATAAACCCATAAACGTTGCTATTCTATATTTCTATGCAGGAAGGCAGTTTTCCCCTAAAACATTATGCTTTTTAATAAACAACAAACTTTAATTCTATTGCGTGAAAGGGCTACAAATATACATTTTTAATCAAGCAGACTACACAGATATCTCTGCTTTACAACTGGCACCTATGTTACTGGTACACTTGCTGGCTCAGTTCTCAGAGCCCTTTGCCCACAGTTTTGATCACCACTTTCTGAAATATGGGCAGCTGCAATTATTATGTTTTAAATTACGTGCTGGGCAGGTATTGCAAATCCATTCCTTTTTCTTCGCCGCCCCTCCCCCCCCC
>VZTJ01003773.1:0-68794 GCA_013397795.1 Orthonyx spaldingii | reverse complement strand
GGTCCACTGTTACTGCGGCCCCCCCAGTTGCCGCCCCCTCCTCCACCTCCTCCGCCGCTCTTCATGGGGCCGTAGGAGGACTGGTGCTGGCTGTAGCTGCCGAACCCGCCGTACCCGTTGCCGTAGTCGCCGCCTCCCCCTCCGCCTCCGTAGGACCCGCTGCCATAGGAGCCGTACCCGCCGCCTCCTCCCCCGCCGTAGCCGCCGTAGCTGTTGTAGCCGCCGCCTCCTTTGGAAAGCCCGTTGTGATCCCGGTTGCCGGAGCCGCCGCCGCCCCGACCCCTTCCTCCTCCTCTGCCTCCCCGGGAGGGCCTGGAGGAGCCGCCGCCTCCACTGCCCGCCTGGATGTCCTCTTTGGGCACGGCCTTCTTGACCTCCACACGGTGGCCCTGGATCGGGTGGAACTTGACCACGGCCGCCTTATCGGCGGCGTCGTGGTTCTGGAAGTAGACGAAACCGAAGCCGCGCTTTTTCCCGCTCTGTTTGTCGGCGATGATCTCGGCCTTCTCCACGGGGCCGAACTGGCTGAAGTGCTGCACCAGGTCCCCTTCGCCCACGTCCCCTTTGAGGCCGCCCACGAAGAGCTTCTTCACCTTCGCGTGAGCGCCCGGCTTGGCCGAGTCCTCCCGGGACACGGCCCGCTTCAGCTCCACCGCGTTCCCGTCCACCGCGTGGGGCGACGCGGCCATGGCGGCATCCGCCTCCTCCACCGCCGAGTAGGTGACGAAGCCGAAGCATCGGGAGCGCTTGGTCTGGGGGTTGAGCACGACCACGCAGTCGGTGAGGGTGCCGTAGGCCGCGAAGTGCTCCCGCAGCCCGGCCTCCGTGGTCTGCACGTTCAGCCCGCCGATGAACAGCTTGCATAGCTGCGAGTTCTCCATGCTGCCGCCGGTGCCGCGCCTGGGCCTGGCGCCGAGACTCCTCCTCCTGTTTGGGGGCAGCTCCGGAGGTTTTTTCCGCCCCTGCTCCGTCTTGCCACTTCTTTCCCCTGCGAGCAGCGCGACCTCACGGCTGCGGCGGCCGCCGGCGGTGGCTCCCTCGGCGCAGCCCGGCGCCTCCGCTCCGCCTCACCTGACCGGCAGCACAGTCGGGGCGTCCCCGGTGCCGCCGCTCCCGCGGAAAGGCGGGCGGGGGTGGGGGCGAACACAGGCGCACACAAAATGGCGGCGGCGGTTTCTCGGGAGCGCGGCCGGCGACTGGTGCCCACACAAAGGGGCCGCCGGGAACCCCGCCCCCTGGGCCCGCCNATGACAGCCGCGCGCAGGCGCCGCCCGCCACTCATCTTTAAGGGGCGGGGCTTCAGCCGCGATGGACGCGGGCGGTGCCCAATCGAAGAGCGCGATCCTCGCAACAGTCCCGAGGTTCGCCGGTGACGGACGCGGCAAACGGCCAATAGAGGCGCGGGACGCGCTCCGCGCGCGCCGGGCGGAGGGGCGGGGCGTGCTGCACCGATGCGCCGGGCCCACGGCCGGCAGCCAATGGGGAGCCGCCTCCGGCCCGGCGCGCGCTTCGGCCCCGGCGGCCCCGCCCCGCAGCGCGCGGGAGCGTTTGAAACGCGGGGACCGTTGGGGGCTCCCCTCAGAGGGAGCCGCAGAGCGGGGCAGGACCCCACAGGGCTGCTGGCACAACCTCCCCGCTCCGGCACAGAGAACATGGGTGCTTCCCACAGAGGGAGCCGCGGAGCGGGGCAGGACCCCAGGGACTCTCGGCTCAACCTCCCCGCTCCGGCACAAAGCACATGGAGGCTCCCCTCAGAAAGAGCCACGGAGCGGGGCAGGACCCCCGCGGGCTGCTGGCACAACCGCCCCGCTCCGGCACAGGATCGCGCCCAGACGGTTCTGGGATATCCCCAGTGAGGGATAGTTCACACCCTCTCTGGGCAGTCTGTCCCAGTGCTCGGTCACTGCACAGTAAATAAGTTCTTCCCCATGTTCAGGTGGACCTTCCTGTGCATCTGTTTCTGCCGTTGCCTCGTGTCCCCGTGTTTGGCACCGTAAACGCAGCCCTGTCGGCCTCTCGGCACCGCCCCTTTGGGTAGGGACACTCCCGGAGCGGCGGCACCCGCTGGGCACAGCCCCGGCCGGGCTCCGCCTCCGCCCGCTGTGTTCACAGCTCAGCCCTCGACTTGCCCAGCCCGCTCCTGACTCCCCGCCCCGGGGGTTTAACCCACCGCTCGGCCCTGTTCCTGCCTGCTCCCTGTCAGCGATGGCTCTTCCCTCATTTGTGTCGCTCTTCCCCTTGGTAACCCGCTGCCAAGTGCCCGATCTGTGCTCACAGACACTGAGCCGCTGGAGCGAGTCCCGAGAAGGGCAGCGGAGCTGGGGCAGGGTCAGGAGCACAAGTTTGGTGAGGAGCGGCTGAGAGAGCTCGGGGGCTCAGCCTGAAGAAAAGGAGGCTCAGGGAAGATCTCCTCGCTCTGCACAACTCCCTGACAGGAGGGTGCAGCCAGGTGGGGGTCGGGCTCTGCTCCCAGGGAACAGGGACAGGATGAGAGAGAACGGCCTCAAGTTGTGCCAGAGAAGGTTTAAATTGGATATCACGGAAGAATTCTTCATGGAAAACACTGTCCAGCCCTCGCACAGGCTGCCCAGGGCAGTGGTGGAGTGACATCTCTGAAGGGATTTAAAAGATAGTGCAGATGTGGCACTAGGGGTCACGGTTCAGTGGCAGCTTTGGCAGTGCTGAAGGAAGGGTTGGATTCGATAATCTTGGAGGGCTTTTCCAGCTTAAACGATTCTGTGATTCTTGCTTATTATTACTGCTACTATTTCCTGCCCTGCTTCCCAGCCCTCTTTCTAGCCCTATCACAGCCTACTCACCCTTAAATCTCTCCTTAGCTCAGAAAAGGAGGTGTTTTCTCAGAGAAATAATTAGAGCTGTTCAAGAGTGTACAAGCCATGTGGAATGACGAATAGTGAGATAATTTTCCTTTTTTTTCCTCTTATAATACATTAAACATTGCCATCATGAAGACTGCAGCATTGCTTTCAACTTAGTGAATTTTTCATTAGAAACAAGATTTTTTTTTTTTTTTTTTGGTCTTACAGCCACTGGGGTTTATGTTAAAAATTATGCAGGAGCTAAGAACAGCTGCAGTTTTGCATTAGGCACTGTCAGGATGTAGTTCCACAGTTGCCTGAACGGATGCAGTGCTCCAGCTCTCCCATCCTGCCTTTCCCCATGTGCCAGCCTTGATGCTTCTGCAAACACATAGAGATGCACTTAAGAGAACTGAGACAGCCATAAATCGTTTTGTCATGGAAAATAACTTAGTTTTCAGCTGCCATAGCTTTCTGAGACAGTTTTTTGCACGACCTACTGGTGCTGGCACAAGGGAGGAAGCAGAACTGCAACATCCCCCTGATATGGATCAATTGGAAATGCTTCCTTGGAGACACAGACACGAGAGGAACACTGACTGTGCTGGAAGGTTGGTTAACCACAGCCCTAGAGGAAATCCAGAGAGGCTGAACATGCTTTTGTCATAGGCTATGATTACCATTAACCAGTAGCATTAATACTTACAATACAGTAATCTGATTTTACTCAAATTGGATTTTATGTTATAGCCAAGTCTACAGTAAGAGTAACCTATTAAATGCCTGTGTTGAATGTCACAAGGAAAGTTGTCACATATTTAGATCCATTTAGCTCAATGCATGAACTGACACAAGTATTTTCTCTGGTTTTAGAAAAGAGAATATGCCCATAATGCCACTGAAATATTTGTAGTTTTAAAATAAACAAACATATCCTTCTCTGTTAAATAAGAATCTTCTTCCCAGAGGCCGTTTGCAAGCTTCACATAATTACAGGAAATACAAAACTATATTTTGCTCACTAGTTATTGTAAGAACTGTATGGCCCTTCAGGAGATAAATTAATATGTGTCACATAGAAAATAATCCATGAGAGTTTTGTAGACCCATAGTAATTTCCAGGAAAAAGCATGAAAAATTAAGAGGCGTTAATTATGGCCTCAACAGATAACAAAGAAAACAGAGCTTGTTTACAGTTCACTTTCTCTCCCTGAAAGCAAGACAGACAAGTAGGCCAAGGAACAGATCAAAGGAAAAAACCAGAGCTTGCATCAGAAGGAGGAGAAGAGGGCCTTTAAGACGTGAGTAAATCAGTAGGAAAAATCAGCCACTGACTCAATTCAAGTGTGGCCCAAATGCTTCCTCTTCATTTACACTTTTGACTGGTTGATTAATGAAAGGAAAATCCCTTTAAGACACACATGCCCGTGTCCCGCAGGCCTGGTGTCCTTCTGTCCTTCTGTGCCCCCGCCATTCCCAGCTATGGAGGTGACCTCGTGTCGTTCACACCTTCGTTCCAAACCCTGCTCGGAGCTCAGTCCCCGCCCTGGAGGGGCTGAGAGCACCGCACACATCCATTCCCTGACACATCCCGCCAGGCTCTGGGCATTCAGGTTTTCCAGGCAACTCAACATCAGCGCCTCCTGCACATCCCACAGACCTTCACTCCCCCCAGGTCATCCGAGCTGCTGCGGGGAGTCCAACTGGACCTCTCCAATTCCTGGCAGATCCGTGCCTGCTGAGGCAGCAAGTCACTTGCTGTACACATTCCTGGGAAGTAGGTGCCTTTCCTTCAAACTTTTCCTTCCAAATGTGCTTTTCCTTCAAGCTACGTGAGCCAACGAGAGACACAGGTACTGGCACAGTGTGAGTGCAGAACCAAAGGTGAGTCTCACTGTGTGTGAGATGTAAACCAGACAACACTCCAGCAGCTACAGCAGCTTCCCAACAGAACTTTTAAAACTGCTTTTTGCTGTAAACTAGTAAATGCATAATACCATCCTAGGGATTTAAAAATTCTTAGGAAAGCAGCACACAAAAGAAATACATGTTTTTCGCTTTCTGACAAAGCAGTTGCAGCATGTCATTTTTTCAATTCTGATAGCAACCTATAGAATTAAAAAATCAGTGTATAAGCAGCTGCAATGTCTAGATTTATGTGCTTTTTCAGGTAAAATTCCACCTGTATCATTGCCTAAAGGAAATGTGTTTCTCAAACTAGAAGCATTGGACAAATAATGCCCTGTGTTAAATGTCTTCATGTGATATTTTAATTAGTGTCTCAGAAAGAAGGAAAGTCAATCGTTTTCATGTATACAACGCTAGTTATTCAGAAGGAATCATACTGCCTAGAGTCCACAGGAGGGCATTACTGCTTAAGAGATTGCAAACCAGAGACAGCTGAGCAGTCCCTTTCCAACACGACTTCCTATGTTACCATATGTTCTTAGTAAAAACTGATACAAAATAAATTAAGGAATTCTTTATATCAATTTTTGTCATTCAAGAAACATAACTTTGTCGTGGTATTTAATGGGTCCAAACTACCAAGATGGAAAAGGAATAATGAAGTTTTGGAAAAGAGCATGAAGGGCAACAGAAAAACATTATGAAGTCAAAAGTAGCTCATAAGTTATAAATATTTTATCTAAACCCTCATATAAACACAAAGTCATATCTTTTTAACTAGTTTCAACCTCTTTAATCTAGTTACATCTGTGGTTTTCATAGTCAGCAGGCATTGATTCTTTTTTTTTCAAGCAATTTAAGTATGCTTAAATTCACTTGAATTTTTAAAGAGTTTAAGTATTTTTTTAGTATAGTGCAGTGCTCTAGTTTGACCTTTCAGCAGACAGAAAACATTTTGAAGCTACAGGATTCCTTCTTGCAGACTGTTTGCTGAATAAGTTCTGCATTCACACTGAAGACTCCAATAACATCTTCTTAGCTACATACATATTTCACTCAAATTTTTCTAACTGTGCATAAGTGGGAACAGCTGGGAGTACAAGGGTTTCAACCATAACTTCCCACGTCATTCTGGGATCCACACACCCAGAGGCAAAGATTTTTATTTTCATTATTTCAGTGAGGTATTATTAGACTTTTGGAAGCCTCACTCTTACCTAAATCAACACCTCGGGCAAAGCGTAATTGTGCAGTTCATAGGGAGGCATTTTGTGTAAAAATGCAGCAGCACCTCAAGCATTCCCAGCCTGGCTCCTTGCTTTAGTTACGGGTGTGAAAACTTCTAAAAGATGTACAGCTGTCCTTGAGACAGCTCCTGCCTCTGGCAAAAGTTTCACTCTGTTTTGCTGTTTGTACTTTAATCTGCATAAACATCAAACCTGCGATCTTACTTTGGAGATTTTCATGAATTAGTACTGATCGGGAGAGGGGGTTTTGTTGAAAAAGTTCTAAAAATACTTAGAGCAACCAGATAGTCTTTTGCCTCCCTAAAGCCTGAACATGACACTCCTGAGGATAAAAATCTCTACCTTGTGTAAGTTCAGATGGGGAATAAAACACTACCCCTCTCTTGTATTTGCTCAATGCAAAGTAAGGTAACCTACAGATGAAAAGGTAACAGAATAACCCACAGGTACTATTTCTTCAGGGTGTAGTATCAAAGTTTATCTACTACACAAAATCTTCCTGGAGCCCTTTCTAAGGGGAGTTTGCTGAAGAAAGAAATACACCTTTGTGAAGGGTGAAGTGGAAAGTCATCAGAGAATTGAATTTGCATCCTTTTCTTTTGACTTAAGTTACCGTTTTTCCTTAAATCCTGCCCTCCCTCCTCTTCCCTCTGAAGTTCAATTTCTCTTTGCCTCTTTCATCTTTTCACTCGTTTTTAATAATTCATTATTTCCTTTCTTCTCTTTCCTCTTTTCACTCATTTTTAATAATTCATTATTTCCTTTCTTCTCTTTCCTAAAATTTTATATAAAAGCTGGCCATAATTTGAAGTGATGAGATGAAATTAAGGCAGCAAAATACAGTCTCAAAAGTCAAGATTCTTGTGAAAGATCAAAGAATGTACCAAAGCTGTGACAGATGTGAGAGGAGAGAACTTTCACTGTATCTTAGTCTGAGACAGACCAGGATCCTAAGTTTTGCCAAAGGAAGACCTGGAACCAGCAACAATCTTGGCCGTGCTATAATCTTTTTCATCTGCAAATTTTTCATTATGTATTTTCCAATTAAACTTAAATCTACTTGCCTTTTTTTTTTTTTTTCTCATAGCTATTCCTAGACTCCAACTCTTTCTCATTCCACAGAACCTCTGTAGGGTGGGTTTGTGGTGCTTTTGCATGACTGATGCAAAACTTTGTTTGAACACTGCAGGAAGGGTTGTGCTGTGAAACTCAGTAGGTACCTGCCTGAAATTAGCTATAAGACATCCATACTATTTAAGAAATTTTAAAATGATGTGGTGTGAAGTGATACTTTCTAGACAGAAAACAGCAATCTAGAATTCATATATTTAATTCAGAAAACCAAAAGTCTTATTACAGTTTGAAACATGCTGGAAAATTGAAACAAACTGAGATTAATTGGAAAAATATTTTGACTATTTAAGTATTTCTTAATTAACAATTAGGACACTGGAAGATGGCATACCATGAGAACAGCAGGGTTTGGTGCTCACAGTGTTGTTATAAAAAGACTCTAGAATGGGAAAAAATAAACCAGAGATACAAATTATTATATTCCCCCCAAATCTGTGAGCTATTGAAATCATTCATTTTTTGGCGGAGATGACTTTTTGTAAAAGTGAGTTTGGTAAAAATTCTAGAAAGCTTCAAAGAATTGCAGGGTTTGGAAAGTGGAATCTATTATAAAATATGAATTTATGCAGTCACACTCCTATTACAATTACTCACATATCTTATCTCTTTTTCAGTGAGAAAAGTAACTTGGCTGACCCAAAAAATTAAGATGCTAACCTTCCATCCAGGGAGTATATCCATCTCCATCTTAGCTCTATGCCAACTGAATAAGGTCCAGAAATTAGCCAACAGTTCATGGCATGACATAATTTTTAAAATTAATACGTTATTATAAGTAGCTCATTTATAGTTAAATCAGATTTTAAAACAGTTGACTTTTCATTTGAGGCATGAGCTAATTGAGAATCAAAATTGAGATCAGAATGACGAATCAAGGATATTGCAAAGCTGTCCTTTAGAGCTATGCAATATAATGGAGGGAAACCCAAACTCCAGGTAGTGAACATGAATTATTTTTGTGACAATTATTTCCAGTTAGGAAAAAAACTCAGTCACGCAGCTGTGCTTCAATTTACACATGTATACCCATGGAGAAAAAGTCACAGTGCATACTTAGCTGTTGCTAGTTTGGTCACATTAGAAGCTATTTACTGAAAATCCCTTACTGGAGTGTTGATCTCTCCACAGAACAGGAAAATGTGAGGGGAGTGTTTTTCCTCCGTCATAGCAAATTATCTTACTTTCATGGCATTAACCAGCACATCCAACACTAACACATGAGATTTCCAATTATTCCTGTTTATTTTTCTGTACGTCTTTGAAGTGCTATAAGGAACAGTACCTATTAGGAAGCAACAATCCAGGAGAGAGATTTGCGGATGTTGGTTTACAAGAAGCTCAACACAAGCCGGCAGCGTGCGTTTGCAGCCCAGAAATCCACCCTTGTCCTGGGCTGCAGCAAGCAGCAAGACCACCAGGATGATGGAGGTGGTTCTCCCTCTCTGCTCCTCTCTTGCGAGACCCCACCTGCAGTGCTGCACCCAGCTCTGGAGCTGCCCTGTAAGAAGGATGTGGATCTGTTGGAGCGGGTCCAGAGGAGGCCATCAGGGTGCTCTGAGGGCTGGAGCAGCTGAGGGAGCTGGGAGTGCTCAGCCTGACAAGGAAAGGCTCCAGGGAGACCTCAGAGCCCTTCCAGTGCCTAAAGGGGCTCCAAGAGAGCTGGAGAGGGACTTGGAACGAGGGCCTGAAATGACAGGACAAGAGGGAATGACTTTGAAGTGATAGAGGGCAGGGTCAGATGGGATTTGGGAAAAAATTCTTGACTGTGAGGGTGCTAAGTCATTGGAACAAATCACCCAGAGAAGCTGTGGCTGCTCCATCCTTGGAAGTGTCCAAGGCCAGGCTGGATGGATCTTGGAACAGCCTGGTCTAGTGGGAGGTGTCCCTGCCCATTGGAACTGGATGATCTTTAAGGTCCCATCCAACCCAAACCAGTCTGTGATTCTGTGACCCTTCAGAGATTTACAGGTCTCTGAACCAGCTCTTGGCCAATCTGCTGTTAAAGAATTCCTCCACCTGGGAAGCTGAGAAATTGTACAGGTACATCTCTACTAAATCTTGCTTTCTGAAGAAGAAATCTGCAACAGACAGAAACAGGTACTGCTGCACAGTTACGTGGGAGAAACAACTAAGCTAAAACAAAAGCATAGAGTGATCAACCATCAGCAAAGATTCCTGCTGGCCACGGAATCATTTAAGTGCCAAAGCAAAAGGTTAACTCAAAGGACTTACATGTTATTTTTCACCAACAGGTTGTTGCCAATTCAACACAAGTTATTACAAACTCAAAGTTTAAAAATCTGCCTATTATGTCGCTTCACCCATCACTTAATACTGAGCAATTTAGAAATAACAAGACCATTGACAAAAAGTAAATACAATTCTACTATCCATTAACCTTTTTTTGCAAACAGACGTTCCAGCATTTGGCTGAAAACAATACACTGGTCCCTCCTCCAGAGCCATGGTCCCACTTAGCATACATACCTTTGATATCAGAATTAAACACACCAAGAGCAGCTACACCCACAAGCCTCTGATGCTGGCTGTGATCTCATTCACAACAAGTTACAACACAATTAAATCCACATGAGGCAGCAGGTTGATACAACTGTAAAACCAGTGGATCACATGTTAAATGCTCTGGGTTTTCCACAAATGAAGGACTGCATACAGAATTATATTAGAAACAAAGGCGTGTGCAAACAAGCAACATGACCTTTGAAATTTCTAAGTAGAATCAGAACATCTTTTAATTTTATTGACTTATTTGCTTCACAAAGAGATAATGCATTTTTATGGCTTGTTCTGATGCTTATCTATCACATTACATATTCAGGTCCTGATTAACTTCCTGGGGTTACAGTACAACCAGAAGCAGAATTTCTAAAGTATTTTGGCAAAGCTTTGTTTTTATACTAATTTTGACATAATCAAACCCAGCAAGCTCTAGAAATGCTTTAGAAAAATATATTCACATTGCTTGATTGCAGCATTTTTGGTTAAAATACCAGAATTCCCAGACCACACCTAGAATAAAAAGCACTGGGTTAAACTAAAGAGAACAAAGTTTTAGGGGGAGGTGTTAAGGCAGTCTTCCTAGCAGTCAATTAGGTACTTGAATCCTAATCTAGGATTATCACAGATGGTTAAAAAACAGTCTGGACAAACACATCATGATGAGACACAAATATATGAAAAGCAGGAGGCTCATCTGGCTGATTACAGAGGCTCCCTCCACCCTACACCTATTTTATACAAATACTATAGCATGACAACCAACAATATTTTTAGATAATTAGTTCTGAACTGCACTTCAGTACAGCATCAGTATTGCTCATCCCAAAAATCCTACTGCTTTTCAAAAATCATTCTCTCAAAAAAAACTAGATAGATATACTGAAAGTTAAGTGGACCCAGGTAAAAATGCAAGAGTTTATACAGAAACTTACCAGATTGCAGGTCCTAAGAAAAGCAGTTCCTTTCCCACTTCATAAATGTTCATTCTAAATATTTAGTGAATAAGCTGAATTCTTATTTTTATAAACAAGTGACTACAAAATGTATGAACTCTTACTGAAAAAACAGTAATAAAAATTAAGCCCCTTTTCACTATGTGCTAGTGTGCCATGCTTTGCTTTTTTTTTTTATCTGTGGAGTATAAGCTAAAATATCAATTTATAATGAAACCTGATTATCTTAATTGCAATAAAGCAAATTATACACTTAATAGGATGTGCATGCTCTTTCCAAGCAGCTTATTGTATTGCCATATGAGTTAAGAAAGCAATATGCCATCTGCAGATGTTTATGTATGAAATCCTGCAGAGGGAAAACATTTGAACTAAGGAACAGATTAAATAATTGGAAATGAAATTGCATGATAAGGTGTTTGACAGGGTGGAGGGAAGCAGCACAGTGGAGGAAAATCCATCCCCATGACTACTGGTCCTTCCTCCTCCCTGCTCACTGCTGTTCGCTTTACTTGGATTCCAGAGCTTGTTTTATTCCTCAGCAGCCTTCCTACAGCCTGGCAGATTCAGTACTGTTGGAAATTGGGGATCTGTGGTTTGTTTCAGACAGAGAAGAAAGGAGAGTTTAAGTATCGCTTTAGGAAAGATGGCTTTGCTCTGGATTCTTTTGTACACAAAGAAGATGTATTTGCTGGCTCTGAGAGAAAAGGAAAATTGTTAAAGGCAGTGTGGCTATGACTTGAATTTTTCACCAGGTAAGAAGTCAGAAAATCCATAAAACTGTGGCAAAAGTTGCTGAGATATCTTTTAAAGCATTATTTTATTCTCTACCACCTATATTTAAAATTGAATGTAAATTTTTCTTCGCATTTTATCTGTGCAATACTCAGGAACTCAATAAACAATGTTTGTAATTGAAACATTTACTGGTCACCTTGGAAGGATGGGACTATTCGTCTTTAGGATGGGTAAGAAAATGCTTAGGAAAGAAAGCCTTTCTAAAACTCATTTTATCTTAGACCTTTCTTTTGCTTATGAACGTTTCAGTAATGTTTCTGCAGACAGAGGAATGAAACCTCCAGGCTAAGGGGTTTATAAGAACCTACAGTGTTAAACTCTTACTATGGCAGAGAATCTTTTCCAAAATGCATGGATTCGGGGGTTGAAGTAATTAGTTCCTTTTGTTAAACCTTTCAGTTCTGATATCAGCTGTAGTTGCAGTTCAAGGATGCTGATTCCAATAACATTTCTTTATTAGACTAAAAAATGCCAGTATGTATTACAGTATAGTTCAACGTGCTGCAGTAAATACTAGAGTAACATGGTTTTTTAATGCTATGAATACTCCAGATGTTTACCAAGACAGGTGGAATTGTTTTATTGCCAAGGAAATGTTTGAATTGCCTTGCAGAATGGTGTGTACTGAAGACTGCACTCTTTAACTCCCAGCACAAACCAAAGAGTGAAAAGAAATTACACATTTTCCTGAGAAACGGACAGTGTAGATGGAGAGTGTGCTTAAAACTGATGTAGCGAGTGAGCTGATTAGATCAGTACAGGGACTTTTCCCAAACAGAAAATGCCAAAGAAACCCTACCACCCTGAATTCTAGGGAGAGGACATTCAGAATTTGCTATCAAACTGTGTTGTGCATCCATGGAGAAATAAACAAGCATAGCAAATAGTGCATAAAACATTTCAAACTTGGCTCAGCCTCATGGCCTTTTGAGCCCCCACAGCTTCTCCTGCTCACATAAAAAGCAGGGAAGAGCAGAGTTTGTCTTTGAAGGCATCAGATCTGTGCCAGCCAGGTGAACACCACAGGCACTGCGAAGTGAAAGATCACCCTTGGGGCAAAGCAGCCAGACTTTAGATCCTCACACTTCTGAAGTGGCAGTAAATCTCATCGGGGCAGCAACTGCCACTGTTGGTGGTAAATTTGCCATTTACTGCCTCTTGTCCTTGCAGCACATGCACCCTTTGGTGTGACCAATGCAGCCAGGCAGTTAGTGCAGCTCCAGGGAGAGCTGGGTTCCAGTGCAGTCCATAAACATGGCCTGAAGGTGCTGCTGCCCAACCACAACCTCAGGCTCTGCAGGACGTGGCTGTGTCACAGTCACAGTCCCTGACCTTTCTCCTGGACTCAGTGGCAGGAGGGTTTTTGGGGGCTGGTGGGCACACAGTGGAGTACTCAGCTCTTGGTCTTGCCCTAGAGAAGTAGGGACACCTGCAAGGGACTGCAAAAGCTCTCAGAGCCACCAGACTTCAATGGCTTTTCAACAGGATTGTAGAGTTTTCCATATCATTCCCACAATATAGCTGTAACCAAGCCAGGGACATCCTTTAGGGACACTGCAGGGCTCAGTGTTAGCCCTGACCACAAATGAAGTCATTTCTGGGACATCAGGGCCACATAGAGTCACACAAATCTACAGCCACTTCCCACTCCAACATGAGTATCCTGATTGAAAAGGATATTTCAATCAGAATGAGAGTGGTAATAGACGCTCCACAGGCAAGCATGGTGTTGTTTTTTGGAGGTTTTTTTAGAATTCTAATTTGATGCACCCAAACTCAGAAGTATCAGGATAAAGTAGTCCAGGATATAACTCTGGCTGGAATATTCTTTGAGTGTCTGTGGGAAAACAACTACAGAATCATAATTCCAGTTTAACCCTGGATTTAGTGTTTGATTTTGTACAAGCAACCAAACATTTTTTTACTCCTTAGTGATTAAATAATGGCAATCATTCCTATGAAAAGGTTGACAAATCATCTACACATAAGCAGATTATTTCTAGTAGTAATAAAACATCCACCTATCCCTTCTTCTTTTTGTGTATCCTCTAACTTCCCACTGCTTCTTCATTCTCCTTTCTCCACAGGCTCTCAACACCATTACTAGGGGTGAAGAATAATCTTCTTCTGCTAGTTTTCCAATAACTTCACAAGGGAATTAAGGTGAGTTAAAGTTGAGTTTTGAAGGATATGTGTAGAGCATATATCCATTACCCATTTTTAAATTTCAAAAGTAACTCTTTTCATACTTTGCTTTTCCTTTCCCAGGTTGGAAACAACCTCTTTCTGGCCAGAAAACTGGTGAGCCTTTAAATTAAGATTAATTTTTGCACTCAGTGATAAATTCAAACCCATCAAGATATTCTGTTGAACCTAACTCTTCCCATTAATATTGGTTTTAAAACCACAGAACAGTGCTAATATCAGATTTTTTGCTTGACTCCTGTTTAAGTCAGAGCTGAAAGAGGAATAATTGTCTGTATAACTACAATGTGAGCTTTGTTTTGTTTACATTTTTCTCAGGTTAGATTTAGGAAAAAGGACATACTATCTTCAATGCAGCAACAAAACAGGAAACTCCCTGTAAGATATCCTTCATAGAGTTTTTGAATACCATTTGAGCTCAACCACACATAATTTTGATTAATTCAGGAGGATTGAGTGTATTAACTCAAGTTGCTTTGTAGTTCTAAAGAAAATATAAGTGGAATCTCTAAGCTAGCAGAGTGATGGCAGGACCCAATTCTTCTTTTCTGGTAATAAAAAAGCAATAGGTTATCCTCACTGGAATCCGTTAAACCTTGTTAAATTTTCAGTAGAGACAGATCTTAGAGTACCTTATTCTGAAAAGCAAACTTAACCCACAACTGGTAAAAGAGGATTTGTATGAAAGTGTCCATACAAGTTTAGTCAGAGCTGCTATCACAGCTACTGTTTGTACATCACAGTTATAGATCTTTAGCACAGTCAGTGCAGAACCTCAGAAAGGTGACATCAACCTCCTTCCACATAAACCCACTAACAACCATGTGCTTTTCCAGTACTGTAATTAATCATGTTAGATTTGCTCAAAACTTTAAGGACACCGACTACAATGACAGACCCACAGTACTCACTGCTTTGAAAATCTCCATGCAAAGTATATTCTAAATAATACAAGGTTTTGTCCATAGGTTGGAAGATGCTTCAGGATGGATACAGCCATTCAGTATCCCAGTGAGATCCTGTCCAACCAAACTGTCTCTAACATTAGCCTTTCTCAGTTCTTGAACTTTGACACATGCCAGCTTTCCTTCCTTGCAGAATTCTTGCTTATTACAGCTTACACATTGGTTACACTAGTGGGGCTCGTTGGAAATCTTTGCTTAATTATTATAATAAAGAGACGGAAAGAAGCTCAAAATGTTACCAACATTTTGATTGCCAACCTCTCTTTATCAGATGTCTTGATCTGTATCATGTGCATTCCTGTCACAGTTGCATACACCTTAATGGACCACTGGATATTTGGGGAAGCAATGTGTAAAATAGGCTCTTTCATACAAAGTCTATCTGTCACAGTCTCCATTTTCTCACTTGTACTCATTGCTATTGAGAGATACCAGTTAATTGTGAACCCACGTGGCTGGAAGCCCAATATTTCACATGCTTATTGGGGAATTCTCTTCATCTGGGCACTTTCCCTCATCATATCCACTCCTTTTTTAGTATTCCACCAGATAACAGATGAACCCTTCAAACACCTGTCTTTCCATAGTGATTTCTACAAGAACAAGGTTGCCTGCATCGAAGCATGGCCATCTCTTACAGAGAGACTGATTTTCACCACGAGCCTGCTGGTTTTCCAGTACTGCTTCCCGCTGGGGTTTATCTTTATCTGCTATCTCAGGATATTTGTTTGTCTTCGAAGGAGACGTGGTAAAATAGACAGGATGAGAGAGAATGAGAGCAGGCTGAGCGAAAACAAGAGGATTAATATGATGCTAGTATCCATTGTTGTGACCTTTGCAGCTTGCTGGTTGCCTCTCAATATATTCAATGTGGTTTTTGACTGGAACTACGAGGCACTAATGAGCTGCAATCATAACCTGGCATTTACAATCTGCCACCTTGTGGCCATGATCTCAACATGTATCAATCCCATCTTCTATGGCTTTCTGAACAGGAACTTTCAAAAGGATTTGATAGTATTAGCTCACCACTGCAGATGCTCAGCATCACAAGAGGAATATGAAAACATTGCCCTCTCAAACCTGCAAACGGATGCATCTAAGGGATCACTGAGGTTAAATAATCCCCATGTGGATATATAAAATAATCTAACTGCAATTTCCAGAATTCTGTATTTTGTTGCAGATGGTCTTGGCAATGTTACCACCAAGTTTAGAGGAAGTCTTTCCCATTTAGTTCAGCAAAACCAGGATTATGCTCCCATAGGCATACTCTTAACAGGTACTTTATGATAGTATTAATGCTAATAAACCAATTCCAAGAGTCCTAAAGATCAATAATAATGAATTATAAACAGTATTAACATCTTACTTTTTTAATCCACAGTTTCCAAGTCACTGGCATGCTACCTTAACTCCAACAAAAATGTTTCCATTTCAGCCACTGATGGGGATGTCCTTCCTAAATATCTGACTTCCCCCAGGTATACCCTGAACACTGTGGTATTCCTAACTTCAGCAGCCTTTCACACACTGTCTTCTGGCATTTTTGTTTTCCAACCCTACATCAATGCCCTCCCCAGTTAACCTGCAGTTTACAGGCAGTTCACACTGTAAGGAAGGCCCTTGAAATTATTCTAAAGCTCCACCACCTTCCTTTCAGACCCCTCACACAGTCTGCTCTGGTTTAGTGTTCAGCCCAGAAATTGTATTTTAACAAGAGAAAAAGCTAGAGCTGGAATTATTTTTTTTTTTATGAACACTAAAACAGGACCCATTTGATGTACTGCAAGTTCTACTCAGAATGATGTTGTTCAAGATGAAATACATGTTTAGCATTTCTCCTAAAACCATTGCATTCTCCAAACCACCAGTAAAGATCATTGCTTTCTCTCTTACCATCATCACTGGTCCTTACAACAGACCTTTTAGAATCTCCATTATAAAAAAACCACACTATGAATTCAGAGTAAATTTTGGTTTAGCTACTCTTTGAGTAGAAAATTAGATTTGCATTTTAATTTCAGCAATATTTTTCCCCACATTTCTGCACTAGCAAGAGGGCACTTGAGCAGATGTGGTCATTTCTGTCCACAGAAACACAGTCTCTGTGTTTGAAAATAGTTTCTTTTGTAACACAGTGCAAAGAAGCCTAGAGGTATAATACTGAACACAACTTTTCTTAAACTAAAACATTTTAAAAACCCCTTTCCAGTATGGCCATTAAAAAATAGCCAAACTTATTCTTCATCCATTATATAGCAACAACATAAATAATCAGTTAATACTGACCTGTTTAAATACAGTACTTAGAACACTTTAGTCCAACAACTCACCAGGCTTTCTCTTGTTCAAATTAAATATAAATAATTATTTGTACAGCTAAAGCCTCTTCTTTTTTGTCTTCTGAGTTTCAAAAATCCCTGTTTTAACACTTGTACATAAGATTTCTTGTAAAGTATTGTCTAACTTTAGCAATTTATCAATGCCTCACTTAAGCAAAAAGAATTAACATTCAAATTGCAATGAGCTCCTTGATGACTCAGCTGTGATGAAACTCAGCTTAAGGCTATAAAGTTCTCTGGGAGAGGGACCATCACTTTCCACAGCCATCCAGTTCCTAAGGGACTCCTTCAGGTCACAGTTCTCTTGTTACAGCATTAGTTCGGACAGCCTGCACCACTCTGCTGATCAGGGAAGCTCTGTCAGAAGAGCCTCACCAGCTCCTACTCAGGTTTGTTAAGTGCCCCCAATTCACACTGAGATAAAAGACCTCGGTGAAATCCCTCAGTGTCTGAGCCCACTGAAGTCCTAAGGGCAGCTCCATCACAAGAGCAAGAATGGCAGAATTAGTGACATGGTAGCCAACTATCTGAGTGATAGTTTGGATCAGCTTTGGCATAATTTAGGGTTTTTTCTAATTAAATCAAATATCATGCACTTGGAATAGATTACACAAAGCTTAACTTAAACACCTGCCTTGTGCATTATAGAAAAGAAACCAGGAGACAGATAAATACCTAAAAAAGGCCAGTGATCAGACTGTTGAGAGTATCTCAGTATTAACAACTTCCATGAACTCCAACCCGGGTCACTGGGCTGCCTTTATTGCTGATGCTCATCATCTGTTCAGCACAACAGACATTTAATCAAGTTAAAACAGTAACTTGCAGTCAATGACACTGGGGCTGTGCCTGGTCAGAGGGGCTGGTTGTGCTCTGGTGAAGGGATGGAATTGCTTCTCGCATCACTGAGACTCCTGGCTAACAAAGAGATTCACTGTCTTCATTGCATCTGGCTTAACTGAGGGCAAATCTGATCCAGGAACTTCACTTTTCTTAGAGATTCCAGTACCTGTACAGAAAGCCATCTACTCTTGTCACGAGGTCATTCACTGAACAGATCATTTTAACAAATACTGGTGTCACACCTGCTAGAGGCTGGGCTGGCAGCTGGATTTCCCTGGGTTTGAAACACAAATCTCTCTCACCGTCTTCCTCATATTTAAGTACACTGCTTACAGCTTCAGGGCCCATGCTTAAAGCATTTTACAAGCACATGACATTCACAGTTTACTCTAATTTATTAATACTAGCACAACAGTTCAGATTACTCTCATTGGCAAGTGTCTCTGACAGTGGTTAATGTTTGAATCAGGCCCAGCTGAGATTCCCGTGTGTGAACTTGGCCTAAGCGGCTCCCATCCCATCCTACAGACAAGCCCAAGGGTGCTTACTTTTACAGCAGAGGTGATTTTAGTATCATGTCCCAAGTGGTTTAAATACAGCCATGAAATGAATTCAGTTCAAATTATGTGATGCTGATGGATGGTCTCTCTACTGTCTCTCCCTAGAAGTGCTTGGGCAGTATGCATTAGGCAGGCAAAAAAAAGATCGCCATCATTTTTTATAATACCAATTGTCTACTCCTGACATCCTGATCAGAGTTAAGCACTCAATTTTTCCTTCCAGCCTGATTCTTGGTATAAGAGGGTTCTTCATTAGCAGGTGGGAGCTCTCTGAGCAATGACACTACTTCAGAATCAAAAGTGAACAATAATACTTGTGTCTTGATTTCTCCTTCTCAATTCTTTCTCACACTTTCATTTGACTCAAGTGCTGATGGATGCTCCGTTTCTGTTCTGAGCATCCAGCCATCAAGTGTCTCTCCTTACTGCTGCATTTGTAACAATCATTGTTAAGGAAACAGAGGATCCTCACTCTCCACACTCGAAGACATCGCCCTTGTTCCCTCACTGCATCCACTGCCTTCCTGTGCATCCTGATCCTTAACTTCCGAGCAAGTCAGTAGGAGTCAATTGACTCTGACAGGAATAGGAACAATGAGTAGTTGCTTGTTTTTAAAGCATGAGTATTATGCGCTCCAACATGGTGTGTGGCAGTGGTAAATGTAACTGCAATACGTAATACTGAGAGATTGCTCAAGTTAAACTGGCAAATGTTGCCCTGTCTTGGGTAATGTTGATGACTTTATTTTCCCTTGTTTTATTGGTATAGCAAGTAGAAAAAATACTAACAGCTTTTCTCAGCTGATGCAACCAGGTGGAGGACTGTGAGCTTCCTCAGGGGAGCAGCACCATGGAATTAACTACAGAAAGCTAGAGGGGGAGCCTGAACTCCCAGATGCTATTCCAGTGTACAAAGTCTTAGTTTTTAAAAATTAAAAAACTGCATCAGAGCTTTGTTTGAGTGGTTTGGTCATGCTGACCAGACCAATATGTTTATAAACATTCTTGTAAATGAACTGTGTCCTTACATGTCTGTGTATTTTATGCTGATTGGTTTCACTTTAAGCACATATAACTAGGGTTAGATGCTTGGGAACTGGCATCCACTGTGGAAATGATTCCATTGAGCAAAGAGCTCAGTTGATTATTGACTGTAATCCTGTCTGTGGACTAAGGCAGTGCCAGTGTCGTGTGTGATTTAAAGGCTTTGATTTCTCCCATTGACTGACAAATAAATATCACCCTGTGTAAAACCATCATCCTGCCCAGCTGGTAAATGGCACTGTCTGTAACTGGGATAGGACACTTCTCATTCAAATGGGGCACCAGAACACCAAGAATCACCAAAAGGTCAAAAGAAGGATCCAAAGGTCCAAGAAAGATCCAAAGCCTGCTGCAGGTCGAAGGGATGGCCATGGAGAAAACAGAGCTTGGCTCAAGGGCACAAAGGTACTTGGGAAGTGACCTGACCAGACTTCAACTGTGTGAGGGAGCTGCTGACCCAGATGAGACAAATGAGAAGGAGGAGAGGACACAAAGACTACTCTGAGAAGGGGTGAACTCCAGAGATGTCCTCACAAACCCAGAAGGGTGCAAAGTATATTCCAGAAATAGCAGTGTGCTAAGGTGGCCCCCTAAAGCATCAAGATGAGCTAAGAGAAGAGAGGGGGGGAAAAAAAAGGACACAAAGAAAAATTGAAAAGCAACAGGGTATATGACAAACAAGAGAAAAATTAAAAATTAGGAATAACCAGCTTAATAAAAGGAGACAGAAAGAAAAATTTTAAAAGCTAAGGGGTACAGGGCGCAGGAGGGAAAAAAATTAAAACAGAGACAGGAAAATAGATAAAAGTAGACCTAGAAAAGCAATTCCAAAATGAGAGAAGAATGAATCTGTAGCAAAGCTTTGAGAAACCTCACAAAGAAGGTCAGACAGGCTGCAGAACTTAGTGGAACCTCACAGACTCCATAAACAACATTGTCCTTTCAATTCTATGCTAATAAGACACTTAGAAATATTCCACAATGGCAACTGTAGAATTATCTTGTCTGCTATCTCTCATTTTTAAACAAGGTTCCTTTGGTTTCCATGCAAATGCACTGACTGATGCCTTTTGTTTCATTTCCATTTCATTTCATTTCACTTCATTTAATTTCTTTCATTTCATTTCATAGATTTCTCCATTAGTCACAGGCTATTTACATAATGTGATGGAACTGGCACCCATGTGGAGCTATTCTCTGCAGAATTCACTTCACCCTCACACCTAGTGAAGAAAACCTGTTAATTCATGTAGATGTCAGGGTTGTAACAGCTCCATGAATTAGTTCTTCCAGCCAGTAACGGCCACTAGAGTCACGAGACGCTCTGAAAGTTTGGGTTCCCTCTGAAGAGAATCTCTTCTCCCCCCTTGCCAGCTCCATTTTTAGGTTGGAGACTCCTGCAGTGTTTGGTTCCCTGGAATCAGAGCCGCAGTGCCGGAGGTGACCGGGAGAGGCACAGATTTCCCAGCACGGCTGCAGGGAGTGCTGCACAGCTCCCACCTCCACGGGATCCCAGGGCACCCTTGCATTTCCAGCACATCCAAATCTCTCCTGTCCTCAATAAGGGCCAGCAGATTTGTCTACTCACAAGTTACAAAATGACTCATTTTGGGACTACAATAATTTGGATGGTATAGATGTGTCAGACCATTGCATGCTTTAATTTCTACCTTGAAGCCACCTCAGGATCTCCCATCATTACAACTACTAAAAAACCAACCCATGACTGTAGCCTGATCATATTCCCACATTTTCTGAAGTAGCTGGCCAATGGAAGCTGTTCAATCCATGTCAGATTATTGGGTTTGGAGGTGGGAGTGGTATTTGGGTTTTGTTTGCTTTTCAGATAAGTGCAACCACAGTTTTCTTACACATAAGAGGTAAACCTAGGCAAGAATAAAAGTCAGGAATCTTTGTGTAGATTGAAAAATGAAAGGAGATCCCAGAACAATTTCTCCAGAGCCAACTGTCCCATTCTTCTGGAATTTCCTCAATAAAACTACCTAGCTACCTCCCCTTTTACATAACGACAGGAACCTAACAGCAACTATAGCCTCGCAGTCCTTACCCAGTGCCTATTGGGCAGATTCCACTGCTGCAGGAGCTCTCTTCAGCTGCAGGAATGAATGCCAGACAGCCTACATTTTGGGGAAGGGGCTTGACTCTAAAGTGGCAGTGAAGGAGCTGAATTTGACAGAGCAGAACAGAGCTCAGACAAGACCTCAGTGGAGCTCAGACCCTGGAAGATACTCAGGAAGATTCTGCAAGGAGATGGAGATGCAGTTTACAAGTTTCAGAGTAGATTGTAACAGCAGATTAAAAAATACATATATATATTTTAAAAAAAAAATATATATATATATGCCACTCCCTTACTTACTGGGAAAGAGCAGAGATAACATTTCTCACAGGATTTAGCAAGAAGATCTACACGATGCAAGGACACAGCATCAGGATTTAACAACCTATGATGCAGGTTTACCAGTCAGGACACTGAAAATCGAAGGTTTGACTTGCAGTTGGCGGGAAAAAGCAAACAAAAACCCAACCTAAACAAAAACCAAAACAACTCCAAAAAACAAAATAAAAAACCCCACAAACAAACAAACAAACAAAAAAAACCACACTAAAAAAAACCCAAAACAAAAACAACCAAAAAACAAGCAAAAAAACAAAACAAAAAGAACCCCAACCAAAAAAACACAACAAAACACCAACACACTCTGGAACTTCTACCAGCCATCATATCTAGATGAAAAAAAGTTGGTTTTGTTCACTTAGGTAATTTTTTAATTAAAAAATAACTGCTACAAAGCATTGGGAATCAAGGGTCAGATTTTGGCACCATTAAGAAAGTCACGGGATTTTTAGTAGCATAATCCCTGCACACTGAGCTACCAAATACCAGACTCATCCTTTTCCTTCGCAGAGATTTGGCAGCACTGTGCTTTCCACAGCACACCTGAGACACTCGAGAAACACTGGAACTGCAGCACATTTCCTCAAAAGACATTTTCCACCTTTTTCACCTCTGCAGAGGTGAGGCACACATCAGCCACGGAAGTTTTCCTCCCCATATGGCCTCACCACTTCCACCAACAGGTTTAGCAGCATCCACATCCACGTTCTCAGCCTGGCTGCACCCACAGCCCTGGGGCTGGGTCAGCACAGCCACATCAGCTGGAAGTTTGGGTCAACATCCTTGTGATCTCCAGCTGATTTGAACCTTCCAAGGGAAATCAGTGTACTGCCAATGTGATTAGCCAACTTTTCCCATGCATGGATTTTGCTCTTTATATACTTCCAAAACGTGAAGTTTATGGATATCACAGAGAATACACGTTTGCAGATCAGCTTCCTCATTTCACATGTAACAAAAGTCAGGACAAACTCAGCTCTAGGTCTCTGCCCAGGTTTATTTATTCTGCTTTGACTCCCAGCAGTGCCTGTGAGGACCAGCAATCCCTTTCTGCATGTTCCTGGAGTACCTGCACCAGCCCCGTGTCAGCTCTTCTTCCCAAGCAACCCAGACCTCTGCTGGCCAGATTACCACACCTTACACCAACACTCCTATAGACAGTGTTCAGACACTGCATTATCAATGAATTTATGCAGCTACATTTAGACAAAACCCTAAGAGAATCCAGACCAGCTTTGTGCATGAGCTGCCCGAGCTGTCTGCTGAGTTCCACATCATGCTCATTATTCTGTGAGTAAATCTGAAATTTCCATGTATTTTTCACATAGTGGCCTCAATATAAATAGGAAGAGCCTGAATTTATGAAACAATCAGATTTTTTCTTGGCTCAGTTTTGAAAAGAAGGAAGAAAAATAACCAAAAGCCTCTCCCCATCTCACTCTTTTATTGTATTGACATTTTGTCTTGTTATCCCTGGAGCCTCAGTCACAAGGCTTGGTGGAATTGCTTCAGTCCATAATAATTACTTGTCCACATCATAAACCCATTATGGCACAATCTGTCATTATTGGCATATATTGTCCTTACTGTCGTTATCTGCCATCCTTGTTTGGCCAAGGCAGCAGCTGTGGTGGTCACACCTGTACTACAGGCTGGGTTGGGCAGCTTAGACAACACAGCAAGTACCTGCACAAGGCATATCTTTACATGGGAGAAATATTCACTTTTTTGAAAAAGAAGCAAATCAACAAAAATTTGAGTGGTTATTTTATTGCCATATTTTCCTGTTAGTCTTTTATGGGTACAAACTATTTTTGTGTTGCAGAAAATGAAGGCAGAATTATGCCCAGATTGTATCTAATTAATTTTTCATACTAAAAACCTTCTTGTTGCCAGATGGCTGATATGTGACCATTTAGAAACCACAAGGTACCAGTCAGAAAACAGACAAAGCCCTCAGCTTTGTTCACTGAGTCACTTTTTTACCTATAGCTAGACAAATTGTACTATACACCTTTGAACAGGGAAGTCATTTAACAGAAGCACAAATCTTTACAATTTTAGTGAATCTCTCTAGACTTCAGAATCACTCTTTCTCATTCAAAACCATCGCTCTCCAGGGTAAAATACAGGAGGGACAGAGTATTAACCTTAAAGTTATCTTTCACTATGTCAAAAGATCTTTTGTGTCATCATCATCATCTAACCTGGGGCCCTTGAGAAAGAAGCACATGGAAACCAAGAGCCTGGGTCTGCTGTGGCTCCTTCTGTCACCTCCAAGGCACAGTGTTTTGGCAAAGGAAGAGCATCCCCACCAGGACAGCTGAGCAAGGGACAGAGAGTGCTGTCAGATCCAGCACAACCAGAGTCCAGTCCCAGGTTTTCAGTGCCTGTGCAGAGAGGAGCAAAGCCCCATCTCCCTCTCACAGGTGAAGCCTGGGCTTGCACCAACAGGGCAAAGGCACTTCTGTCCTGTGTGCCAGCTACCCACTGGCTGACATTGGACAGAATGTCACACAGAAAGGAAAAAAGGGCTCTGTAATTAAGGTCCTTCTGTTGTTCGACTCGGGGGTTTTATTAAAAGGGAAAAAGCATAGAGAGCAGCTAATCAGCTGCTCTTAACAACTGAAGGTCTGGAGATTGATTTTTCAAGTGATTAGTGGTGCAAATACATTTTCACAACTCAAAATCTTTGCATTTTTATCCAACAGCTATTTTCATTAACCAAGGAAGGATCAGAGAGGGACAGCTAACAGCCAACACCAGTCTCAAATACTAATAGTTTTATTAGCACAGCACACAGATTTAAAAACCTGTATTGCACCTCTGTTCCCATAATCCCAGGAGCTCCACAGGTGCAGCTTAATTAGAAGCAAAAGCTGTTGCTGTACCTTTGCACATTTGATTCTTTCACCACAAGACATCACTTGCTGGACAAAACCCCTCCCAGCTTGGCCCAAGCTGTTCCCTGTCCCCAGCAGCATTTAGCACCATCACCCCTCTGCTTGAGTTCGAAGCTCTAATGACAGCAGCTGCCAGCAGCCCGTGGGCTGGGATAGGAATGGGAATGGCTCAGAGACAGGTGATGCACCCTGAAGGGAGCTAACAGTGAGCAGGGTGGCACCAGACAGGTCAGACAGCCTCGGAGCCTGCCGTGCTCCTCCCTGTCTGTGCTGCTCCCTCGAGGTGTCCAGCACTCACAGCTGACATTGCTGGGATTGGGAGCACTCACCAAATACACCCCCAGGTAAACACAAGCCACAAAAACTGCACTCAGAGAACCTGCTGTCTAGATTAATAACTAGATTTAATTTAAACCTCCAAAAAGGAAAATTTTAATAAAATCATCACTTGCCTATCACTCGCTGCCTAATTTTCTGCAGGTGAAAGTCACACAGGGCTCACCAGTTTCTCTTGAAGAGAAACCCACTGCCTAATGTAGGGATCTCACAAAATCCCACATGCCCCAACCTTCACTTCCCAGCCTATGGCACGGGCAGCAGAAGCAAGCACTGGCAACAGCTGTGGGACAGCCTTCTGGACCCCAAATGACACCAGACTTTGGTGCAATGCATCCAGTCAGGGATGTTCCTCCTCTCCCTTATGGAGATTTAAAGCCATAAAGTATACATGAATACTTACAGAACCTAAATGTTGACACTTCGTGCTTACACAGGCTCCCAGACAATCTCACTGCAGCTCTCAGTGGAGTTAATTTGTGGACTGTGGGCCCATGGTGTTATCAAGATATGAGAAGGAATGCATTACATAAATATATATTCATCACAGGGAAGAGAACAGCCAAAACCAGTTTTCAGTTTTGCTTCTGCACTCAGACATGCTTTGTAGATGTTTTCCTTCAGCAAATGACTCAATCCATCACAATTAAAGTAACACAATATAATCTTTTCTATGATTTAATTGCTCCCCTTCTGCCAAATATTCAAGTTCAAAATACATTCAAAGCAATATTTAAAATAGGAAGATTATTTTCAGAATTAGCACAAATCTCCTAATGGGCTCAGAATTACATGCTGGGAGTCTTGCAACGCATTGGGTTTTGGTACTTAATTTTAAATTATTTCCAAGGTATGCCAGCATGCATCCGAGCTATTTCCCAAGGAACTCTAATGGACTTGGGTATTCAAATCCCTCAGAAGATCAATCTTCTTTCCCGTGTGCTGCTGCAAACACTCTTCCCCTCAAATGTTTGGGGCAGAGCTGCTCCTCTTGGACCCAGGACAGTGTCCATAGCCCATGGGAGGACCAAGCCCTGCATCCTCACCAGGCACCAGCCCACAGCATCTGCACCTCAGATACTTACACAGGTCAGGAGCAAAGCCATGGGGAAGGTCATAGACGAGGTCAGAATGAGAGATGCATGGAAAGACACCAAGGAGAAACCCAGACAGTGTCCAAGGTTTTGGAAAAGACTCAGGGAGAGGCAAGGACCGGCTGCAAAACCAGGCCACATTCCCCAGCAACTCTGCTTGGGCAGATTTGACCTGACAACTTAAAAGCTTTCACTTGTGGTGCCATAAGCTTGCCCCAGGTAAAGCACACGTACAGATATGTTTGTTAGTCAACAAACCATAACTGTGCTCAGAGCTTTGCCCCTCTCCTGCAACCACAAGCAAGTGGAGAAGAGCGATTCAACATCACCACAATTAATGAACGCAATCTCTCCTGTCCTTTCCTCCTGACTTCCATCTCCTGGCTTTGTTTTCCACTCCTTTCCCTTGTACCTGCTGAATGTTGGATTTAATGTCCAGGCTCTGCCATGGAGAACTGCCAGTGCTGAAACTTCTTAGGTGAAGGACTGGGGACTTGTCAGGCTGCTGGGGCTGCAGCTCCTGGTCAGTGATGCCACACACCCAGACACGGTCCTGGCCAGGGGAGCTGACAGAGCAGGAGCTCTGTCCCACCCAGCAGCCACCAGGCAGAAATCAAAGCTTTTGTTTCTTCCTTTGGCTGCAAACCGTGGCAGCGAGGCACCCATTAGGGGAAGGAGAATTACAGGGAGAACTGCACTCACCAGCTGTCTGTGGAGTTGCTTATAAAAAAAAAAACCAAAAAACAAAAAACAAACCAACCAACCAACCAACCAACCGACCAAAAAAAAAAACCAAAACAAACAAACAAACAAAAAAACCAACAAAATCCAAACAAAAACAAAAACCCAAACCAACCAATCAAAAAAAACCCAAACAAAAAACCCAAAAAATAAAACCAAACCAAACCAAACCAAAAAAACCCCTCTGCTATGACCTGGATTTTAGAGCTAAAATTCCCTGTACTATTTCAGTGGCTTGGTCACAGCCGAGACTGTGCTGAGGTACCTGAGCTCTGTGAGCAGCACAGGGAGCTGGTGCCATCTGCCGTTCTGGCAGCCACAGGCACACCAGGAGCAGCAGCACAAAAGAGAAAGACTTGACTAATTCATGTCTGACATAATTGAAAATGCTTCAGATGCCTGAGGGTCTCCTGTGGCAATTTAGGGATAAACGAGGTTTTAGGCAAAATTTATTTACATGGGAAATATCACAAGCAAATCCTTGCTGACACAGTCCTTGATGTTGCATGAAATTAGCCACAATGCCCTTCCAGAAGCAAAAAATGAGATAGAAACAGAGGTAGACACTTACTTTTAGGGTGACATTACTTTTAGCTTTAGCTTAGTTAGTTACTTTTAGCTCCTCAGCCAGGAATTTAACTACTGCAGCTCAAAAATCCAGCAGTCCCAAGGAGAAGAGCACCAAGCTCTTTTCCTAAAAATTATCTCCTATTTAGGACAAACAAAACCATCTCCATATATGAAACTAGAGAGAAACCCAGCCTGCTCTGATCCAGCTCCTCCACTGAAGGCACTTGCAGAGGCTCACAGTCCCCGTCTGGAAAACTGCCTTTCCCAGATGCCCAGTTTGCCCCCAGACCTGACAGACAGCAGCTCTCAAGACACTGGTGTGAGCTTCACAAGGGGTATTATTTTGCTGGTCCCAATTCAGCTGCTTTGTATGAGAATCATTTCCACTGTCTTTCCGGAGGGTTATTTATACTGACAATTGGGCTCTGCCTTAAGCACTTAAGCCTGCTGTCTAGCCAGAAAATGGGCTTCCTACCAACTTCCATGCCTCTTCCACCACCTACCAGTCCTGAAATGCTGCTAAAACGTGCTGTGCCGTACACAGAAGTCAGGAGGAATATTTCTGCCAGAGCACAGGCAATATAACTTTTAAATGTCCTTGTTTATCTTCACTAAAACCCGCAAACTTGAGGGCCAGAGGTGCTCGTGTGTCCATCCAGAGAGCTGCAGCTGTTAGGGTGGCATCCTGAGCACGCAGAGGGAGCTCCTGCCAGAGCTAAAAACAGCGTGCGCAGGCGGTGCCGGAGATCCGCGCTCTGCACATGTCCTGACCATCCCTGGCCGAGGCAGCCGAGGGGAAAAGTCTCTACTTGGAGCCATTTTCTCTGCCTCAGCCATTTAACTCCATCTGCTAAGCACCAAGGGGAAAACCCAACTGCAGGAACCACGGTCACAACGGGAAATGGAATGAGAGGTCATGGCGAGTGCAATCCTGTCTGCTTGAGCCAGTAGGTTGCTTAGGGAAGGGCCAGGATTAAAGATTCCTCTCTGGAAGTATCTCAGCTACAAAACCTAGACCCACACCCACAGGGAGAATCTCACATAAAACTCTGACATGTTTTGCTGAGCTGTAGCTTGATGCAGCCTGCAGAAGACCCAGCTGGGGGCACATCAGTAGAGTCTCTGTAGATATCAGGGCAAGTGTCCTACTCAGGGCTGGCAAGCACCCAACAATGTTCACCACTCCTCAAATTGCCTATAGACAAGTCTGTATAGCCCAGACTGGCACAGGTTTAAATTACAGTTGAAAAAACATTAGATATGTCAAAATACCTGAAATTAAACCCCGGGGAATGCTTCCAGAAAGCAGCACTAAGAGAGCTGTAGGAGCACCCAATAAAGGGGTGCCTTGAGGCAGCATCCAGTAATGTCTTTATTGCAACATTCTGAGAGAACTTT
The DNA here is from genome assembly GCA_013397795.1 of Orthonyx spaldingii. NCBI lineage: Eukaryota > Metazoa > Chordata > Aves > Passeriformes > Orthonychidae > Orthonyx > Orthonyx spaldingii. The sequence continues at coordinate 39,992 of VZTJ01003773.1, read as the reverse complement.
AATTTGAGCCAAGCCAGTCTCCCCACTAAAATATTGCTCCTGGGATGCAGCATGTGGAGAGCAAGAAGGCAGCTCTGCTAAATTGCTTTCAGAAGTTAATACTGACAGATAACTGTCAGGATATTTGCCAGCAATGCCACTTCTGCTATGTAGTAACAAAGTTCCGAATTGCTCCTGCTCATCTGCAGTCCTTTTTCCACCACACTTGCTCAATCCCCTTGAAGCCTACAAATATGCACCAGCATAATTTAGAAGAGTGTTTGGCTAATGTGGTCAGAGATAACCTGAATTTACAAGATGCCCATGATAAGCACCTAGGCTAAAACCACTGATCTGTTTGGCTCACTGAGAACATCAGATCTTAAATGGAACAACAATGTCAGGAGAAAGGTCAAACGTGTCCCTGTTGTCCAAACACAGCCCTCACATGAACCTGCATTGCTCCTCTGAAGCCAGAGGAACTGTACCAACCCAAATTTGGTGTTGGAGCCCTCTTAAAGCTGGAGGCAGCCCAACCACTGCTGGTCTCGGACTTGGTTCAGTTTAATCAGTCAGACTTGGCTGAGTCTACTGGTGAGTCCAGTTTCAGACAGGTTTGGCAAAGTGTAACCAGCCAAACTTGACAGAGCCTGCCGGAGTTTCCACCCACGTGGAGTCCCCGGTGTGGGAGGGCAGGAGGGGAGGTTGGCGAGGCTCCCAGGACCCACTGACAGCCCCTCCACCGCCTGGGGACATCAGGCAGGCTGTGACATCCTCTGGCAATGACACTTCCGTGTGACTGGAACCTCCCAGGGCCTCTCCTCTGCTCACAAATGGCAATGTTCAACCTGCAGCTGTGCTCTCTGCCCTTGCCTGAGGCTCTCCTGGAGGAAGAGCCCTGGCTGTGGCCAGCAATGGGCACCCCACCCTCACCCAGCCCCGCAGGTGGGTGCAGAAGCTGTCCTGGCACAGCCCTGCTCTGCATCCTCCCTTCCAGTAGCCAGCCCCAGCCAGCCTGTGACTGCCACAGCCACCCTGGCAACACTTGGGGAAACACCTGCTGGGACCTGCCAGCCTACCTGGAGCTCCTCTCTCCCAAAATTCACAGCCCTGCCAAGCTCCCTCCCTATCCCAAACTCCCCTGTGACACAAAATCCCGCTTATGCCCAGTTTCTTCTTGCAAGAGCGGAAAGCTGTGCTGGGTTTCATCAGGAAGTGAGACGTTTCTGCCTGAACTCTGAATACAACAGTTAGAATTCATTCCATTTTTACTGTCAAAACTACCCGAGACACCAACTTGCCACTGAAGATACCCAGTTTCTCCACAGGGCAGTTCCCTTCATCTTCACAAGATTTTTTGTTACCTGCACTCCTCATTCAGAAATCTCTCTGGAGGTAAATAAATTTTTCATTAAAAATCCCTACTCATCCCTACTCAGAATTTGATGTATAAATTGAAATGTCACTTCAGGGGCCCTTGACAAAGCACTTCAGGAAGAAGGGCCCCAGCATCTGTGGCCTTTGCACCAGCTGCTTTTCCATTTTGGGAAGGGTTTAAGATGGCTGGAATAGCCAGTCTCTTCCCACCACCCCTGCACTCAAAAAGCATCAAAAGTTCATCTGAGAATTACGCCCGAAGAGGTGAAAAATAGTTTAAATTCCTCCGGCTTGATTGTCTAGTGCAGGGATCCAAATAAATCCTGTTGTTTTGTGGCAGAATTTCTTGTCCAGAGGGAGGGGAGAGTATCCCTACACCATGGCCCGTGCTGGAGGGCAGGATGCATCCCATCCTTGAGCCCAAATGGTCTTGACACAATTTGCAGTGAGACAAAAAATGCTACAGCCATGAATAACAGTGCCAGGAGAGATGCTTTAGCCAAAAGTAATTTACACCTTTCCACACAGCTTCTGGGACTCAGTATGAGTGAAGCAGGAAAGCAGGAAGGGAAATATTTAAGAGCTCGTGCTTGCAGGAAAGCAAACTGCAAGTCATATTTTCAAACTGGGAATCTGGAGAATCCCACAAAAGGTAACTAATTATCCAGCACCTCCCACTGCTGGGCAGGGTTCTGCAAAGCAGCTGGGTTATTTCCATGGCCACAAAACTGATGAAAGCTGACCAAGCCAAGGCTGAACAGTTTAACCCCAGTGCAGCTCTCAGCCATGGAAGGGCCCTGCTGTGGTGGCAGACAAGAACCAATTTGCTTATGGACACTTGCAGAGCTTTGCTTGGGGATCCTTCCCTTTGTGCAGCCACACAAAGCAATTCCTCCAGGGTTTGGGAGCACAGGAACCCCCACTACCCCTGCTGCAGCAACACCGGCACGGACACAACTCTCCACTCCAGAAACGCCCTCACTGCTGCTCCCTCCCCAGGTGACTCCCCACTGGATAGAGCACCTTGTGTGAAATGTAAGAGTGCAATGGCACTGCTCCTGTGCCATCACCAGGACATCACTCCAGCTCCCACGAGCTGTACACAGCTCTTCTACCAGGTCTGGAGGGTGGTTGCATGAGGCTGTTCAAGCCAGCTAGACACACGCTGGCTCCACCAAGATATCTCCCTGCATTCCTCAGCATCTGGGAAGAAGCTCAGGTTTTCTTTATATCCCAAGTGAATAGGACATTCTTTACATTCCAGATCTGTATGAGAGTCCTGCTTCTAATGAAGTTTTTCTACACTTCTCTTTCAATGTAGAGAGCCACAATCGACCTGAGCTGGCATCTTTCCAGCACTCAGGGCTATTAGCATTTCAAATTATAAGCAGTTACGGATCTGGCCACTGTTGTATCTCACAACACTGGACCTGTTTTGTTCCAGCTAATGGTGTCACTCTGTTGACTTTCAAACAGACTGGAGGGAATAAATTGCTGCAGTTTATTCCCATACAGCTGACATTCCCACAATGCCATCACTCACGAGCAGGGATCTGAACATTAGAAATGTAACCCACCACCCCAGACAGCCTCCAGACCTCAGAGGGGAGCTGCTGCAGAGAAGACTTTCCACTTCAAGACTCAGCACTGACACAAACTGCTGGCAGCAAGAGCCCCAAAACCAAACTGATGGCTTATAGAGGTAAGCGGCACTTTAATTTCTATCACACTAATCATGTTCTTGGGATGTTTGAGGCTTTTCAGAGGTGGGGAGGAGAGGCAGGGGTATGATTTTCCTTTTCAGAGAGGAGCATTCCCCTTGCTGGCACACCAAGCTCTGCTCTTACCCTTCGGCTCATCAAGGGTGGTCATTTGAGCATCCTGGCAAACCAGGAGCTCCGAACCCGCAGCATCCTTGGCTCAGTCCTGCTGCCTGCATGAGCATCTCTCACCCTTGCACCCAGGAAGCCCAGGAAGACTGTGCTTTTCAAAGCAAGAGAGGATTCCACTGCCAGCCAGGGCATCCCAGCTCCACAGCACGGGTACAAGGGTGAAGCCATGATGAGCTCTGCCCCCCTGAATGTCTCACTTCATTTGTGAGGTGCTCTGCAAGCAGCCAATCCACCACTGCTTCATTTAGAATCCTGGGCTGAGAGAAGATGAAACGGTCCCCAGAACACTCAGCTGTGATGTGGGCTGGCTTGTGCAGAGCATCCACTGGGATCCACAGCCTCTTCCTAAGCATGGCTCATGGGCAGGAGAAAGAGAAAAGGGATAGAGGTGCTACAGGGAAGAAAGAGGCCAGAAAATATAATACAGCTTCTCAGTGGGTGTCTTTTCACAGCACTGAGAACTGCAGGTGATGGAGGTAACCAGAACCACAGCTGTGGGATTTGGATTTATCTTTCACCCTGTGCCCCACCTTGCAGCAGCACAGGCTGCTCTGATTCTCTAACAGCACAGCATTTACAGCCACAGAGGTTCCCTGGCCAGCACTGTGCCACCAGGACACGCCACTGGCTGTTCCTGTGCAGCAGCCAAGGAGGAAGGACAGCCTGTCTGTGCCTCTGCAACAGGGCAGCAGCAGAGGGCTTGCTCAGGATGGGCAGAGCTGGGCAGTGCCCTCCTCTCCCACCCCAGCAGGGCAGGACCCACAGCCCAGGCCCTAAGGCACGATGAACCCTGGCCCATCATCTGTAGGCTTAATCCAGAGGGCTATGAGAATGGCCAAGTGTGGATGGGAGTGTGGAGCCTCCCAGCTCCAAATGACAAAACAGTGGAGGAACAAGTGTTTCCTCAGCAGACCAGGGAGCAAGGCAAACCTGAGGCCAGGACCTGCCTCTTGAAAGGAATTTTATTCCCTTTGTTGCCTGAGTATCTTCTCTTTCATGTTTTGCTTTTCAGTTGCATTAATTAGCAGGTTTTGGGTATCCAAGAGCTCTGTCCATAACACTGTTACCTCCTAGAGAAATTCCTCGCTATTGTTGCAAAAGGTGGCAAGAAAATGCCGTGGGTGTGTCTTCAGTGCCTGAGAGAGGAACTTTGTCCACTTACCAAAATACTATTAACAAGAACTGTAATTCACCTCTACCTCTGCTGCTAATTTAACCTATAACATTTTAAATGTATTTACTGACCAGCTCTCCAAGCAGATTTTTTATTTTTGGCAGGGAGGGCAGGCAGACACAAAGCCCTGGCTCTCCTGTGCCTTGCAGTGCACACGTGCCTCTCTATTGCCATTTCCTAATTTCCAAAGGCTGCAGAGGGCAGGGGACAGCCCTTTGCTGGGTGCCAGGGCTGCTGCAGGCTCTGGCTGCAGCACAAGTTGGAGTTCAAAGCCATCCTGACATGGCTGTACTTGTGACAACTTTCCAGTGCAGCTGGGTACACATTAAATAAGGCGTTTTTGGTTTTGAGAGACTTTTCAGAAATTAAGCAATACCAGTTACTTGAGGGACACTTCAGCTGAAGTTTGGCACGTGCTACCTCTGCTACTCTCCAGAAGACAGAAAATGAAAGCCCTGCTGTATTTCTAAGGGTGTTCTACCCAGGAAGTTTGTCTTTGCCAAAAAGAAGGCAATCCAAGCACACACTGAGATCACTGCCAAGATGTGCTCTTGGCAATTAGCATGATGTCTAGTAAATCAACTTTTCACTGTAGAACACCTTTTCACAAGAGGGGAACACAGGGAGTATGACCAGAAAACCTTTTCACCAGCTGCAAACTGAGACAGGTATATATTAGCAATGTAATGGATTACAGGGTGAGAGAAATAGAAAAGTCATGCCTCACTTTTCTAAAGAAATGGCATTAAAATCTAAGAGTTTGGGCACTGCATGTCTATGGTTACAAATTTGCAGCTCTGATTCATAATGAGTCAAGTGCAAGCTAAAATCAGACCTGGCTTTCTCACGGCCTTTGGGTGGAAATGAACGTATTTGCTTTAGTGATGCCCTCGGGTTGCTCAACAGGCCCAGAGTTTTGTGTGACACCAGCTGCTTCCATATCAAATGCTGTCCACGGAGTTAAAATTAGCCTGATCCTATTTCTGAGGGGGAGTTTGGCTGTGCAGCCACTGCCTGTCTGCACATGGGCTCCTGGCTCCGAGTTACTGCCTGGCAGCAGCCGGGCACACGGGAGTCTGTGGGAGCCCAAATGCCACAGCATCCACTGAAACCAACCTTTCCTCCTCCTTGGATACGGGGTATGGCACATGGCACTGCCACAGGAGGTGCTTGGGAGAGCTTGGATGGTACAGCCTTGATGCTTGCTGGGCACAGACAAATACCCATTAGAACTTATTTTTCATTCAAGAAACATCAGTGCGAGTTATTTAATTTTATGCTGTGCTTTCTGCCAGCTCAATTTTCTGTGAAATGGCTTGGGGTTTGTAAAATGATTTCCCTATAAAAAGCTTCCTTTGACTGTACAGTGACAGGTTAATTTAGGCAATTTGAACAATGATGATTTGGGGAATTGGCACCCTTAACTGCTTCATAGTTTACACCTTAGTTCTACACACAGACCTCCAAACAACAGTGCTTAGCAATATTCTGATTATTTGCACTTATTAAAGTGCATGATTTATGCTCTGTGTAAAAGCTTCCAGACTGAATAGTGGTTTTTTACCACATTTTACAGTGCAACAGGTAGGTCCCTGCTTTGAGGTTTGTGGTGACACTGCAGCACATGCCCCAGGCTGACAGTGCTCTAGCCACTTTTCTTCTTCCTGACTTGGTTATATGGTGCATTCTGACTCCCAGAATTTTGGATAATTACCATGAGCCCTGCTGTTGAATCAGAGCTCTTGGTGTAGACTCAAATTCTTTTAGATGCTGAAGCTGCTCCAGCTTCTTTGGTGAAGAAATCAGGGATAGGACCTGAACCAGATGTAGAACTGAGAACAAGTACTTCAGAGACCCCAGCTCTGCCCCACTGCACAATAGCCCTCCAGCCTCTGCAAAGCCCATGCAAGGGAAAAATGATGGGAAATGCCCTCCTGGTGTTGGCATCACGGCCAGCTGCACCCCCTGCTTCCTCTCTGCCACCCTCACACCACAGACTAACAGCCTGCTCTAGCATCGTTTGAAAGGTACTTGAGATTACTCTGCTGCTCAGGTGGCAGCAGAGCGAAGAGCTTTGCCCCAGCTTGGGCAGGAGCTGGCCAGGACCCCATCCTTTGGATGCTCTCCTTCCCACTCCCAGGCTGCCCAGCTCACAGCACTGCACACGTGGCATGGAGAGAGCCAGGTTAACACATCTCTGATGCCCAGCAGTTGCTCCTGTGGTTCACATGCTCCCCACAAACCCCTCCAGCTCCTGGGGGAACCCCAGCACTGGTGTGTGCCTCTGGGAAGGCACTTCTGGCCAGATCCTTGCAACACCACCGTGGGGACACGGGCACAGCCCTCTCAGCAGCCCAGACAGACACTTCTCTGACCAGTGAGCTAAAAACATCTCCTGGCATGTCAGGGAAACCAGAGACAGGAGAGCTTTAAATAGCACTCCCCAGAGCAAACGGACTCCAGGGGGTTCCTGGGCTCTTGCTGAGTTGTGCGTGTTCAGATCTCACCCACTGACTTCGCTCCACTCGTGGCAGTGTTGGCACTGCCTGTCTCAGGTGGTGAGAGGTGCTGGTGGAGCTGAACCAGGACAAGACCTTTAGGCCAGAATTCACTGATGGCACAGATGTGAGGTGATGGGTAACTGGAGGATTGTGTTCCTGTTTTTGTTCCCGTGCATAGCTCCCCTGCCTGGGGCACAGGATGGGACAGGCTCCCCTGGAGCACGGCTGTCACTCACCTGCCCCTGCACTGCAGCCTCTGCATCGTGCAGCAGCAGCAGAAGCAGCTCAGGGGCCTCACTGGGACAAGAGAGCTGGCATTCCAGCAGGCTCGGGAGCTCTGGTTCACCTCTGGATCTGCCAGCGTGGATGATTTCAGGTTTAGATGGCAGAAACATCAGAGCACCAGTCAGTAACCACTTGAGGCACACCTGTGTGACAGGAGATGACAGAAGCTACACCAGGCATGTGCTGCTTTGCATAGCACTTCAGAGAAAAATGTTATGTAGGCTCTGCAAAAGCTACCCTGGATTCCTATTTGCTTCTGAGTGCAACGTAGCTGCTGCTGTCAGTCTAGAGACATCCCATTTGAATGTGTTCCCATCTGAGGATATACTTTCCTTTTATTCCTATGCAAATGAAATCAGCTAAGTAAAATCAGGAGGTTTGGGGACAGAAAAGGCTCTTTCTCCAGTTTGGTAATTACTACTATAGCAAAGACATCCTGTGCTACAGGATGCTGTAGCAGTTGCAATTCCTGCAGTGCTGTTCACAAAAATTCCTTCTTCCTGAAGGAGGGACACACGTAACAGGTGTGGTACAGGGCCAGTGGAGATCAGAATTCTGTGTTCCACAGAAAATGCAGACGTAAGGGTACAGCCAGGGCAGCAGAGTCATCCTTGGGGATCCGGATAGCAAAGCCATGAGTCACACACAGTTACAGGCACCGATCACACAATTCCCGTCTCCTGAGCCTGCTGGAATGAGAGCCACCTCCTTGGAAGGTGTGCCCCACATGCAGCCTGGGGCTGGACAGGCTGCTCGCCCTCCTCTTTGGCCCTGTTAACTTAATCCTGCCTGTGACGTGCAGCAGAGTCATCGCTGGGCCGTGGTGGGGAGGTCAGCTCCCTCGCTGGCTGAACAGTGCACTGGCACATTTTCTACCCTAAAAAAAGAGACCGTGAGTTTTTCTATTATGCCTGAGGCTCTGCTTCATTGTTACCTGCAGGCATCCGTGTGGGAATGGGAATGGGAATAACACCCTCCAGCAGTCTGCAGTGAAAGGGAGATCCGGGATGGGATTCATCCCCTCCTCAGGAGTCGTGCAGCAGGAGGAGCCGCTGGCTCCCGGCTCGGGGCGGCTGCGAGGAGGGAACGGGGGCCTCGGATGGCTCACGGCTGTACCTGGGCAGAGCAGCCCAGCCCTGCTCCACTGCACCAGCTCAGCGTCAACACAGAGTTCTTAGGAAGCAGGAATCCTGGAGACTGTGGGTGCTCCCTCTCAGCTTTCAGGCAAGAATTGAGTCTAGCTTTGTTACAGCATCCCAAGTGCAGAAACAGCATTTACAGGTTATTGAAACAACATCCTTTCCATGGCACTGAATGGTCCTTAGGATTCAAATAAGGGACCCTCAGCATGCACCAAACACAGCCTCTGGGATGTGCCTGTGCCCTGTGAATGCCAAAGATACAGCACAGAGCAGCAGGCAGGTGCCACAGGACCCCCAGGGACTCCCCAGATGCTGCTGCCTTTGCTCACACCTGCATGAACTCTGCAGGTCATAGCCACAGGCACCAGAGCCCTCATGCCCTGCACATCCCAGAGCCTGCAGGCTTCACATGTCAGGCAGTCTGGGCTCAAAATCCTTCTACAGCTCTGTAATGCTCTGGCATGCAAAGAAGTGGGGCAGGCTTGGGGGGTTTTTTATAGGAAAGAAAGGAAGCAAGTTTCCAGGATTTCTGTTTGACACGAATATACTTTAACAAGTATGGAACCCCATGATTTCCAGTGGAAGCTTAGCATCTCTTAAAATAATCTCTAGGCATCTTTTAATGTCGGTGCTTAAAAGGGGATTTAGTCACTTGGTTCTAGGAACTCCAGTTTGACTCAAGTGTCCAGTATCTGTCAGCAGTTCAGCTGTTGTCCAAATAAGGGGAGGGAAAGCCAGGATTTTCCAGCCCTGAGAAACAGCTGTGCTCAGAAGAGGCATGTAATATGAGGGATAGAATTAATTCCCCCTCGGCCATGGTGCGTGAGCCGCTCCTAGCCGCTGGATGCAGGGCCCGTCCCTCCCAGTGTGTCCCATAGGGCTGTGGGGCCATGGGGAGCCCTCGCTAGGCGGCCCCTGAGCCCCGCAGGGACCCTGCTCTCCCCCCAGGGACCTTCCAGGCACCAAAAGGGGATTTGAAGGGACAGAGGCCCCATCTCTTCACACTGCACTTGGAGTGGGACATGTGCCCATGAGCAGAAGCACCCTGAGTGCGAGCACCAACAGCCACACATAGGGTGTGTTTGTTCATCTTCTCATCAGGGATGTGCCTTAGGTAGTTCCAAAATTAAGCTTTCTACTGCGCTCTCTCCTATATTAAGGCTACTGTTTCTCAAATGCCATCACATTCTGAGTGCTGATGCTCTTTTCTTTGTGTCACTTGCTCTGTAAAATGGACAAACCCAACCTATACTTAGCAAAGACTTTGAACCATCAAACACACTGCGCTCGTTTCAGCAGCCATGCTGGTCTCTATGCTTCACAGTGTTTGCTACTTCCAGAGGGAGCCTGTCCTTGAAAGCCAACACACCTTTCTGCCCTTCCCAAACGTGTATGGAAATGCCCACAGGAGTGCCAGACACAACTTGTGAGATGCAAATCTCCAGCCTGCTTCACGGGAGGCATTAAAAGCTGAATTCACAGAAAACGAGACTCTGAAATTGTGCTCTTCAGTGCTACCTGTTCTGAAAATACACCAAAAATAAAAAAGGTCTTTGAAACACACTCAGCTGCATTTCTACAATTCAGAGCCTCAGCAAGCTTCACATCCAACCAGGATTCTGCAGTTTCTGTGAATACCTTATCAATGGTTACAATAACGTCTTGCAGTTTTTGATTGTTTTCAGAATATCCCAGCTGACGCAAAGCTGCCCCACTCCCCACCTAAGAGCAGTGCATTTTAAGAAATTGTTCCACAAATCACAAATTTCTCTGCAATCCAACTGATCTTCTCAGGATCCTTGGGGCATAGGAAGAGAAGCAAATAAAATCACTCTTCTGACTTCCTACAGAAGCCTCATTATTCACACCCCAGGAGCAACAGAGAAGCCACTTTCTAATCACACATTCACGTCACTAAGGAACTCACAACTAGAAAGCTTGCTACTGAAGTGGTGACAATTTCCCTGTTCAGCCATATGGCACAGGAGAAATACAGCTCCAGACAGAGCTTTCTCCAGCCCACAGCCATTGGGTTCTTTGCAGACCTATGTTCATATCTCTGTTAAGCCCTACAGAGTAGTGCCACAAGATACCCAAGTGTCTAGCACACATTCCCAAAGCTTGAACACCTCTATGAAAATGAGTAGCACCACCAGGTATGTGCAGATGGCTTGCAAAATGCACCATTTTCAAACTGGTTGAAAGTTGTTATCCTGTGTATCTATTAGAGCCTGTTTTTTAAATAAAAGTCAAGCTGGTACATTAATGTGATGTTGCAGTCTAGCTCTGCCTCACTTCTAAGTGTGAATTTTTAAATGTACTCCTGGCCTCTACACATGCTCTTTGTAATGCAGTGTATTTCAGATCCAGCAGATGCTCGTCTTGTTCCTAAAACAGATTTAATGTGTTTTCCATGATCTAAACACCTGGCAAAAGGGCTCCATGCAGATTTAATACTTTCCTAGCCATGTGTTAAATTTGTCCTGGTGTTGCATATAGCATAATTCTGCAGCCATGTCAACTATTCAGGTAATGCCAGAATGTCATCATTACGGTTTGTGTCAACAGCGCGATCTGGATGTACCTTGTAATCATTCTGGTGTTGGGTTGCAAAGGTCCTTGGACTCTTCATTTGGCTGAGTCTAATTCTGTCCACTTCACAAAGATCTAGAGTTACACTAAGTAAAGGCTGACATTTACATGAGACACTAGGACTGCTAGAATGACTCACCAAGGTAAAACCTTGGCTAGATATTCTTTCAAGGGCGTAAATTGTAGAGTGATGACTTTTCACAGACTCGTAAAATCACAGAATGGTTTGGGTTGGAGGGGATTTTTAAAGACCATCTCATTCCAACTCCCCTCCATGGGCAGGGACACCTTCCACTATCCCAGGCTGCCCCAAGCCCCATCCAACCTGGCCTTGAACACTTCCTGAGATGGGGCAGCCACAGCTTCTCTGGGCAGCCTGCGCCAGGGCCTCACCGCCCTCACAGGGAACAAGGCCTGCTAACCTGCTGTACAAAACCTCTCTGTTTGCAAGGCAAACACAGACAGAGAGGCAGGTCACACACAGAGCTCAGCAGGATGTGGGATCAGGATCTCAGAAGTCTGAGAACCAATAGTTACAGAAGCCTTTCATAAAGAAAAGGAGATGCATCAGAGAGAAAAGAGATACCTCAGAGTGACCTTTCTTGGAAGCTGAATGACCTCCTCTCATTTTTACTGTTGAGCTGGACAGTCACACACACAGGACCAATTAGTAGTAGCAGGGTTAGACAGCATTGCAGCCAGTGCCCAAATGCTCTCAGGACATTTACTCTCCCAAATACACTCCGCCCCTTAAAGTAGCACCAGCCATCATGTTCAGCAGGCTTGAAAGTCTCCTGGTTTTCTAAATATCCTAAGCCCTAAAGTCATCAGGTCTCAGTCAAAACCAGGGAATTCAGACTAAAGCAGTGACTGTCCCAGTGCTGAAGCTCATAAGCCTTTTATCTGTTCCCATGAACTCTCCTTTACCCAAATCCAATATTAACAGTGAGAGCATCCAACACACTCATGAGAAACAAACTGTGAAATAGAAGGACCACACAAGAGGAGGTGAGAACAGAGCATCTGACGTGAACCATGTGTGTGAAGGATGAGTTTGTCTACAAACAGAGGTGCTGGCAGCAACGTGGATTTCAGGGATGGCTTCTGCTTTAAGCAGTAGACACCTACAGCAGCCAAGAACAAACAGAATTCCCAGTGATGGGGTCTTCACTCAGCTGAACTCACAAAATCTGCTCTGGTGAGAGGTTAATCAGGCCTTTCTCAAGCACTGGCAGTTGCAGCAGCCCACGAAGAGCTGCCTGTATTTACTGTGGGAACCTGACTGCCTGGTGTGTTACAGGGCATCTGTCCAGGCACACTTGCAACCCTGACAGCCACCATCCCTTGGCCGTGGTCTCTGCCACGTCAGGAGGTTTTAGCAGCAATCATCTCATCGAGGAACTGATGCCATGCAACTGAGTAACTGTCTTGAGCACAAATTCAGAAGCTGATGCTATTCTTGCTTAGTGCTAAAGTTCAATGCCTCTTTCATCATACTGGAATCTTGTCAGGAGCTGTTCTTATTCAGTTCAGTAGAGCAAGCTCTCTCCAAGGTCTTGCTCCTCACCCCAGATGCAGTGTGCCCAATGCCTCCTGCAGCACCTCACTGTGCTGTGGTCTTAAGCCACCAATGGCCACAGTACCCTCTGACCACTGCACAGGGGAACCTCTGTGTCCTGTTTCTGTGCATGTCCTGTGTGATTCCAGACTGATCATGGACTTGGAAACAGAGTGAAACATGAAGAGTGCTGGCAGTCCTAAGGATAATGAAGTCTTTAGCTGTGCAGAAAAAGAAGGGGCAATGATCCTCCAGTGCAGTTTTGTTAATGCTGTCTCAGGTGCATGGGACAATCTTTAAAGCAGATATGTCAGTCCAGGAACTCCCTTCATAACCTGAATGTCTAATTTTTCATCACCCTTTTTCTTTGGAAGCCAAATGGAAAAAAAGCAAATCATCCAATATTCCAGGTCCTGAAAACTGACTATACCAACTGTTACCTGATAGACTGGAAGGCAGCACTGCAACCAGCACCACAGGAATCTGTGGTGGAGTCCAGCCGGGACTGGTTTGCAGTGGGAACCCAGGGCAACTCAAAAACATTGGCTTCCCAGGCCCTGCTCCCACATCCAAGGGTTTGGGATTATTCAACAGCCCTTGCATCACAGCCCAGCCCTGTTGATGGCCTCATGATATAACCTTGGACAGGAGCCAGCCTTGAACTGCTTGAGAGACGTTCATAAATCAAGAGCAACAGTTAGAAATACGAAGGCCATGGGTGGTCCAAGTCCATGGGTAACTGTGCCTGGGGCCCTCAGGGCTGGGTAACATACTGCAGGTGTGAATGAGACACACAGGGATATGTTCTTATTTTAACCAGGCAATCCAACTAGACTGCAAAATATCCATCACGGTAATCAGGTATGACTGTTTTGGAGAGTGCCAGAAAGCAGGAGAGAGAGAGAACAGATCTCAAGTAAGTTATTTGCACAGATCTCAAGTAAGTTATTTGCACTAAAGAGCTATGCAAAGCCTCTGAGGAATCAGACACGTATGTTGATTTTATTTGATAAGACAGGTAATTTGTAGCCTACTGACATCTTCAAGGTAACTAAATCCCACTCTGCTGAGGTATCTCCATATCTCTACACCAGGTACCCATCTCTAACTCCACCAATAGGACTCCCAGACAGGTTCACAGTCAGCTAAAAGATCCCAAATTTGCAGTTACTATATGTAGTGCATCACAAATGCTGTAAGTGCCAAACTCTACCACGTGAGATCGACAAGGGTAAGATCTGAAGAAACACACATACTCTTCTGACCTTCAGCACTGTCAGGGTGCCAGAAAACAACTGCAACCCTAAAGAGAGTGCCAAACCATGACCTCTCACACCTGGTTCTCCACAGACTGCAAACACAAAGCAAAACTGCCACACGGGCAGCGGCTCAGGCAAGGAGCTCACAAGGGAACACTGCAGCGGCCTTTGCGACTGATCATTCCACAGCAAACAGCAGCTCTGCCACCATCTGCCAACACCTTCAGGTGCTGCCTGCCTGGCCACAGGCTCAGGGCTCAGCACTACACGACATCAGCTACCAGACAACACCGAATTTGATGCCTCAAGCACCAAGAGTGAAAGGGTAGAAGCTGCCTCAGTGGATGGGGAAGGCAACTCCCAGGGCCTGCTTCTGCTCACAAGGATTGCATCATGACAGAGAGCAGCAGGGGACCTCCATGGCTCCTGCAGCCAGCAGATTGCCAGCTCAGGCATTTCTGTGTCTTCTCCTGGCTGGCAAACCAGGCTCCATTCCTTGCCCATAGCTATAGGAGCACTGTCACCATGTGCCACACGTGCTGCTGTCCCTCACCAGGGCCACAGTTCTAAGGCTCAATCCAGAAGCAGAGCGTGTCACAACAGCACTGCTGCTGTTCCTGCAGGGTGTTTGTCAAGCCTGGCCTTTGTCCTGGTGCAGGTGGCCCCAGCAGAAGCAGGGTTGGCAGCCTGTGGTACCCCAGAAAGGACAATCCCTCTTGCCATAGCAAAAGGAAAGCAAAGATGAAACTTGTAAACCTTTAATTACCATGGTGAGCTATTAAGACCTCAGTAACTACATTTTTTGTGTCAATCCAGTATGCTACAGTCTTCATGCAGAGGGACCTAGCAGTTGGTTTATGAGGTTCCATTTTCACTTTCACTAAATTAACAAGAGTTTTCTTCAGACTTTCCTATCCAAATGTAGGAAAACCCTAACTCCAGCATGAAGCCAGGTTTCACAGGTAACTTGGGTCTTTTACAGAGGTCTGTATTAATAATCCTGATTAATTTTCTCCATGTCCTGGAGGTGACCTGAGCCTACTCTCAAATACTCAGGATGTTTCTATTTCCTCTGGCACCTGTGTGACTCCAAGCAGCCTAAGCTCTATTCACAAAATAGAGTCATCACTGTCTTTTAAGGAAAAGGAGATAGTTCTAAACACACACTGCTTTATGTTTGTCTCTCCAGGTTCTTAGGGTAAATCCGAAGGCTAAGCCTCCTTGCAAGTCTCAGCATCCCGTCAGGGCCAGAGGAATGTCACAGTAAGTGTAAATATTATTGGATCAAGTATCCTCAGCCTTCTAAAGCCTCTGTCTCTATCCTGCCGTGTTTACTTTTCCCCACACAGTAGGAAAAAGCAGAGAACCACCAGTGTTGTGCTGTCCATTCATTCCTCAGCCAGTGTAGTCTCTCACAACCATTCAGTTCACCAGAGTCACACCCCTTTAATTCAGCCATATGTATTGATCCTCAAAGAGCAGGTTACACGTGTTTTAAATTATTATTTACAGCATTCTAGAAATATTTTGCAAGGATCAGCTCAGGCTCATCTCCAGTAAGTGACTAAGAGGCAAGGGTCAGCATGACTATCAAGGTCTGGACCCTAAGCTCTGGAAAAGGGCTTTCTGGCTTGGAACACTTCCTAGTCAGAATTGCCAAGAACTGATGGAGCAGGTGACAGGGCTGAAAATGCTCAAGGGGCTGCCACAGTTATACTTCAAAGATTCACCTCAGAAGAGGCAATCAGTTTAGAGCACATATGTGGCCAAGAGCTGGAGAAGTCAGAACACCTAGAGACAGACTCACAACTCAGGCTGGGAGGGAAAGGGCTGAAAACTTGGGGTATTTCAAAGAAAATATTATTTTAAAAGGTCAGTGTCACAGCAAAACAAACCCAAGCACTTCAGTTGCACTTTTATATGCACATGGTTCCAAAGCTAAGTGAGACAGAGATGAGTGCAAATCAACACTCCACAAGGACACATCTTGCACTGCAAATATTTGATCACCTCAAAACTGCCTTTCTTGCTTAATCAGAGGCTTATGGGAACCTCTGTGTCAGCTGAGCTTTAACAGAGGATGTCAGGACAGAGTAGAAAGATCCTGCTCATTTCTCTACACTCACCCTCACTGTATCAACCACAGAGACAACACAAGCCAGAGAGTGCCAGACCTGGGAACCAGGTCAGGATCTCTGTAGAAGGAGACAGCTACTGGCAGCAGCACTGAATCTTTGCACAGAGGCTGCAAGATATGGGCAAGTAATTAGCTTAAAGCTCTGAGCAACATTTACTGGTTATCAGTTCCTCTTCCCACCAACTTGGTGTCCACAGGCCAGGGAGCTGTTTCCTCTGGAAGTACTTCAGTGGAGACTCTCCATGGGGTATTTATTAGCCTGGAACATGAACGACAGATACAACACTGAATCTTCTTCTCTTTCAAAGTAAAGTGCCAGCAACACAGCCAGGTTTCTCCATATGAAAAATTCAAGCTATAAAAATCTCTTTTCTTTGCCACCTAGATGCAGAGTCCCTTGCTGAGCCTGGCTGGGTCTGCCTATGGAACCACACCTGTGTTTACAAAGGTAAAGAGCACAAGTTGTCTGAACAACACAGCCTGTCCTGCAACTACCAGCATTAGATTTTACATTTTTTTGTTCCATCGGAAGGTGTTTCTATGCTGGAACATTGGTTCATTTACAATTCCAAAAAGCCAGCATACTTTGTTAGTGATGCTGTCAAACTAACATCTTAATTCATAAATGATGCAGACAGACAGAACCACTTACAGGAATTCATCTCATTTATTTCATGCAAAGGAGGCTGAAGTGAAAACCTCACATAGTAACCACCCTTATTAAGTTGCATCCAGTGGAATTCATGTTTTTCCTGCATTTGTATCTTTATTTAAATGCACAAGCAAGGCTTTGATGAGCACTGGTATTCTAGTGAAAAAATTTCCACTCACAATCTACTGAAAGTGCATTTAGAATTCAGACAACTATTTTAAGTAAAATGAAAACACAGGCGTGAGGCCATCTTCCTCCCTGAAGGGTGTATCGTTTCCTAATAAATGTTTCAATGGGGAAATACTTAGATCAGGCATTTAACGCAAACATTTTCTCCTCCAGGGTCTACAAAACATGAGAGCTACCAAGGGTCAGTTGGTGGTGTTTGAGTGTCGCGTTCACTCCACACCCACCCTGCAGGTTCACTGGTCCAGGGAATACGACCAGATCGTGGATTCTGCCGATTTCCGAATACTGCGGAAAAGTAGGTGTTGCTGCACCTGTTTGATGTGCAGATGTTTTACTGGGCAGGGGTAAGACAGGAGCGAGCACTGCTATAAAAGTCAGGAGATCGTTCACAGAAGCAGAGTTACGTTTACAGGTATCAGACGACCCAAAGTCACAGAGTCTGCACTTCCTCTGGCAATGCACGAGTGGGTCAGGGGAAATGACAGCCGGGGAAATTCCATGCTGTTAGTTATTATTGACAGTCCTACTGAGCCATGGAGGCATTGTCACCATACACTACAACTACTGAAGAACTCAGGGGGAAAAAAAGCATAACCTCATCTAAAACTATTTTTTATACTCCCAGGCATGAGGTCAGAGCTCCAGAGGGACAAACCAACATCAACCAACCCCAAAGTCAGTAGAGCTCTTTGTGTATCACCTCAGTGGAGAGGTGTTTGTACCACCAGGTTCCCCAGCCAAACCTGAGCTTTCCCTATCCAAATGCTATTCCTCTTGATGGACAGAAAGGGAGAGGGTTCTCTTGTAACCAGGGTGACAATTGAGGTGGGAAAGGAAGTGAGGGCTGAAGGGTTTGGATTTTTTTTTTCCATTCTGACATTATAACCTTTTAAATTCTTTCTCTCTTTTCTTGGGCAGAGGCTTGTTCATCAGCAGTTCCTGGTAAGTACATTGCATTTTATGTTAGACTCCTCACCACCCTCGGTATTTCCCACCTCATCCAAGATAAAACAATAATGTCCAAAGGTAGCCAGAAGACAATATTCAGTCAGGCCAAGAACTTTCAAGTTCTTAATTTTGAGGCAATCAGCCAAAAGGCCCTGCTTTTTTCCACAACACTAGGAAAAGATATCAATCCTCTTACATTGAGCCAATGAAGAGTATCCCATGATAAAACATATCAACCATTCTGAACTATAATCTTTTATAATCTTTTAAACTTGTGCAAAAAAAGACAGAATTTAGCAAAAACAACCAAACAAACCAACCAACCAAACAAAAAACCCACCCCAAAAAATTTGCCTTGTTTCATTAATATGACAGGAAGAAGAGTTTTCCTTCATCTTGCTCCTTCTAAACCCCTTGACTTCCTATGCCCTGTACATGAGTTTTTGCACTTTATTAATGCCAATGCCCATCACTAAGTAACAGTCCTGTAAAGAGCAATTCCTACAGGTTAACATTTGCCTCTTGTGGTACAACAGCATGTCTGAATCTCTTATTTCAGAGGAAGTCTGCACCCTGGTTATTACAGAAGCTTTTCCAGAAGACTCTGGAATATTTAAATGTGTTGCTGAAAATGAATTTGGCTCTGCAGCATCCAGTGCACATCTCTCTGTTTCCCCAGGTAAGCACATGGATTTCTGTGTTGAGCAACTAAGCACAAAAGAACTTGCTGCTGCTCAACATCAGGGAGAATCACAGATATTTGCCAAGCAGAAGCCAGATCCAAATAATTTTGTAGGCTTAAGAGAAAAGAAATGCCCAAAAAATGCAGTCTGCTTGGGTACCTCTCAAAGCTGGATGCAAGTTGTTCTGTGTTTCTGCTTTTGGTCCCTCTTCCTCCTGGGTCAAGGATGACAAGGTGGAGACGATGTTCCCTCTCTCAGAGGAGTCTCATCCCTCTGGTTCATCCCTTCAGGAATTCCAGCCTGGCCCATTGGCTGTGTCTATACCTGGTTTCTGGTACAACCTGACCTGTTTGGCTCGTGCTGGAAGCCATCTGCAACCAGAACAGCACCTGGCAGGTATCCAGAGCTCACCAGCCCTGGCCAGAAGTCTGGTTTGGCTCATGCAGCTGTGCAGGTTTCAGTCTGTGCAGAGCCCAGGCAGGATGAGCCTCATCCCCCTGCTCAGACATTCCAGTTTCCCATCCCCTGCTCCTACTGCACGTGCTGTGCTGCTGAGCCTCCACTGCTTCCCACCTGACATGGGGACAATTCTCCTTCCAGGAGCCAAAGAGTTGGACAGCTTTGGAGGTGCTGCCCACAGGCCAGGTATGCAGGTCACCATGAAGAAACCCACCTTCCCTAGGAACAGCCAGACAGGAGCCAAGGACCGTGGGGCAGCTGCTCTGCCATCCTACAGCCCAGAGAGCCCCGGGCTGGGCACTCAAGCAGCAGCCACAAGCTTTGCTCAGATGAACTCCAAGAGCCAAGCTGAAGATTTCCATGGAGCTTATGAAAATTCACCTGGGGCTTCCCCTCTGCGGTAAGACAAAGCAAAAATCACATCCCTGGGTCAGTTTTTTACAACACTTAAGGTGTGAACCGTGACCCAGTGATCCCAGCTGCAAACTCCAGTGCCCCTTTGCCTGACAGGGATCAGGCACATGGAGAAGCCTGAGCTGTTTGCCTGTGTGACAATGACAATGTGCAGCCCCAGCCTGGCAGGTGCACAGCACAGGCTCCACTTGACCAAGTGTGTAACCACCTAAAGGCTCAGGAAAGTGCCTGATGTCGTTTGCAGAAGTGCCTATTTGTGAGTCACTTAAAAGCATCTTCCCAAATAATTGTCCTCTAGAAGACCTTTCGTTCCACAGCAGAGCATGAGGCAAAGATCTCAAGGTACAATTGTGTTGCCACCACCTTCTTCAGTGGCCTTGGCCAAGTGGCATCACCTCATGTTTCTCTTTCCTATTCTGAAACAGAGCAATAAAACTCGAGATCCTGTAAGTGCGGTGCAGACAGGACCTGCAAAGCACTCTGTGGAGGAAAAGCACTGAACCAGGGACCCGCTGGACAGAATGAAAACTGTCCCGTGCCATGGTAGGGACACTCCCCACTCAGGAGATTGAGATTCTCCCCCAAAGTATTCCATTTTATAACAAGATTTGATCCAATTTCCATCCCACATGCAGCTCTCAAGTCGCTGTACACTCACTGTAATCAGTTATCCTGTTTGATTGCTCCAGGGAAACAAAACAGGTGAGAATGTATAGATTGGTGATGCCATCCCCATTTCTGTAGGGTTTCCCAGGGGGTTGTAGGCATAACAGTGACCTCAAATGGTGACAGTTCAGCCACCCAAGCCCAGCAGAGGAGTTCCCTCAGTCCTGTTTGTGACAGTGAGAGCTACGTGGGAGGCAGAGTGTGCCTCCCCTCCCAGCTGAGTGCCAGCCTGGAGCTGCTGTGATCCTGTTACAGAGTGTGTAAACGCCTGTCCCTGACAGAAAGCATTCCCTGGGTTAGAGATTATTTTTGGATGTACTCAGCCATTTTAACTAAATCAGTTATTTTAACAATTCTGAATACCCTTCTCCAAATTTTACCACAGGAGAGATCATATTTCAATATAGATGCCTCCATGCAGGGGAGTTATTTTTTTGCTAAATCGCTGAGTAAAAATGGTTTTGCTTCAATGACCTGCATGCAGGTCATTAAGAGGAGGCTCTTAGTTTGGCTTCAAGCCCTTCCATGATATTCAAACTTGCTGCAGGGAAATCAGCTGGGACCTTAAGCAGAGCCTAATGCATAAAGGGATTTACCACGTCACCAAAATCAGCTCTGTAATAGCTTTAAAAAATGTAGGTTACTTATGTGTGTGTATGTAAACAAAAAACATTAACTAGTACCAGACTTTGGACACATCTCAAGATACAGAGAGAAACTATTACAATTTCTAGATATACCTGTCTATGAGCATTTAAATACCTTTCAGTCCCACAGATGTACTGTCAGGTGCTTTGAAATATCATTATGAATGTGAGTCAGCATTGTAAATGTTGCTGTTACCTCAGACTCAGCAATCATGGCTAATGGCTGGCTGTAAAATAACTGTCTTGTTAGTCACATTTAGTATGTAATTCCCTCATGCAGTGTATGTGGTTGCAACTGTATTACCAAAGGCAAATACCAACAAAGGCAGTGATGACAGAGCAAAGCCATTCATGGCAATAGCTATAAAATGAATGAAATCCTTGTACGCATACTTCTTCCAGTTATTGCCTAGCAACAGGCACTCCACAAAAGCTGGAAAATGCAATTCAACAAGACTGTCACTACCAGCTACCCCTTCCTGAGCCCTGTACACCTGCAGCTTACAGTGTCCTCAACAGCCTTGAAGAAGCAGAACAAAACCATTTTTGATTACTAACTTCATTAAAGGAACTCAATCCAAGCAAGAGAAGAGGTTTCAGGCACTAACCATACTGCCAGGTCTTCAGGTAGCTTTTCAGTATCTTTAATAAATAAGCAAAAGGTTCTTAACTCTTTTTCCAGACGTTTTTTGCTATATGACTCAATCAACGAGGAGAACCGAATCAGAAACAGCAGGGCACCATTCTTAGAAAGTAAACTGAGGCAGGACAGAAAAGCTGATTTCTAACACCTCGCAGTGCTGGTCACAGCGCTATTAAGTTACTTGGCACAGGAGATGAGATTTATTCCCCTGCCTTCACCAGTTCAGCTTCCAATTCTTTCACCTTTTCTCCTACCTTCTGGCTGTCACGTTTTTCTGTTCCTTCTCGTTCACACAAGACGTCCCGGTTGTGTCCAGTCTTTTAAGTGTCTAAAACTGTCCTTAAATCGATGCCTTGCAGCCAACTTTAGTGCTAAGTTGAAGTTGGTGGGAAGCCAGGGAGCCTGTCTGAGCACAGAGTCTGACCTTTACCGTGCTCACAGCTTCCTGCAGGGCAATGATCACCCTACAGGTACCTTTTTTTGAACTACTCACCTCTCTCCGTGCAAACTACCTCTTTTTAATTATTTTACCTTTTTTTACTTAAAAATCAAACAACCTCTCCGACAACTAGGGACACATTCCCTCCCTTAATCGCTTTCATGCGAGGAATTTAAATAAATTAGCACTCAATTAACATCTGCTCTGTAGTTTTAGTTCATAAACGGTGGGCCGATGTTTAAATACAAACACTAGAGGTGGATTAACCTCTTGAAGATCTCTGTGCTGACAGACTCACGGGCACAGAGAAGGAGGACGGGAGGCAGCTGAGAGCCCACACGCAGCCCTGTCGGGCTTGGGGTGTTTTCAAACAATAGGCAATTGTTGCCAAAGTTTAATTAAGATATTTAAAACACTATAATGTTAATTTAAGATGTAATTAGTTGTTGAAGCTGGTGATTAAAGGGATACAAATCACCTATCCTGCCAGCAGGATCTGCTGCTGTTCTTGTGGAAACACCACAGCTGCATTTTTTCATCCATGTAAACAGCTGTAATAACAAACACAAACAGAAAAAATCAATATTTAACCTGTTTTTATCGTATTCTTTCCACAAGGCTAGTTTTATTAGTCAGTTTATGTCTCTTCAGACACATCCATGAGCAGTGCCGCTGCTCCTGACCGAGCTCCGAACAGGAGAGGGGTGTGGCCGCCCTGGGGCTGGGGATGGTGGCCCTGGGCACGGAGGGAGGACTCGCTCGGCTCTGCGGCTGGGGGGACTTAAGCCACATTTAGACCTGGCTCTCGAGCTGCCTTTAAGTGCATAGCCTTAACAGCAGTACCAGAGTGTCATCAC
Organism: Orthonyx spaldingii; assembly: GCA_013397795.1. NCBI lineage: Eukaryota > Metazoa > Chordata > Aves > Passeriformes > Orthonychidae > Orthonyx > Orthonyx spaldingii. Next base: position 17,499 of record VZTJ01003773.1, on the reverse strand, counting down.
TACACAGGCAAGAAGTTACAGCCAATTACTAAATTAATTAAACAAGGAATTTAGAATCACGGAATGGTTTGGGCTGGAAGGGACCTTAAAGATGACCTTTTTTCTGTCATGGGCAGGAACACCTTTCACTATCCCAGGTTGCTCAGGGCCCCATCCAACCTGGCCTTGAACAATTCCAGGGGTGGGGCAGCCACAGCTTCTCCGGGCAAGAATTCCTTTGGGATAACAAAGTGGGATTTAGGGACATTGCAGCAGTCCTTCCTCGCTGCTCGCTGACGGTGCTGTGGGCAGAACGGCTGCTTTTCTGTCCGAGAGCTAGCGGCTCCTTCGGTTCCCCCCGTTCTCCTGGCGGCCAGGGGCGCTCCCGGCAGCGCCGAGCCCCGGCTGCTTCTCCTCGGGGCGGGATGGGGCTGGGGCAATGCCCAGCGCCACCGAGCGCTCCGGGGCCGGGGCACAGCCGGGACAGAGCAGGCACAGAGCAGCGGCGGCTCCGGGCGGTGCCAGCGCTGCCCGCGGGGGTTCCGCTCGCTGCCCTCGGGCACCTGCCCAAGCCCCATTCCGGCCCTTGAACGAGTGTCCGGACAGCCGAGACTCTTATTGTGACAGCGGCGGGGGCCGGGGACAGTCAGGGCCCGGGTGTCACCGCTGGCAGCACATTAAAGCTCCGGGCTCGTCCCGCCGCGCAGAGGGAGGCTATGACAGCCCAGGCCCCTGAATGACCGTCCCTGCCCGAAATACCGGCCGCGGCCCAGGTGACAGCTTCTAGCCTGTAGGTAAGGTGCTTGTTTGGGTTTTTTCCCGTGTCACTTTTTCATTGGAAGCTGGTTAGGAAGGTGGCAGGAGGGGCTGCGGCGCGCTGGGAATGCTGAGGTGAGAACGCACCTTTAGGGCGCGGCGGTGTCAAAGGTAACGCGGGCGGCAATAGAGCCAAACAATGGGTTTGTTGTTAAACGAGCAAGCTGTCCCTGTTATTGCTTACTGTTCTCAGCTTGTAAGGTCAAAAGTCTGCTCGGATTTTTTTCCCTTCCAAATCAAGGTGGAATTATTTGAGGAAAACATGACTTGTGGCTTGCTGTGAGAAGTGACGCCGTGCATTGGAGCTTGGTTAAGTGCAGTGTTCTAGAAAGCAAAGTAAACGCTGGTTTCTGCACACAGCCTGTGGTACAGTGAATGTACAAATCCGTGCACAGGTAGTGATATGGAAATGGGATAAAGACAAGACTTAATGAGTTTTCTGCACTGGTGAATGAGAACATGGTGTGGACATGCTCCAGAAAATTTGAGCCAGCTTCAAATTCCAAGAGTATGACAAGGAGAAATTTAGGGAATTTTTACTGTAAGGCCTCTGTTTACATACAGCTGATTCATAACTAATATTGACGATTACCTTTAAGAAATGAAAGCCTTGAATTTTTGAAATAAGAACAACGTCTCCAGCTATCTCCACCCACGGCAATTTACGACCTCGTGGAGCCCTTCTCTGGGCTCTCCAACAAGAGGAATACAATATACTGGGTATATATAGCAGCAAAACAGCTGATCTCGGTGGGGCAAGATTACAATTTTTTCCAGGACATGTAACTGTGTGGATTTATATTCTCTTTTTTTATTTTTTTAATTGATGCCTTTATGTTTATTTTGGGGGTTATTTATTTGTCTTGGAACTGAAGTAATTTGTCCATTTTAACATGTTTACTCAATGAAACTTTCCTGGGTTTTGAGTTGATGGAATTTAGATAGGTTTAGATTTATCCAGGTTTAGATATCAAGCACCTGCAAAATAAATGCAGGACTCTGAGCAGCTCAGCTTGCCCTACCCTATCTTGCAGCTAATGTCATTCTTGCGAGTAGCAGCCTTAGTAACAAATCTCAGAAAATCACCTTAAACAGAGAAGCACAGTCCTTGGCATTCTAATCCCAAATCTCAGTTGCATATAAAAAGCTCTGAATTCAAAATGTATTAGAGAAGAAATCACAAGGCTTGGTTTCAAAAGTTTAGTTTTAGACTTAAAAGCAAGTGAAACCCATTTTATGCTTCCCTATGGTATGAGGAATTTCCTGGCACAAATAGCTAGTTCTGGGAAATAGTACATTTAGCATTTTGATGGGACACAAAACAGCAGGATCCAGGGATCTCTAGTTAAGATGATATGTGGGGAATTACCTTGCTTAGCAATAGTATCTGTGGTTATCTGTAGACTTAGGCAGGTGGTAAAACAATTGCTATTTCCTTTAGGGTTTACTGGGCTCTGGCATATGAGACAAACACGAGGAGTGCTGCACCTGAGCCAGACAGACTGTGTGGCCTGTTATTGTAACCCAAAACGTTCACACAGTTCTGGGGCAGTTCTAACAAATCCTAAATAACTTTATTTTAAGTTCAAGCTTTAATTTAGTTGAACTTTAACTTCATACTCTTTGGATTGCTAATGACTGTTCAGAACACAGTATTTTTGTGATTCAGCTTGTGACGTACAATTTGTTTTATCTGTATTGTCTTCCTTAAGGGAAAATCCACTCCAAGAAAGCCTCTATTCTGCAAGGCAAGGGTTCCATTCTATCCAGGAGCCCAGCCAAGAAAACTTTTGTGGCCTACCACCTAGCTTTTACCAGCCGCCTATCCAAAGCCAATTGTCACCAACAAAAACCCAGGACAGCCGTGAAACCTCTCCTATGAGTGTCCCTAACCTCCCATCCGTTTCCTCTATGTGCCAGCCAACCATGTTTAACTACGAACGTCCAAAACACTTTATCCAGTCTAAGAATGTGTGTCAAGGGCAACAGCAGCCTCCAGGACCTGCAGCCTCCACAGAGTCAAGTCGAGAAATCAAACAGTCCTCCATCCTCATACAGCCTCGTAACCCCAGCGGGCAGAAATTCTCCTCCTCGTCATCGCTGAGCTCTTCAATCACGCTCTCCTCACCTTCCTGTAGTGCCCCTAAGGAATCCACATATCCCATCACACCTGCATCTGCACAGTCTCCTGCTAGCTCATCATCCGGGCAGAGGCTTCTGTCCATGCCTAACCAATCCCCCGCAGCATTCCTGTGCTCAGTGCTCCCCTCGCAGCCCGGCTATAACAGCTCAGCTCCTTCTCCCATGGAACCTCAGTAAGTATACACAGCCTTCTAACCTGCCCCTGCTTCCCTCCAGCCTGGCCTGTCCCCAGCACTGACCACCCCACCCCAGCCCCTGCTAAAGCACCAGCCTGGCCCAAGCCAAGGGCGCAGCTCCCACGGGATTCTGGTGTGCAAGGCAGGGCTCTGCATGGGTCGGGTTAGGAGGCTGAGTGCTTGCCCTTGTGTGGGAGAGATGGGTGTCCATCAGGCATTAAACTGCTCAGTGGTCATGTCACAGGCTGCTGGGGGGGAGGTTTCTGGAGTTAGTTTGAGTTGTTTAGTTTGATTTGACAGAAATCTCTTAAGGTTATCCAGAACAGAAGACAGGCACCCATCTCAAATTAATTTCTTTCCATACACATGGCTTATGAATGGGAAGATGAAGGGAAGGCAGTAGTATTCCCCACATATAAACAACTTAGAGATTCCTGGTAAGTCTCAGCAATATTTTCAGGTTCCACATCATGATGTGGATTCAAACTCACCTGCAATACCCTTCTTGTTAATCATACATGGGAACAGAAAATCAGCCCCTTAAAAATTTTAGCCCTTTAGACCAAAGACTAAATTCTTTCCTGAATATGTATTATATCATTTTGCCTTTGGGCTGCAATCCAAATATCTCCCAAGGTCAGTGAGATCTCAAAGGGAGCTGGGCCTTGCCTTCTCACCAACTTGTATTCCTGCCAATATCAGCTGGAGGTCCTGGGGAAAGTCAGGGTAGAATATGCACAGAGTGAGACATTGGAAAGTTGATAGGGGCAGGGGGTCCTGCTGGTTTGGATATAAATCCAAGTTTAAATGTCAGTTTGCATTCAGGAAATCAGAATATTTCTGTCTGTTTTCTGAATCACAGCACTGAGGGAAGGGGAAAGGTAAGATGGACTGGGTTAACTGGGGAGCATTTCCTAAAGTCCTGCAGGCATGTGGGGAGTTTGGGACACACCTGGAGTGGCTGCTGCGGTTTGTGTTTGTGGTGTGGGGCTGTTTGTTTCCATAGCAAGGGTCTTGGGTGCCTCACTATGCTTTTCATATAAGCTGCTCTTAAATGCAGCACCCGGGGAGTTGAGGAATTATTTTCCCAATCACGCTACTAATGGGCAAACGGGGACATGAGGTGTATTCATCTGTTGGGCAAATTACTGAAGTTTTTAAGTCATGACTTGCACTAAGTTGTTAAGTCCAAGCAGTGCTGGGAGTATTCCAGAATTATAACCATTCTACTCTACTCTGGTCAGCAGAACAAATTCCCAGGCTACAGGAGGATTTTGGAATAGAAATAATTTCTGAACACAAATGCAGCAAATGAGGCCCCACTGCAGGTGACAAACCAGGTTAGGTCCTGTCAGCATGGGTGCAGTGACCTCCAGCAGACCTTTCCAGCCCATTCTGATGGATGCTCCTCTTTTCCCAGCATCTTTCAGAATCACATGTACTACCTATCTCCAGGAGTGGCTGTGGATTACAGGGTCAGGCTGTCAGGGGCCACTGCAGGATGCAGGGATGCTGAATGAGTGCTGTGGGAGGACACTGGGTGACTTGGCTGCACCATGATGCTTCTTCCCCTTAAGGTTTTGATACTCAGTTACCCAACTTGGCCTATTCATCTCCCAGATGCTTTGTGGGTTCATTTGAACCACAGTTTTTAGGAGGCAGGTTCACATTTTCGTGTGCATTCCGGGAAGCTGTAGCAAATAATCCAGCAGGCCTGCAGGAATAACTTTGTTTTGTCTTCCTGCACAAGTAGTTACTCCCAGCCCATGTATAACAAACAAGCCAGCATCAACTCTATGCAGAAGACTTCAGACCAAGAAATTCGAGGAACAAAAGAGGCCCTCATTCAGGACTTGGAAAAGAAACTCCGATGCAAGGACAGCCTTCTCCAGAACGGCAACCAGGTAAGGGGTTAAAGAACTCTCAGTGGTGCAAGCAGGGATGGAGAGAGTGCTCCTACTACCCCAGGGGCTGGAGCCTCCAAACTGAGCTAAAAGCAGAAGGAAACGCAGGAGTAGCACTGCCCAAACACCTTAACTCAGAACCTCAGTAGATCCCACAAGAGTAAGAGCCATTTATGACCAGAATGTTCTTTCAATGTGTAACAAAAAGGAACATGTTTAGAGCTGTGGCACAAATCTGAGCTCTCTTCTTGGGATCCTGCTGAACATCACATCCACAATTAGAAATCCAAGGAGAATGCCTCCATTTTCTAGACATGACTACAACTTTGTTTTCAACACTGGGGTTAATAAACCTCTCAAAACCATTAGAACTTGAGGAAATATTGGAATATTTGAGAACTCATTCTAGGGACCACCACCAAATGGGGTAAATTTTTCTTTTTATATGAACAACAATAAATGAAAGAAATTATATGAGCTTTCATCATAAAGTCTGTCTCCTATAAGGAGGCCTCTTAGTTTCAGTACTTATTTATTGATTTATTCTGCAGAGGGTCACAATGGAATCCCCTTTACCAAGAAATCCAAATCTGGGAGGTAAATTTGCTTCCCAGTAGGGAAGGCCACTGCAGCAAGCTAGAGCAGGCAGGTTTCTAATGTGGGAATCTTTCTGTTGGCTGGAGGCAGACTGGTAAAAGCCCAGTGTTTAAAGCGTCCATCTTCTTTCCCCTGAAGTAGAAAGGAGTATTTTCATTATCATCAGTGAGAACAGGTTTGTGTCATATATGTAATTTTAAATACTGTACAGGAAAACAAATAGGTCAAATCTGACTTAATATGCCCCTAACAGGAATGTCCTATGTGCTGTAAGAAAGCTTGTCATAGCAAGTCAGCTTTCCTTCCCATAGGAAGCCAGGCTAAAAATAAGGCTTATGCAATCAGCACCATGTCCTCCTCCCCTTGTCCTCCAACAGCGCCTGAGCCAACTGGCCAATCTCAGCCACACTTGATACACACGTAAGGACCTCAGGGATATTCAGCTCTCACAGGTTTTGCTAAAGGTCTCATGCTCTCTTCTAAAGAAAAGTCCCACAAGGCTCCCAAACCTTTCCCCACCCAGAAGTGACACGTGTACGGCTGTACACAGTAGTAGTTCAGTCAGAGCTTGTCCTCATGTCACAAAATCCAAACCCGAGTTAAACTTTGTGGGCAGCGAAGTGTCAAGTGTTCTGGTGCTCAGGGCACTCGCACACTTTTCTAAAGCAACCCACCTGATAGAGCTTGAATTTAACTCTGCTCATTTTTGTCCCTGTGTGCCCCATCGATACTGTAGGAACTTACTGTGCCGTACCTGAAAGGCGTCCTTACCACCTCTCCAGACAGCTCACAGCATTCCACCCTGCAGGTGTGGGGCTGGCATAAACCTCCCCAGTGCTTTCAGAGACAGTGGTGCTCCCCTCTGGCAGTGTCTGCTGCTGGTGTGGCTCTTGCTTTTTTGGGAGCATCCATCATGCCTCCGGCTCCACAGCTGAATGGCTTGGGACGTTTCCCCAGCCCTAACAGAAAGGTACCCTGGGACTTGCTTTGGCTTCTGAGGATGATGCCATCAGCTACCCATAAATAATCTCAGCAGAGAAAGAGGAGGAGTGGAAGGCCACAGATGGCATTAGGGAGGCTTTGATGAACAGGCAGTTTAATCTTTTATGCATTTCAGTGCTGTATATATTGAGGCTGACTTCAATTGGCATCACAGACTGCAAACCCTCTGGGCCAGACGTGGGGCTTCTGGTCAGCTCCTGCTTCCACTGACAACATCCTGAATTTGTGGCATATTAATGTGCTCTTAACAAGCTGGTCTGAAATAGTAAATGGACTTCTGACTAGAACTCCTCTCCACTCTGCTTCCAGCGACTGACTTATGAAGAAAGAATGGCTCGCAGGCTGCTCGGACCAGTGAATGCTGCCTCTGTGCTGGACACACAGGGTGAAGACAACATGCAGAATGCTCAGGTAACTGGGGACCCATCTCTAGAGCAACCATTTCCTGGTGATTGTGCTGTGAGCTGCTTGTACCTGAACGGGGCAGGGATGGGGTTTATTTGGTACCAGTGCAGGTGAGGGGACGGCTCTTGATGGAGAACTCTGCATGGCAGGGGTTTGGGGTTTTTGCAGGGTGATGACAGAAGGGAAGAATTAAGCACCATTCCCTTACTGGGCCTGATCTGTGGGAATGACCTCTCCAGGGAGGAATTACAACAGCTGCTGCACAGCACAGCACCCACTGCCTGTGACAGGCTGGGAGCAGCACCAGGAGGGATCCAGGTACCCACTCCCAGCAGCCTGAGAGCAGGCTTGGCCAGGACAACAAGGTTTACACCTGTCACTGTTCAGAATAAGTGACATTGGCTTCAAGAGGTCATGGCTTTGGGCTGGGATTGGTTGGGTTTTAGCCCTTCCAGGGGGCTGCAACCATTAAGAGAATGCAAAGCAGTTATTTCAGCAGCCCACATGCTGATAGACAAGAATCTATTGCTACTGTCATTTTCCAAAGCGTTTTAGTTGGAGACTTGCATCATTCGTTGGTTATTCAGGCCAGTTAGAGGCTCTCTTTGGCACTTCTGTGGCCAAAGTTAGTGGAAATGTCCATGGTATGGCACTGGGTACCTGTGCAGGAAAGAAAACTCCCCTCCTGCTGCAAGCAGCAGAGAGGAGCAGGCACACACCTGCCAAAGTGTGTTCAGCAAAACTCCCCCATGGAACAGACACTTAAGATCACAGCAAAGAAGGAATACACAGTTTGAGCTATTTCCCCCCAACAATCACCTGGCAAGAGCAGGAAAGACGGGAAAATTATGGATGTCAGAGAGCAAGGGAAACCTCATCTTTTGCAGAGAACATGGAAATATGCAGTCAAAGCAGGACGGCTGACAAGTTTTCAGTATGTGTGAAATGCTGCTTTTAAAAAAAGAACTTTGGAGGCAGAGATTGGCTTATGTTTGGGACATCTTACTCCCATTGTTCAGTCTTATTTTTAAATACTGTAGTCACTGATTCATTCAGCCTCCTGATTGCTCAGGAACTTAACTACGCAGTCAGTCCATGCAACAGGTCATTAGAATCATCAGCAACTTCATTACTACAGCGTCATTTCTCAGGACAAGTAATAACTGTGCAGGTCTTGTGTAAATGAGCAGATACAGGCGATTGCCTTTGGGCTCCACGTTGAACTCAGCGCAGCAAAACCCTCATTCATGTAATATTTCCCCTGAACCTAAAAGTGCCTCTGTGCTTGAAGTTTAAACCCAGGCTTAAATATTCCACAGGACTGAGTGCAGAGCACAGAACCAAACACTGGAGTGGCTAAATGCAAACACTCCAGAAATTTCCATGCAGCGTTTGCTCCCTTTGACTCCACTGCTAAAACGAGTCGCTGGCACTAAACTCTGTCACATTTTCCAAACATCCAAGGTCCTAACAGGAATCAATCCTGGGTACTTTAGCAGATTCAGTCATGTGATTGCAGAGTTGTCAGCGAGCTTAGTTGGTCCTGTGATCTAGAAAGAAAAGTATTTTCCAGCTCAGCATGTGTCCATCGCTGTTGGACCCATATTTAAGTGGGCACAATACGAGGCTCTTGTCAGTGATTCCACTGCTATTCCTGCTGTGGGGAAGGACACTCTGTACTCAGCTCTCAATTTAGATATTGCCAGGAGTGCTTCTCCTCTCTAACAAAGGTTATGGGCTGGCAGAAAGCCTAGTGGGCCAGACAAAGCTGCTGCACCCATCACCTGGGCAGCAATGAGAAGTTCTGCCATGGCAAAGCCTATGAGGAACACAGAATGTGTCAGATCGTGATGCAAGTTCCTTTACCTCTTGTCCCAATGACTTCTGAAATAGATTCATTTTGGTTTTAAGCTGCAGTCAGGACATGAACTTAAAATGGCTTCTCATTCAGTCTACAGATAAATCTAAGTGAACTCACCTCTCCTCTTTCTCTTCCCAAGCACCAGAATGCAGAAAGCATCAGGCTGCAGGTTCCTACAACACATGTAAGGTAAAGCATAAACTTGTGCGGTGTTATTCCTCAAGATCTTATTTCAAACATTTCTAGACAATGTTGGTTCAATCTCACTAGTTATCACTTTTGCTAAACTAGTAATTACTAAATTCACTCCCTTTTGACTAAAATGCTACAGTTTGTGGATGGGTGATGATGTTTTTCATCTGAATCCAGTGAATTCTAAGCATAGCACTAGAGGTGCTCTAGTTTAGAAAACTCCATGCACCTTGAGAAAATATTCTTTGTATTCTAGAAGATTAATTTCTAGTCAAAGTAATATAAATATTGAAATGAATATAAATTATGAAAATGAAACACAGCCTACACAGCCTCGTCAATTCTTTTGGATATTAGGTCATAATGAAGGTTATGCTTCTGTGTTGAATTGAACAACTTGAGCAAGAGAAGTAGCTGATCAAAAGTTATGACTGACAGCTGAAAAACCAACCAGAACTGTAGTATTGGATTGCTAAATGTGTTAAGGGATCCCAGCTGCAAGGAGAGCTTCAATGTCATTTGTGCTATGGTAGTTTTTACACAATTAACTGTTCCTGTCCCCTTTTCAGGAGCAGACCGTCCTCAAGAGGCGATGATCGTGGACACGACTCAATCCAGGAAAAGTTTTTTCAGCCACGTTTCACACAAGTGCCTGAAGATGTAGTGATTGAGGAGGGGCGGTTCTGCAGGCTCGACTTCAAAGTAATGCCACCCTCTCCCTTCCATTCCCTCTTGGGGTGTGGGGCATGGGGAGAGGTCTCTGCAGTGCCTTCAAACTTTAATAAGGCAGAGCACTAAAGGTTCAGGGTCTCCCCAGGCTATGGAAATGAAGAAACAGGAGATGGCTAAATATTTCAGCATTGAAAATGCTGATTTCCCTTGGAATTTGGAATTTCCCTTGGAAAATGTAAATGGAATTAGCTGCATAAGATTATGGTTGAAGCTAAATAGTGGTAAATACAGACCACCACAGAATGTCTCTAGACCTCCTTGGGAAGAATGAATATTAATGCCCTTCTGGAAAAAGGCTTTTTGGCAGGGTACCTTGTGCTTTGCACAGGAACTCCACTACTTCAGCAGACACACATCCAGCAAGGTCTGTTGAGGACTCACCTCCCTTTAATGAGTCTTCCCTGAGGTGACTGTGCCCTTGCTGGTGCGAGGAAATGTCCTAAATACAAACAAAACTCAAGAATGGCTTGAAACTGCATGGCAGCTGTACCAACCCAGGTGTGAGAAAGGGCCCTGCTGTCCCTCCCATGCAGCTTCACTGCAGTGGGGGATTGCCGGCTGTGGTTTGGCTCAGGTTTTCCTGATGACTGCTAATCTCTTTACTTCAGTAAATCCTGCCCGACTTACACATGACCTTTAGCCATCTTCCTGCAAGTTGCCCAAACTTCTGAATGCCATGGAGAACCTGCAGCACGCCTGCAGGATGGCTTATCTACAGCCATTACCAGTTCTGGGTGTCAGCACTGCTGCAGTGACAGTGGGAATGAAAGGCTGAACCCTCAACAAGCATCTTTGGCCTGATCAAAGCCACCTCACAAGAAGGGAACAACAGGGGGTTGCAGGAACAGCATCTACAGTCTTGTAGCTCAAGCTCATCTTTTCACAGCATTCCATGAGCCTTTCTGTGCAAAATTCAAATATTAATTAATTAAAACATTAATATTCAAAACTGGGCAACACTATACAATTTTGCAGTAGAATCATGGTTGGATCACCTATCAGCATCAAACTCCCTGTAGTACTGGAGGGATTTTATTATCTTAAAGGTGTTTAACTCTTCACTGCTCTCCCTCACAGGTCAGTGGGCTCCCGACCCCAGATGTGATGTGGTACCAGAATGGAAGGATGGTTCATCAGGATCAGTTCCATAAAATGATAGTGTCAGAAAAGGGATTCCACTCATTTATTTTTGAAGCAGTCAAATCAGCTGATGCAGGGACATACGAATGTGTGGCTGTCAACCGTGCAGGAGAAGCGTCTTTCACAGTAAAAGTGGAAGTGATTGGTAAGACTGAGAGCACTGATAATTCCCTGGGAATTTGCACAGGGAAAGTCTCAGTAATCTAATGCTTTCCTCCCTGTGTTTGGGACACTAAAGAAATAAGAAGCAGAGGTAGCACTCCACATATTCAGGCTCAAACAGTAAAAACCAACTTATCTCTTCCAAGACTATTTTAATAACTACATTTAGGATGTCATATTTCGTCAAAACACTTCTAGCTGGCTATTTAGATACAGAGGGATGTCCAGAATTTATTTTAATTCACATTATTAATCTCCCAGGGTTGATAACATATGTTAATTGACTCTCCTTCTAAAGTGGACTGTGTTTACTACACCCTTATGCTCATGGGAATTGCCTGCAGGCTGAGGAGACGCAGTGAGGAACACGTGTCCTCCTGAATTTAGCACTCTGAAATCTTAAAAAGCAAGCACAACATGAGCATTCCACACTTCCAGTAACTCCTCCTTATCTCTCCTCTTCAATTTAGCAAAAGAACATCACATGCCTCCAACTTTCATCTTCAAACCACAAAGCAAAAAGGTTTTTGAAGGAGACACAGCCAGACTCGAATGCCAGATCTCTGCCATCCCGACGCCTCGGATTTACTGGAAAAGAAACAACGAAATGGTACAATATAATACAGACCGAATAAGGTATCCTACTGATGAGCTGGCCATTGGTGTGTTAGAAAACAACAACCAGTATTTGTTAAATCAAATGCAAAGGGGCTGGTTTCTAAAAGCAGCAAGCTGGAAAGATGGATCTGCCCCTCGTGTGTGGCACAGGGGGCACAGGTCCACGTGTTGGCCAGGCACGATGCTGAGAGCCTGGTTTTGAGAGCACAGAGGGAGAGCTGTGCCCAGCTTCTCCTCTGAATGCCAGCAGCAGTAGAGGGCCTGTGGAGAAGCACAGCTTTGGGACTGAAATGTGCAGTGTGGGGCTGCACATCAATGCCACCTGCATGGTGCTGAGATGTGAATCACTGGTGGCTCCAACACAAATGCAGTGTTTATGTCTGGACAGTTTGCAGTGCCCTGCAAGAATTGTGCTGGGGCTCTCTCAGCTCCTCAGCATGTAAACTGACTCTGATTTCTCTCCTTCCTCCTCAAAGCACTTAGACATTAAACACCTTCATTTTCCAGCTTGCTCCATGACAATACCGGAAGGATTTGCCTCCTGATCCATAATGCAAACAAGAAGGATGCTGGCTGGTACACTGTGTCTGCTGTCAACGGGGCAGGGGTGGCCACGTGCCACGCCAGGCTAGAGGTTGCAAGTGAGTACCAGGTCCCAGAGCCACAGAAAGTGCACTTGTATTCAAGATTAACCTCATGAAGTTCAGCCTGCCTGGAGGATTTATTTTCTAGACAAACAGCAACTATCCTGGGAAAAGCTCTTTCGTGTAGTTACAGGACACTGGGTTATGTCCTTTGCACTGTTTAAAGACTACAATTTCTCTGACACAAAGCAAGAGGGTGAATATAAATCTCTGGTGTCTGAGACATGGGTTTGTCTGCTAAATTCTTCCCAAGGGTTTGCTGGTTTATATTGCAGATAAAAAGCAGTGGGGTTGCTCTACCGTGGGTCTTTCTGAACTCTGGGAACGCACTGAAAGAGGCTTTTTCTCTCTCTTCCAGCACATGCAAATAAGCCACTTCCAGCCCCAAAGCAGTTACGGGTTAGACCAACTTTTAGCAAGTACTTGGCACTTAATGGAAGAGGACTGGATGTGAAACAAGCTTTCTCACCAGAAGGGGAGTTTCAGCGCTTGGCTGAGCAGTCTGGACTGTATGAAAGTGATGAACTTTAACTGGAAATGAAGAGGAAAACCTCACACCCATAAGAGACAGTTGCAACATAGATGCAGTTAACTGGTGATTGCTCTAATTAGCAAAATACCTACTTACATACTTTGACTCTTACACATTCAGCTGTTCCTGTTTTACCATGTTAGATTTTATTTATATGGTTTGGTGACTATAACCATTAACTGAGTATTGTATTTTAACTAGAAAGCCTAAGAAAGCAGGTTAATTAGTTTTTGCAGATGTGGTTGGGCTTAGTTCCACCTGAGACTGGTTACATGCTAAGGTACCTTGGTTTGTACTGCTTCTCTGATATCACTTGTGACAATATCAGAAGTCTGTACTGGCTGAATGCTAAAACCAAATAGATTAGAGTGTTTTTATGAGAACAAATTGGAGGCAAATAAAATTTTAAATAACCAACATCAGCTGTGACTCTTCCTTGCTCGATCTGTTAAAAGCAGCTTTTGAATGTCTGGCATCAGCTGCAGCCTGGGAAAGAGAGATTCTTACCCTCCTAAGCCTTCCACTTGTCCCCTCCCCTGTCTGCTCCCACTGTCATTTGTCATCTGACATCCATAAGATATTTAGCATAAACTAAATGCCGACACCCTATTAACAGTAAACCATGCCAGGGAGGCAACATCAATATTTCTTCTCCTTGCACACTTGACCCAAAAGCTGCCCTCTCAAATATGAATCATTAAGGCTATCATGTTTTCCCTCCTTTAATCTAGCAACTTATCTTGCTGTTGACTCTCAACAAGCTGTTGATTTGAATCATCCAAGTGGTTTGTTTGCTGCTGTTCACAGACACCTTGTTCAAAACAGTGTTAAATACCACAGAATATGGTTTTGCTGAAAGCCAACAAACCAAAACTGGAGACTTTTCAACTGTACTTACTATAGGAAATTTATGGGGGTTGATCTAGCCTAGACTCCCCGTAGAGGTGCACAGTCAGCAAACCTCTCAAGCATCTTCCAGAACAGAAAAAATGAGGCCTCATCTTCACCCTGCACTGCACATTAAATAACCCCCCAAATCTGAACTGCATAACACTGGCTGTTAAACTCCTTACAAAATGCTGCACCTCTACCACCACACTTCTCCTCTGGGCTGCCCAAGTGATGAAACACACTGAGATAACTCCCCTGCTGCACACTTGAAGATGGAGCTGATCAGATGCAAACCAGTACCCAGTTTGCCCACAGGCTCCATTGGAAGGTTGGAAAGTCTGCATCATTTCTCTGACAGATATCTCCACACAGAAGTCACAGAATAACTGAGGTGACTCCAGCTCTTTACCAGCAATCACTGTGCCAGCTGTACCTCATTCAGTATACACTCCTTACTCCACACATCATCCACCCAAAAATGTCCCTTCAGTGGAAATGGCTCTCAATTCCCAGCAGCACAACTTAGTGACAACTGGAAATGGCAGGGCAAGGTTGGAAGCTGTTGTCACCCTCTAAATTCAGCCTGTGAGCATCCCCTCCTGGCCTCTTCTCTCCGTGGCATTCAGCATGGTGAGCACAGACCCTGAGCAAGGTCGTGTCCCACCTCTGCCTGGAGCCCTCCTCCTCTGAGGATGACAGCAGCAAGTTTGGGGGCTGATTTCTGGAGGGCAAGGCTTTCCTTGTAAATATGTTTTCTTGGAGAACAAACAAGCGAAGAAATTCCCAGTGTTAGTTCAGAGCAACCTCGCCTCGTGGTTCCCCTAAAAACCACGTGCTAAATGTTGTGCTTTCAGCTGAGGAAAGGCAACCAACTCCTTCAAGTGCGTTTGGAGAAATTCTGGGTACAAACAATACTGATACTTCTGAATAATCAGCTTAAGGAAACAATAAGCCAGCTAATTACTGCATCAAATACTCAATAAGAGGCTTGGTCTGGAAAAAGGCTTCAATAAAAAGTATTTTCACAGTTTGCAAAGGGATCCCTATTGGATGGACTCTGCTGGTTCAAATGCTATCAAAACACAACATTAATCCTCCCAAACAACAACAGCCATACTTACTACAAGAATTTGCTGTTGGGAATAGCCCAGGTCCACCAGCTGAAAGGAGGTGACAACACTGGATGCATCTACGTTTATTTCCACACTTTTTAGCATACTTACAGCAAATATCATTATTGAGCTGAAGACAGGTCTGACTTCAGTCTAAGGAATCAGTCTGGGCAAGTAATCTTGCCTGAGCACAGAAATGTTTCTTAAAGTGCCACAATTCTACAGTCAGTAGCAGCCATGAGTGCAATTAGCTGAGCTTTTCTCTTGTTTACGTTGAGATAAACCATGGATTTGGTTTTGTGCCAACATTAAAGATGGGTATTTGGCATGGGAAATCCATAGCAGAGAGACAGGAAGAACTGGAAACAGCTAGCCCAGTTGAGCAGAAGCACATGTTAGTGTTCCTATCTCCTCTGTCATCTCTGGAGAAATCTATTATATGAGGCCTGAATTTAAATAACATATTTATAAATTGGAATCAGGCTAAAATACTCTGGAAACACTCTGCTTCACACACTTCATTTAGCACTGATTTAACACAATGAGAGACCACGTGAACATGCCTAAGTAACAATGAACTATGTAAACCAGAGATTTCATTTAAGATAATGAAATCAGGTTTTAAAGTAATAAACTGCCTGGCCCATGTTGGGTGGAATCCAGATTCATGAGCAATTGCTGTTTTGTGAAGGTACTGAGAAACTAAATAAAGGGACTGGGAATATCTGAAGGCTGAGTGTCTTGTGAGTGCTTCATGTAAAGAAAAGTGTTCAAGGTCTGTGTTTTGCATGGTCAGTTTTGCATGCAGAAGAACACAAGAACTAACAAGGATTATAACATAAAATTCAGGCTTACTTCAGTTCAGGTTCCGTAAGCTGAGCTGCTTTGTTTTCCCATTTCTGAGAGATAGAAATACACCTCATTATCCCCATGGAACTGGGATCTGTGGGATGATACAGCAGTGGAGGATACATCTTCATCTAAATCAAAGCAGGAGAGTGTGGAGAAGTTGGTGTTTCTCAGGCAGAACAGCTGGCTCTCTAGAGGAACCAGAGCTGCATTAATCATACCTTTATTTGTATTTCATAGGCATAAACGTAAATGTATTTCTCAAGACATAATGCTAATGTGAACCTCTTCTGGATAATCAGGTGAGCTCTTACCTTTACAGTGTGTGAAATCCAATTTACTGAGGCATGATGCTTCCATAAATACACAGTGAAAGGCTGGGCACCTCAGGCATACGCAGCCACTTTTCCTCAGGTAGCAGCTGGCATGACAGTAATTCATTAAAAATGCAGAAATCCAGTTAGTTCAGGGAGCAGACCCAGATCCATCCTTTCCATTTTTTGGCAACAGTTGGTGTCTGGTCTGTACACTGGTTGCTGCTGGCTGTTGGAAAAGATTTCTTAGACTTTTGCAAAGTCAGAGACTGGATTATTAGTCCTTGTTATCAGAAATATTAGAAAATTAAGGCCTGAGATGATTCAAAGGGATTGTATTCAGCACCAGCCACAGTTTTTTCCCTGACACCGAGGGTGCTCTCAGCTCCTCACACACCTCCCACATGAAGTCCCTCAGACCGGACCTGTGCCGTGATAAATTCCTGTGTCCTTGCCAAGCCACGTGTTGCCTCTTTGTCATTGCATCCATAATGCAGGAAGGTGTAAAGACAGTAAAACTGAGAAATGTTCCAGGAGTGCCTGGAACTGGCTTCAGTTTCTGCTATGGGGGTGTTACCCCTTGACTTTCACCCCTGTGCCTCCATCCAACACTGGATGAAGAGGCAGCAGAGGCCCAGTCTGTGCCTGGCTAGACCCAGCCTAACCTGTGCTACCCTGAAGAGGCTGCACAGCCCACCAGGGTCCAGCACACAAACCCTTTTCTGGCCTTGCTGTGGCTCTGTGTCCTCCCTACTCGTTATCCACCCCGTTTGTTTTAGCCTCAGTCCTCACGGAGCAGGGAAGTGCTGGAGCACAGCACAGCTAACACAGTAAAAGTGGAATGTGTGTGGCATGTGACACAGCACAAGCCCAGAACTGCCACAGCACAAACACAAAAGTTTTGGCCAGTAAAGTCTCATCTATACAGCTTACGACAAAACATCCAAAAAGCTCAGGTTCTTTAAATCTAACCAAGGGCCTTTTGAAGTCAATCCAGTCTTTCCTGTGCAAAATGACATCCTGAAGAGAGGGCAGGGAGCTGGACTGGAGTTTCACAGGCTTCTGTTTTCATTCAGGATCCATCCTTGCCCTTGTCTCCAACACCTACTGCACTGTAAAATTGTCCCTGCTAAAGGAAGAGCTGCTGGCTGATGCCCATGTATATCCAGATTTCTATTTCCTTGCATCCTGGTAAGTCCTTCACAACGACATGATGTAAACATGCTGTCAACATCTCCTTTCCTTGGATAAAAGTACTGGCTCATAATCCCTTTCTCTGTACTCAGGAATCACAGTGTTTCTAAGCACAGCACAAATGTTCACTTTTACCTTTTCATGGGTCAGTTGCAAAGGCGGAGCTAAAAGGGAGAATTCTGTTTATAAGATTCCAGAGTTTAAAATTACCTCCCTGTTGCTTTCTTATTTCCTCTA